>LPNX010742948.1:3809-54317 GCA_001517045.1 Pseudotsuga menziesii
TTTGAAACTTTGTTTGAATTGGTGTGTTCTAATGCCATAAGTATTGGGCTGTGTAGAATGCAGGATCATGACGTAGAAGAGAGGCCATAAGAAGGACACAATGAACGACAAAGGAAGAACTCGTTAGATTCATTGGCTAACTCCGACAGCCAAGGTAATTTTATATAAATTTGCCTTTCCTGTTACTGTAAGGCAGAGATGTGCATGCATTCAAGCACAAGTTCATTAGTTGGCAACCTATTACTTTTTGAAGACTTTATTTTTATATTTGTCAGAGTACAATTCTTTGAATTGGCCCTGTGAAACTTTCAGATGATGACTGTGCAAAAACCTGCATTGTTTATTCTTCAGGTCTGCATCTTTTCGATACTTTAACAATTCCTCAGTAATCTCAAAACATTCAGCTTTGGTTGCTTCTGCTTCCCCTATAGATTTTATTTTATGACTGAAGCTTCGGAGTTCTAGCATAGGCTGCCTCTTGTTTTGAATTCCTTCAATGCCATCATAGTAATCTCAAAACATTCAGCTTTGGTTGCTTCTGCTTCCCCTATAGATTTTATTTTATGACTGAAGCTTCAGAGTTCTAGTATAGGCTGCCTCTTGTTTTGAATTCCTTCAACACCATCAAGAATGGTCTCTTAAGTGATCCTGCCTCTTGTTTTGAATTTCCTTCAACGCCATCAAGAATGGTCTCTTAAGTGAGCACGTTTTTTCATCCTCAATCCATACTTCCAAATTTATAGCCATAGATTGTACTATCCGGCTTGACCATCTGTCTGAGTTCCTTTTTTATTATAAACCTTAAAGCAACTGAGCAATTGTAGACATATTCCCCAATCAAATAGATTGAACACAATGTAGGCAGGGATATACATTTACTTGTGCAATTTTACAAATCCCATTTTGAAAAAAAAAAAATTGTTTTTAATTTTTGTCATCAAGTAAATGAAATGTACAATTAATTTATTAATGTCATTTAAAATGTAAACTTTTTGAAATCCCTTCATCAATGAAGGGATGCATGAATATATAACCTTCAATATGAAATTAAGACCATCCCTTCAATCTTGATCCCTGCTGGCGACGGCAGCAAGTAATTTATTTTTTTTTAAATTTCACCCACCGTCAATACAGCGACGGCAATGCAAATAATTTTTTTAATAAAATTTCACTCACCGTCGATATAGCGATGGAACAACATGGGTATAGCGACGGAATGGCGTGGGTATAGCGACAGCATTGCGTGGCTATAGCGACGGAATTGCGTGGCTATAGCGACGGATTGGATGTCCATTTTTAAAAAACATTGTACAGAGCATGGCTATAGCGATGGAAAGGCATGGGTATAGCGACGAAATTGCATGGCTATAGCGACGGCTTGGATTTCCATTTTTAAAAAAACCTTGTACAGAGCGTGGCTATAGCGACGGGAAGGGGTCGTCTCTCTTGCGACGCAAATTAGGGGTCGTCTCTATTGCGATGAAATAGTTTCCATGGAACAAAAAACACTTAGACGTGGCAATATCCACGCTTTTCCGTGGATATTGCCATGTTTTTTCCGTGGCAAAATTGATCACTTGTACTAGTGTATCATGCAAAAGCCTATGAGTTTTCCCACTTTGTGGCGAATGCAAAACCCACCGCACTGCTAACTCATGGAAATGAAGTTAGTAGGATATGGCATGAGAGGTTTGGCCATCTCAATTTCAAATATTTGCAGCAATTACAAAAAAAATCCATGGTTGAAGGCCTCCCGGTCATCAAGGAAACCATTGGAATTTGCAAGGGCTGTGTGGTTGGAAAACACCCTGAGCACAAGTTTGGTCGGGGGAAGGAAAACCGAGCTACATACATCTTGGGGATGATAAATTATGATATCAGTGATCCAATTACTTTCACATTCATGAATGGATCAAGTTGTCTTCTAACATTTATTGATTTTTTTCAAGGTACACATGGGTCTTCTTTCACAAAAACAAGTCTGAAGTATGTGAAAAATTCACTGAACTGAAGACCTTGATCGAGGCTGCCTCTGGGCTTAAGATAAAGATCTTGAGATATGATAATGGAAGGAGTATGTCAATAATGATTTTATACACATATCCTCCCAAAGTGGTATTCAGGTCCAACATTCAATTCCCTACACTCCCCAGTAGAACGGTGTAGCAGAAAGGAAGAATCGGTCTCTCAAGGAGATGACCACCTGTATGTTGGAATCAAAGAAGTTGGCTGCAAATTTGTGGGATGAAGCCATGAATGCTGCATAATACATTTAGAATAGAGTTCCACACTCATCTATGAAAGGGAACACTCCTTTCAAAGCATACATCGGACACAAGCCGGATGTGTCGAACCTACGGGTGTTTGGGTCCACTGCATGGGCCCGAATTCCACTTGATAAAAGAAGGGATTTGCAACCGCAAAGCATAGAATGTCTGTTTATTAGGTATATTGATGAATCAAAAGGTTTCAAGCTGCTGAATATCAAAAAAAAATATATCATCATCGAAAGGAATGTCAAGTTCGATGAGCCTCTTCAGGAGGTGGAACTAGTGAAGGAGAAAACTGTTGAATTTCCTTCCTATTCTACTGAATATTTGGATGATGAAATTGGGGGTGATGACCCTGATTTGGATCCTTTGATTTATGATATCATTATATAGCAAACATAATATTCTTAATCAGAACTTGAAGTACAAAATCATCTTCCCACATGGGCCCGACAAACACTCTCCTCCGCAGGAGATAACATTGGAAATCCGAATGATCCAAGGAGAACCCGGTCTGATTTCCAAAGAGTAGGTATTTTCCTCTCTTGTCTTGATAACTTGCTGTCTAAAAATTGTTGTTTGATGATTATTTCAGACCCAAAATCATACTACCATACTCGGAAGGATCCGAGATGGCAAGTTGCCATGGATGAAGAGATGAATTCTATTGAGAAAAGCACTACTTGGGAGCTAGTTTCTCTTCCTCCAGGAAGGAAATTGGTTCAATGCAAGTCGTTGTTTTGGACCAAGGCTGCTGCTAATGGTAGCACCTGAAAATATAAGGCAAGGATGGTGGAAAAAAATTTCTCTCAGGTCCAAGGTGTGGACTACCATGAGACTTTTGCACTAGTTGCAAAAATGGACTACATCCACCTAGTTTTGGCAATTTCAGCATCTAAGCACTAGGAAGTGCATCATATGGATGTTAAGTCAGAATTTCTGCATGGATATAATCATGAGGAGATATACATGAATCATCCTGAGGGTTACATCTCTGATCCATGTTTGGTTTGCAAGCTAAAGAAGTCACTATGCGGGTTAAAATAGGCCCCAAGAGAGTGGTATTCCAAGCTGGATGCCTTCCTTCTCTCGCAAAACTTCCAAAGGTGTAGATCGGATCCAAATGTGTATATAAAGCAGTATGATGGTAATTTGATTATTTTTGTTTTATATTTTGATGACTTACTGATCACAGGTAGCACAGTTGCTCTATTTGAACCATCAAAACTGCTCTCCACAATGCATTTGAAATGAGCGATTTGGGGCTCGAAATTAAGCAAAACTCTGATGCGATAATGGTCACTCATTCCAAATACATATCACACCTATTATTAAATTTTAACATGGCTGAATGTATACCTGCACCATTCCCTTTCCTTTCAGGGATCAGCCTTGAAGAAGGAAAAAGCACACCTCCCATGGACTGCACTATTTATCGACAGCTGATTTGTAGCTTGTTGTACTTGACACATTCTCGGCCTGATATCTATTATGCCATGAATACTATATCAAGATACATGCAGAAGCCCCATGATATTCATTGGAAGGAAACCAAGAGGATCCTCTAGTATATTCAGGGAACCAGGACCTACGGCATTCACTATGTTGCAAACTCCGAGCTAGAGCTGGTTGGATACACAGATTCTGATTGGGGGGGTGAATCTATTGATCGAAAGTATACTTATAAATATGTATTCATGTTTGGTGTTGGCCCCATTTGATGGTATAGCAAAAAGAAGGCTGCCATAGCATTATCTTCAGTAGAGGCCGAGTATCAAGGAGCGGTGAATGCTTGCATCCAAGTAGTTTGGTTGCAAGGCATTCTTTTAGATTTTGATCTTTGTAGTACTTTATCCACTCTCCTATTTTGTGATAATCAAAGTGCTATAAAGATATCCACAGATCTAGTTACCACATAGAGGAACAAGCATGTAGAGATCCACATGCACTATATCAGGGAGCTAGTGCATGACAGGACCATCATTTTGCAATATTGCCCGACTAATGAGTAGATTACAGACATCTTCACCAAGAGATTTTAAGAAAATAAGTTCACTTACCTCCATTCACTATTGGGGCTGAGTCCATCAGGGTGATCAGACTACTTTTAGTGTTCAGCTTGAGGGGGGGTTTTTCCCACTAGGTGTTCTCTCTTTTCCTCACTTAGTTTTTCCCTATTTTGTGACAATCAAAGTGCTATTAAGATATCCATAGATCCAGTTACCACACAGAGGACCAAGCATGTAGAGATCCACATGCACTATCTCAGGGAGCCAGTGCATGACGGGACCATCATTCTGCAATACTTCCCGACTGATGAGCAGATTGGAGACATCTTCACCAAGAGATTTCAAGAAAAGAAGTTCACTTACCTCTGTTCACTGTTGGGGGTGAGTCCATCAGGGTGATCAGACTACTTTCAGTGTTCAACTTGAGGGGGGGGTTTTCCCACTGGGTTTTCCCTCTTTTCCTCACTTATTTTGTTTTTGAGAATTGTTTCAGTTTCAGTATTGTACAGGGTGACCTATGGCCTTAGTTTCCAGAGCCCTAGCATTTTTATGCATTTTATGTTTTCTACTCCTCCTGAGTATAGCTTAAGGGGGGGTGTTGGAGACATTTACCACCATACACACTCATTTTGGTCAATTTGGCCTAGTTAAACCACTATCCTAAGTTTTATTGACATAATTGACATTAGAGGAGTACTATATGACATTAGCATGAGAACACCCATGCCTACCTTCAGTCAAGGAGGCTAACTTAGCCTTATCCTACATTCGGGGAGGCTAACTGGACCACTTCGAGGGTGATCTGAGTGTCATTAATGCCTCATATTGCTAACTGATGGTTACAATCAGTTAAATAGAGCAGTGAAGTTGCATTCCTTCATTAAATTGATTATTTAATGAATTGGAGTCAAAAGAGGCACCTCCAACCACTTCTGATGGTCAGTTACACTTCAGTTAACCTCATCGGGGTTCATTGGAGTCATTTATGCGCTACAACTTGTTGGTTAGCTTGCAGTGACATGTGTCTAAGCTACTTTCAATTAGAATCAGTCATTTATTGCACTCTGACTTTAGTTAGGGCTTAGTTGAGTCAATTAGGGTTTTGATCAGTGGTTAACTTGAGTGTCGACTATGGATTACATTCAGTTAAGCTAGACTCACTCATTCAATTCGAATGACCTCCTTGGGAATTTGAATTGATTTGTCATTCATGCTTGCAGCATGATCATTGTATTGTATTACTCATTCTTTGTGTGAATATACAGAGCGGCTACTCATTTTGTAGCACAATTACACCATTTTCATGCCTATTTGTTATTAATCTCTTATGAGACTGTGTTTCAGTCCCTAGATTATTGTGACATATTAATACATGCTAGCATTTTGCTTTTTCAAGTTCAGATATTTAGTCTTGATATTGAAACTGGGAAAAAAATGTTTTACCTGTAAAAAGACCTATCCAAGAATCATCATTTCACTACATTAGCTTCAAAAGCTAAGCAATCCTTAGGCATGAACTGAATTTCCTTCATTTTAAACGAGACAAAATTTAGTACATACTAAACAAACAGTTGTTTTCAGCTCATACTACTTCAAATCATTACCTACTAAATCAATCTTTCAATACTTAATTATGAATGCAGATAGTGAAGTATGCATAGAAATTTATAAAGGAATTGGTTTTAGTTTCTAGATTAGACCCTTTAGGATGTTAACTGTTAGCAGTTAAGTTACCCTCTTTATCGATGATTTTAAACATTAATTGTCGCAAGAAAAAATTTAACTTTTTATGAAATTTTGGAGTATTACACCAGGTGAAGTTGGTATGCTTAATGATCCAAGGTTTTGAGGTAACTTGAGCCAAACTCTTCTTTTTGGTCCAACGAGCTTCTTGTAAACTCCTTCAGTCACTGTCTCGAAGGTTATCTCCTCAATAACCAACCTATCAGGTACAAATTTAGGTAACATATGGGCAGTATTTCTGCCCTAGATTCTGATATATGAAAATGATTCTCCAACGTACCAATCACCCATGGTAGCAATAATATTCTTGCCTTCAGGTGAGAAGGATGGAGATTCCCTTTTAAATATTAGAAAATGAATATGACTAAGGAATTTTTCACAAATTTCGTAGAACCTGGCCGCATAGTTGGTATCCCATAATTTTGCATGGTAAATATGTACAGGTGGGACTGGTAAGATCTAGTTCCATCCCAAATAGGGATAATGGAACTCAGCACAAAATACATCAACAATGAAGGCTGAGAAGAATAAATTGGGTTTCTTCTTGGTAGAGGCCTTTTGATAGTCTTGGATGGATGTCTTCAGTTCTAAAGAAATAATGGAAGCCCATGGGAGGGATTCTCTCATGGTTAGAACGTGATGAGCTATTGGCGCCCATTCAGCTTTAAAACAGGAGCAATTGGGGAGACTGTAAAGTATGCACAACATAGCTGCTAGCAGAGAGTAGGGTTCCCTAAACCAATCAATGGGGTAAAGGTCATCCTTCCTCTGAGAAAAATTATCGGGATTCCTCATCCAGGACTTCATCATTTCATCAAAATTATATCTGGACTTAGAGGCTTTGATAAAATCAGCATTAAGGATTTGTTTGACCAGCTTGAGAGTATAAGCTTTTACGAAGGTATCAGGATGGAAATTAGTGAGTTGCAACCCTATGCTGCAATTAAAGGAGAGGTCTTTCGGGTTTGCGTGTTCAATAATCGATTTAACCATGTCATTGTAAGGGAGAATAGAAGGTCTAGTAGCAATGGAATGGATACCGAAACCCTTTATTTTTTGATAGGTAGGATGGTCATTCTATATGTTCAAAAGGTCATTGTTGTCGAAAATAGAGTATATATTAGACCAATATACTTGGTAGGTTTCATTGACTCTACTGCTAGTATCAGAAAAGATGCCAAAATTCAGGTCCTTAGTCAACATATCCCTCTAAAGGTTCTTGCAGTGGGTAATTCGAGACATCTTGGGGTTGAAATATTCAGTTAAAAGCATAAACCAAGGATTAAAACTAATTTAACCCAGAACAACAGTAAGCAATTTGAATTAGAAAAAATGACTCAAATACTAACCTATAATCATACTGAACAGTGATAACGTCGACTGGTAAAAACGTAAGGAAATTCAACATAGCAGAGTAATTTACAATAGTAAAAATGGTAAAGAAATCGTAAAATGACCAAAATATATATAGATTTTCCCAAGCCCGTTAGGATCATAGGATTAAGATAAATGAACGGTTAAGATTAAGCCTGCGGGACGTGGGATCTCATTGCAAATTTCAAATTTTATTTAACCATCCTGCAACCCGCATTCCTCACATGTGGGATGCGGGAACACAAAACCGTCAAAAAATTTATTCAATCTCTCCCGCAATTCGTAGCCCGCAAGTTGTGGAGACACACAACAAAACCATCGAAATAAATTATTTTCCCGCAATCTGCATTCTGCACTTGCAAGATGCAAGATGACAAACTTACAAACACATAATCTTTCTACATCCCACATTCCACAAGTTGTGGGATGAAAATATTGGAAAAATCAAAATTCAAAATCCCGCCATCCGCAAGTTGCGGGTTGCAGGATGCGGGTTGCGGAGTGAGACAATTTCACTAAAAGATAGTTTCCCACAACTTCATCAAAAACACATAAATCACGCATAGATTTCAGAAATTTGGCTAAGTTAGAAAACAAAGAAACCATGACAGATGTAATAGGGGCCACAAAAATGATCAAGGACCTCAAGCAGTTACCTTTGTATGTGTAATTGGGCTCCCGTGTTTTAAATAACATGGGATCTATTGTACCTACAACAAATGGTGACTGGCTGGGAAGAGCTAGTTATCTCTGTCAGACAAAAACAACTCCTTTCCATTGAAAAACATTGTCAGTAAACATATGATTATCCTGAGATCATAGAAACCGTTTATATAAAAATGCAACCAGTAAAAGAATTATTAAAAGAGTGACTCATACATTCCCATCCATGGTCAAATTTAGGAGTGATGTAACTCAGATTCAAAAGGCATGAAGGGTAAGGTCCTTTTTCCTTCAGGCAGGCATATGCATACAGTTCAGGTTGAACCTAAGACCAGGCCATAAAAATTTTGGATCTTCACAGGTAGGTCATCAAGATTCTTTTATTCTCCTTTCTATTTTTTTTTTAATAATATGAGAAACATATTGACATAAGACCACTACCCCAAATTTTGGAAATCAGTGCCATTCAAAAACCTGATCTAGAAACTGAACAAGTTGGATCGGTAAGGAGACCTCTTGTCTTCCAGCTGCAAGACTGAAAGCAACTATCATGTCCTGGGAACCATATAACGATAATTTCAGTCCAAAATCAAGTCCATGGTCATAGTGAGGCTAGATTTTGATAAAGCCCCCTTGTCTTAATGTACAATAATTGTCTCTAAGGAAGAAAAAGGACTTTAGTTGTATATGGATTGAAATACACTATCATGGCTTGGTATCCACATAGTGATGGTGCTAATAATTGGTGCTTCGCATATCATGAATGAACCGACCTGTGATAGAATCTTCCATATTCCAAATAAATTGAAATCCATCCCCCCACATTATATGGTGAAGATAACATTCCACCAAGCACTTATGAACCTAGTGGGATAGCTCGTGATGAGACCCCCCATCCTGCAATCCACAACAATAAAATTATTTTTTTGCATGACCATGATCAAATCCAAAATGGGTAAGGTTGGTCAGGTTATAAGGATATGCTGCAGTGCACTAATGAGACGTAAGACAATAAGGACCCCTTCTTCTCAGGAAATTTATCACGCGAGTAAGGAATATGTGGGATATTGACTAGGGTGAGAATGTAGTAATTTGGAATCCTGCAATTGCTGGTTGGAATTCATACATAACATGGATCTTGAAAGGTTGGAAACTGACACATTTTTCTTTAAGGTTCAAAGCTATGAATATTGAGAAAAGCTTATTACCCACCATTACCAAATGTGCAGAGATTATTAAAAGCCTACCAATATCAAGCAAATACTCAAAACTATAAAAACAAAAAAATAACACACCAAACCTATGTATAAGATTCATGAACTTCTCATAAAAAATACTTAAGCAGGAAAACATTCACTGGGTAGGTGTCGGTGATGCCCTCCAGGGTCTGTAACCGAAGAGTGCTAGGACCAATTTTTTCTGTAATAATAAAAGGTCCCAACCAAAGGCGTTGGAATTTGGTATACTCCTTATTGTATTTGTGCTACTTGTCCCACCTTAATACTAAATCCCCTACCGAAAAATTTCTATCAGAGGAGGACTTCTCATCGAACCATTTTTTTACCAACTATTCATGTTGATAGAATTTGTTCTTGGCCTTTTCCCTATCTTCCTCTAACTTGAGCAGAGTGTCAATCCTCTGTTGTAGTGGGGATTAATCATCCTCTTGGATGGATTGGGCTAACTGTAATGAAGGGATGGTGATATTAGCTGTTAAAATGGCTTCCTTCCCATAAACCAGACAATAAGGGGAGTTACCAATAGCTGCCTTTGGGGTGATCCGGTCTGCCCAAAGAGCATTGTAAAGCTGGGTATGTCAATTTTTGTGGTGGGATGCCACTGTATTTTTTAGGATGTTTATCAGGTTTTTGTTGGATGATTCTACAAGTCCATTTACCTGGGGGTAGTAGTTGGAAGAAAATTTAAGCTTGATCCCCTTTTCAAGGGTGTAGCTAGTCAGGTCAATGCATGTTAAGTATAATGCATTATCAAAAATGAGATACTAAAGAG
The DNA here is from genome assembly GCA_001517045.1 of Pseudotsuga menziesii. Taxonomy (NCBI): domain Eukaryota; kingdom Viridiplantae; phylum Streptophyta; class Pinopsida; order Pinales; family Pinaceae; genus Pseudotsuga; species Pseudotsuga menziesii. The sequence continues at coordinate 13,879 of LPNX010742948.1, forward strand.
TGTCAAACCTAGTGACTATCTGGTTTTTAAGAAAAGAAATCACTTGGTTCATATTACACAGTCTAAGAGGGACTGCTTCAACCCACCTGGTGAATTAATCAGTGGATGTCAAAATGTATTTGTGTTGTAAAGAAGACAAAGGGTTGATAGTTTCGATAAAATCAAATCCCCATTGCTAAAATGGGAACTGGATTGCTACTGGATGCAAAGGGAAGGCAGGTTTTTTTACTTTGCCAGCGCACTTCTCGAAAGGCTCACATTTTCTGACATAGGCATGAGCGTCTCTGAATAAGGTAGGCCAATAGTACCCTACCTGAATGATTTTGTGAGCTGTTGTATCCCCTGAGAAATTCCCACTAGCAGGTCCTTCATGAAATTGAAAAAGGAAATCATCAGTCTGATCCTTTTCTAGACATTTGAGAAAAACTCCATCATGATTTTTTCTAAATAGAACATTATCAATAAGTTGATAAGGAGCTTACTTCAACCTTAATGCTCTACATTTTTAAGGATCAATGGTTTTAGGAGCAAACTCGTTATGAATAAAAAACTTGATGTGTTCATACCATTCATATTTTGTCATCTCAATTGCATTTACAGAACCTGCAGGTACAACTTATTCCTTCTCCTAATTGGTTAGTTGATCTTCAAGATCATTTGATTGGGCAGAAAGTAGACACAAACCTTTTCCATTAACTATATTTGCAGGCTTGATCTCCAAATCGTATTCCTATAGCGCCATCGTCCAATGAGATCTTTTCTCGCCCAACTCCTTCTAGACGAGGACATTTCGGATGGCCGCGTATGGGATGATCACCTTAGTCCTCGACTTCAACAAATACTTTCTGTAATGTTTTACTGATTTATATACTGCGTAAGCCTGTTTATTGACTTGGGAATAGTTGAGTTCAACTCCTTTAAATGTCGATCTCATGACGAAAATGGGAATCTCAACGTCCTACATACGAAAAATCAGTAGCAAAGGTATAAAGTATAAAATATTTACTTAAATTTGGAGATAGGGGTGATAGGTGGGTGTACAGAGATAGGGGTGATAGAATCAGGTAAGCATGTCGCAACATGATAGAGCTAGGATAATGGAGGTCATAAAGTTGATCGAACAAACAAAGCAGATAGGGTTTGAATTGACGAGAGGAGCAATGCTGAGGAAAAAGAATGAGACCCAAAATAAGGTTGTGGGTTTTCAGGAATAGAGGAATATTTTATGTTACTACCACTGAATAGATTCATAAATGTCTAAAAATTGTTACCATTATCAACTTCTTTAGTTACAGGCACAAGAGAAGCTCCTCCTTCTTCAGTATAAGAATTGGTCAAATCTATGGTATGAGCTGGAGAGGAGGGAACCTGAACTTTCAGACCTATAAGTGGCTTAATCTCAATCATCACCTAATCATCACATGATGAAGTGACTATATTATATACCTGTTTATCATCAATAACCTGAGTAGTTGCAACTTCGTGAGTATCTAGCATAGAAGTCATCTTTGTCATCTTTTGTTTAAACTGGTGAGCAGTATGTATTAAGTTTTTGACCTGCTGAGCAAGAGATGCCTATGGGAAATCCTCCATAGGACCTTTACCTTTATCCATAGCTGAGCTTGTTGTCACTGAAGAATATTTAGTTGTTTGAGCCTCCTTCTCTTCCTTTCCTTTCCTCATCTTTTCCTGAATGCCCCATTCCATTGCTCTGTAAGCCCGAATCCTATCTCTTATTTCTTTCTGGTAACATAAGATTTGACTTTGTTCCTCTTTTCTTTTGGATTTGGCTAAAAATTCAGAAAAAGTATCGAATCCTTGGTAAATAGAGTCATCTGGTTCTTTTTCATGAGTATAACCTGCTTTGAAATGATTTTGCCTGAGATGCGCATCAACCCACCCCTTGGGGTCATGTTGCCTTTTGCTGGGAAAACCCAGTTTCAGAAAAACTATGTGGTCACTAAGCTTTGTAGCCCATGTCAAAGTTGGTATGCTTAGTGGTCCAAGGTTTTTAGGGAACTTGGGCCAAATTCTTCTTCTTGGTCCAGCGAGCTTCTTGTAAACTCCTTCAGTCACTGTCTGGAAGGCTATCTCCTCAATAACCAACCTGTCAAGTACAAATTTAGGTAACATATGGGCAGTATTGCTGCCCTAGATTCTGATATATGCAAATGATTCTCCAACCTACCAGTCACCCATGGTAGCAATAATATTATTGGATTTACGTGAGAAGGATGGAGCTTCCCTTTTAAAGATTAGAAAATGAATACGGCAAAGGAAATTTTCACAAATTTCGTATAACCTGGCCACATCGTTGGTATCCCATAATTATGCATGGTAAATATGTACAGGTGGGGATGGTAAGATCTAGTTCCATCCCAAATTGGGATAATTGAACTCGGCACAAAATACATCAACAATGAAGGCTGAGAAGAAGAAATTGGGTTTCTTCTTGGCATAGGCCTTTTGATAGTCTTGGATGGTTGTGTTGTTTTCTATAGAAACAACGGAAGCCCATGGGAGGGATTCTCCCATGGTAAGAACGTGATGAGATATTGGGGCCCATTCAGCTTTAAAATAGAAGCAATTGGGGAGACCATAAAGTCTACACAACTTAGCTACTAGCAGAGAGTAGGGTTCCAGCAATGGAATGGATATAAGAATTCCTAATTTTCTGGTAGGCAGGCTAGTCGTTATGTATGTCCGAAAGGTCATAGTTTTCAAAGATAGAGTATATCTTTGACCAATTTACTTGGTAGGTTTCACTGAATTTTCCACTAGTATCAGAAAAGATGCCAAAATTCGGGTCCTTAGTCAGCATATCCCTCCGAAGGTTCTTCCATCGGGTAATTCAAGACATCTTGGGGTTGAAATATTCTGTTAAATGCATAAACCAATAATTAAAACTAATTTAACCTAGAACAACAGTAAGCAATTTCAATTAGAAAAACTGACTCAAATACAAACCTGTAATCAGATCGAATAGTGATGACGTCAACTGGTAAAAATGCAAGGAAATTCAACGCAGTAGAGCAATTTACAGTAGTAAAAATGGTAAGGAAATCGTAAAAAGACCAATATATATATATTACCAATTCCATTGGGACTATAGGATTAAGATAAATGAATAGTCAATATTAAGCCTGCAGTAGGCAAGATCTCATTACAGATTTCAAATTTTATTTAACCGTCCCGCAACCTGCATTTCGCACATGCACGATGTAGGATGCAGGAACACAAAACCTTCAAAATTGTTATTCAATCTCTTCCGCAATCTGCAGCCTGCAAGTTGCGGAGACACACAACAAAACCATCAAAATAAATTATTTTCCTGCAATCTGCATTCCGCACTTGCGGGATGCGGGATGCGGGATGACAAACTTACACCCACATAATCTTTCCGCATCCTGCATTCTGCAAGTTGCGGGATGCTGGTTGCAAGATGAAAATATTGGAAAAATCAAACTTCAAAATCCTTCCATCCCCAAGTTGCGGAAATCGGGATGTGGGTTACGAAGTGAGACAATTTCACTAAAAGATAGTTCCCTGCAACTTCATCAAAAAAACACAAATCATGCATAGATTTCAGAAATTTGACTAAGTTAGAAAACAAAGAATCCATGACAAATGTAATAGGGGCCACAAAAATTATCAAGGACTTCAAGCAGTTACTTTTGTATGGGTAATTGGGCTCCCGTGTTTTAAATAACAAGGGATCTATTGTACCTACAACAACTATCCAAAGCATATCCCCCTTGTATAAAAATAGAACCCTCTCACTTCCTATAGATAAATTTTGTTCATGATCTACAACATGTAGTTGTTCATGACAAAATTGGTACCCATTCTCTAGGATTGGACAACCTTCTCCTGCTTTAGAGGCTTGACAATCTCCCAGGTGGTCGTCCTTGCCAAAGTGGCCATAGGAATCAGTCTTTTTGGAACCTCCCATTTCCTCCTTTCCTCAGATCAAGATTGATAATCATCATTCCAGGGATAAAATCAAAGTTCTTTTTTATGAGCTCCAAAATTTCCTTATCTAGATCAAATGTCCCTGTACCATATGAGTCAATGAACACAGATGACTTCGACACTCCAATGGCATAAGAAACATGCACAAGGCATCTCCTTGCAAGCCCAACTGCCACAATTCTCTTTGCAACTTATCTAACAATGTATGCCCCACTATGGTCTACCTTGGTGGGATCCTTCCCAGAGAATTCCCCTCCTCCATGAGCTTCCCACCCTCCATAGATATCTATGATTATCTTTCTCCCCGTTAGACGTACATCTCCATGAGGCCCTCCGATCACAAATTGGCCAAATGGGTTCAAGTGGAATATGGTGTTCTTTTCCAAGTACTTCTCAAGAATCATCGACTTTATCGCATATTCCTTCATATCTACCTCAATATGGTCATTGGTCACTGTCTCATCATGTTGAGTGGAGATGAGAATTGTGTGAACACGTAGAGGAACCATGCACCACTGTCATTTTTGTACAAAATGGTTACTTGTTTTTTTCTATCAGGCCTCAACTAGGAGTAGGTTCCATTATTTTTGACCTCTACGAGCTTTTCTCCAAGCATGGTAACCATCACATGGGTGAGAGGATTCTACTCATGGGTTTCATTAGTTTCATAACCAATCCAATAAATGGTAGCAACCCACATACCAGACCTCACATAGATTTCCATCCATCCTAACAGATCACAACTTAGTCAAGCAGTACACAATTAGGTTGGAAGCACATTTACACACCCTCACGACACCCTTTGTAACCCTCAGTAGGTCATGGTACCTTCATACACAGGATTGGGATCCTTAACCATCCTAAATGCACTTTCAGCTAGTCATGACAGTACCAGTAGGATTAAGACATGTCACAATAGCCCTTAGCAGGCTCAAGACAGGTCATGGTTTTCTCAAGAAGAATTACAATACTCACGACCCTGCCATAAGGGCTTCCAACAGTCATGTACTAACCTAAGGGCTTCCAAAAAGTCACAAGTGATCCCTAAGGCCTTCCAAACAGTTACGACCCAACCCTAGGGATTCCAACAGTCACGACCCAGTCTAAGGAGATCAACACAGGTCACAAATCATATCCTAGCAGCCTACAAAAGTCACAACTTAGTCCAAACAATCCACAAAGGTCATGGTTGAACCCAGGAAGCCCTCGCATGCTGATAGGAGCTTAAATATTGCTCATAAACAATAGCAGCAATAATGGCTAGGTAGCAGACCAATAAAAAACAGACTTTAGCAGCAAAAATAACTTTAAACGTCAATCCAATGAGAAACACGAAACCATAGACGTCAGGACAAGGAGAAAAAACAAGCCCTAGACATCAAGCCAAGGAGAAACAACAAGACCTGGGACAATCAATGAATTGAATCTCCAATTTTCTCTTGTCAAGACACACATAATGAAATCTTAGGACTTGAATTTATAATCTTGACAAGTCTTCTAGAAGGGTCATCCTTCTTGCCCTACCTTTTAGGAGAGTTACCAAAATAAACATAAAATAACATTATGTTGACTTAGGATAGGGTATCAAAGGTCAATATATCATATAATATAAAATGATAAGGTTAATTCATCATAACAAAAGGGTCAAGGCACCACTTTGAAGAGGGGGCACTAGCACTAGGATCAACAAGGGGTTCACACTAGACTACAAGTCAACAAGAGGGGTCACAATAAAGTGGGAATACAACCCTTAACCCCACAATACCAAGGTGTACCATCAAGGTGGGGAAACAACCCTTTTTACCCACAAGACCAAGGTGCCAAACTTGTATCTTCTCTCTCAAGGTATATAGTCCATAAGTGTTCCATACAATAACTGGAATTTTTTATCATCACCATATAAGGAAGTTCCATATTGGATGATGTGATCCTCTAGTCTTCCAAACTACTCCTAAAGGTCAGGTGCTAGTGACATCATCAAGGGGTGTCCAGTGCCTTGAGAAATAACCTATCAATAACCATTTAGAAGAAGAGGACATCACACATCATCATCTTGGTCAACTGACCAAGATCCACTTGGTTAATTGACCAGCTATATACCTGCAGGAATTGATTGGTCCCAGACCAAGAATCTTCCTGGTTCCATATCAATATGTCTCTATCTCAACCTGCATGATCTGCTTGGTCCTCATGATGAAGAAAGTGTATGGTACTAGACTAGAATACCTTAGAGAGATATAGGGGCCCTAGCCATATGCTAGGGACCTTTCCATGGAATCAACTTGCTTGGTCCCATACCAAGAACCCTAGGAGACTAGTGAGGGCCTTAGGGTACCTTCTATGGACTTACTCTTCCTGGTTAATTGACTAGAAACCCTATTTAATTGACTCGGGTGCCATCCTCCTTGAGAATGGGTCTCACAACTACATTATCTTTAATAGTTTTCAATGGTTTACATGTATGCTTCCTTAGTATTAGGTTTAGCAGCCGTGACATTTCCATCTAAACCTTCCCTCTTTGCAACTTTTCTAACCTGTCCTTTGATGAATGGAATTCATTTTTATAAAATTCAGGTATATGTAGGTTTGGTTCAACATTCAATGGTTAGATCATTCTTACAATGAGTTATAGTGCAAATTAATTACTCAAATTTCATCCATAGGTACTAGTTCTCTTCCAACAATAATCTTTATCCTTATAGCTCGGCCACCAATCCATGAACTTACCAATCAAGGATACAACAATAGTGGAATAAATTAAATGATCCCTTCATCAATACTAGTGCTCTTTCAACAAGAATCTATAGCCTTATAACTCAAACATGGATCCATGAACTCACCAATCAATTATTTTAGGAAGAAAAAATAGCTTTATTTCTTGGAAACAAGGTAGATTTGCTTACCTTTGGGATCTTACAAGCTTTCTTCACAAAGCTTATGCTCTATCTTTGAAAATGACCATTTTTCAACAATTAGGGTTTGAAAATTCTCTATTTCTTTGGTTAAAATCATTTCAAGGTTAGGGTGCTCCATTTTCTTAGGACTAAGGGAATCTTTCCCCATAGTCTTCACCACGAATTCCTTAGCACACTTCATGCTCGATCCAAGGTGTGAGAACATTGGCATTGGATTCTCTATCGACAGGCTCCCACTGGATTTTAGATGGTTTCCTCTACATGGGAGGAGGGCATGTTCGAACCTCAAATATAGGGTACTATGATGATATACCCCCCAGACAATGCATATCCAGTAATTCCTCTACGAAATGAAGGAATCGTTAAGGGATAGATTCTTTTGCAAACCCTTGTTGTCGATTGCAATAGGAAATTCTCCTCCATGCTATCACTGATCTTCCATTCTTTTAAAATACACTGCTTCAATTGATGGGCACATGTTACACATTAAATGAGGTTGTCAAAGCCCATAGTGTCTTGGTGAAATAATGGATTTCATATTATAATTCAATGTGTTTTTGTATCTTTAATAATATGTAAAATTACCAATTGAATTCAAAAATCTTCTGTTGGGGATTCTTGTAAATTAGGACAACAATTTTTCTTGCATTGCTCTATTTTGCATTTAAGTTGTAAAACAACAACTAAAGATAACTTTAAGAAAAGTAGATATTACAATAATGAGTTGGGAACTTGTAAGAAGCATGCACAGCAACAAATGTAGAGTTGAAAAAGCCTAAAAACAATACAACAAATGACTTACAAATACCATAAAATTCAAGATGATGAATTCATGAAAGATATTTGAGTAACTTTTGCACTCATTCTAATAGTTTGAACTGTTGTTCCTACTTTGGGGGAAATACAACATCATGTAGATAGCTCTTACAAACCCTAGCACCTTTAGTTACAGATGTGCCTCAATGCATTCTTTGGGGATTTTTCTCCATTATAAAAAAAGAAACGCCATTAAACACAAGGCCGGTATGATAACTAAATACATATTTAGATATCACAAGTAATCACCTTGTGAAGAATATGGTTTGAATTCGCACATTCCTCACGAGTATCTGTTAATAATTGGAGGAAATGAGGTTACAATCTAAGGTTGAAAATCCAGATACCAGTCATATCACCTCCCAAAGAACTTCAACACTGTTGATGTGAGTGTGGATGAGAGAAACATCTTGCCAGCAGACCCTCCAGGGCTGATCTATCTTTATGTATTATGTTGTTGCTCACTTCACCTACATTTTTCTGTATTATTTCCATAGTGTTCAATAAAACCACTTTATTCCCTGCTGATATGGACATGTGTATGTGGCTCATAAAAACACTATTATGAGCTACTTCAAGCTCATGCTGAAATGGTTTTTAAAATTATCAATATCACAACTTATCAAATTATCAATTATGGAACATGAACTTTCTTTTTTGGAAATAACTTATAGATCTACTCTTGTGTTTCCTAAATAGTTTTGTTTCTTCATTCTATTTTTCTATTTATTATAAATATATTTTTATATTTGTTTGTACTTGTCGTTTCCCCGTTGTATCTTGATCCTAGGTTTTAAAAAATCTAGTGAATCTGTATCTAGATCTTGATTTGGATCCAAATCCATATTTGTTTCATGTTAACTTACCATTTGTGTAATGTATGTTGTACTTCTTTGTTAGATTGATACACATAGAATTCCCTGATTTATTCTTAAAAGAGTTGCAAAATTTTGCTATCCCTTTTTATGTGAACTCCTATGAAGTTTAACCATGCCCATGTAGTTAGAAATGAAATTAAGAAATTAAAAAAAAAATGAAACAATAATAAATTATAACATATCATGGGATTCATTTCAATTGCCACGCACACTCAAACTCAAGTCTTAAGTGACATACTAATGAAAGTCTCTCCTTTGAAATTATTAATTTGTTCTTTTTTTGAGATGGACCATAGGTTTCTTGTTTCATTTTCCACCAAGGATGAAAATATAGCATGAAGTTTTCCATTTTTGTAATTTCTTTTGTACTTATTTGTTATATTGATAAACATTGATATCCCAGCTTTATTCTGAAAAGAGTTGCAAAACTTTGCTATCCCTTTTTATGTGAACTCCTATGAAGTTTAACCATGCCCATGTAGTTAGAAATGAAATTAAGAAATTAAAAAAAAAATGAAACAATAATAAATTATAACATATCATGGGATTCATTTCAATTGCCACGCACACTCAAACTCAAGTCTTAAGTGACATACTAATGAAAGTCTCTCCTTTGAAATTATTAATTTGTTCTTTTTTTGAGATGGACCATAGGTTTCTTGTTTCATTTTCCACCAAGGATGAAAATATAGCATGAAGTTTTCCATTTTTGTAATTTCTTTTGTACTTATTTGTTATATTGATAAACATTGATATCCCAGCTTTATTCTGAAAAGGGTTGCAAAACATTGCTAGAATTTTTTGTGTATATCATTGCTCTATATTCATTACTTATTTTTTTGTAATCATTTTCCTCCATACAAATTAGAAAAAATTATTTTATAAATTTATTGTCATGTTGGCAAGCGGTTTTGATGGAGATAAGTTGCACAGCACCTACGGTGATGCGCAAGGTCAAAGATGATGCACAAGGTGAAAGTTGATGCGAAAGGAGAATGATGGTGTGCAAGGAGGGAAAGTCGACAAAGAGTCGGCTTGGTCATAATTTTGTAGCAATTGGTCATTATTTTGTAGTTATTGGTCCAAAGTAGTTATGAAGTTGATATAAGTGGACCATTTTGTAAAAGGTGCAAGCCTATAAATAGAGATAGGAATGTAATGTTGAGATATCTTGTGCTTAGGAGAGATTGATGTATTGATATTGATCTTATGTTGATTGTTGAATTGTGCTCTGCAGAAGACTGAATTTTTTTTTGTCGCAACTGTGAAGATGTTTTAAGATCTTGTTTTTGATGCAGAAGTAATATGACATGAAGGAAGTTGATGGAAATACTGTGTTTTATATTTTTCTATTTTCCCTGTGTTGAATGATACAATGTGAATGAATCAATATCACATTATGACTGTTCTTTCTGAATGATGCGATGTTTCTATGTTTAATTCATGTTATGGTGATCGATCTGTTTATGGATAATTGTAGTACTGCCATCTAAATATGTTAATGTGATCTAATGATTGATGGTATGGATTTATGATAATAGACCCTTGTTTATATCTCTAAGTTAATGTTGTGATAGATTGGCAGTAGATACATAAACCCTCCTTCTTACTATGGAAACATGGTTCCGACAGTTCTCCCTTGAACATCTCAGGTGAGATCTCATCTGCTTTGCAGGTGTTGTTGGACGGGGTAAAACCTGTCTGGGTTGGTTCTTAGGGATATCGCTGAGTTAAGGGTGTTGACAGAGAGTGAACCCCTATCGACAGATTTGTGTCAACAATATCCAATAATTTTTTTGGATAATCTTCCATAATCATTTATACCAATTTCAGCTCATGGAACTCTTTGATTTTTCCAACATAGTACTTATCATAGAGGTACTTTTCATTGAAGTATTTCTTGAGTTGATTCCACACCATATTTCTTTTATTGATCCTCTTTACTTACCTAAGGTGATCCCACCGTATATATTCCCTTCCATTCAAATTTAATATGGCCACCCTTGCATTCATATTTCTAGATTAGTCTTCAACTTGGAAATACTTCTTCATCCCAAGAAACCAAGCCTCGGCATATTGACCGTATTTTACATCACCATCAAAAGTAGGAGGTTTATCCTTCTTAAATTCCTAATGAGAGTTATTCTTAAAGTACCTTTTCCTCTTATTTCTACGAGATGGAGAGATTCAACCTTCAATGGACTCCTTATATTCAAATGACTCACTAGAAGATATTTCTAGAGTATATGTTCTATCTATAAAAATCCTTCTTGAACTATGGGACCTCTTATGGGAATGCCTCCTTGAGCTAACCCCTCTATTTCCTTTATTTTTTTAGTTCTGGTTATGGTTAATCTTCCTTTGAATCTCTGTCAAACTTTGAAGCATGGTTGCATTTATTTGATTCTATTCTTCTTTATCTCTACAAATCCTCTCATTATCTTCTCTATAACTTTGTAGTTCCACCCTTAGACTCCTCATGGTTTTTGCAATGTTTGTGGGAGTCATTTGGTTTCTTATACCATTGGATTATGTCTCTACATTCTCAACCTATATATTTTGTCCCATTGAACCTGTATCAAACTCATTGGGGTATTAGGCATCATCCATGATGATGATATTATTGGCCTAACCAAGACTAGAGTCTCTCCAACTGCACTATACTAAATCTTGACCATTAATTGTCCCTATTAAGATTCTGAATCTGCAAAAGTGTTCATAAACATATTTGTTAGCTACATAATATTTTGAGAAAAATATATAATTATTTTTCATGCATTTTTGGAAAAAGAATATTATCAATTTCTATCAAATTACAGAAATATCTAAATCACCCCATTAAGAATCTAATCGTGCATAATCTGCCCCATTTTATACTATTCCAACAGTTGTAGTTGAACTCAACAACTAAGGTTGTAGATTTTTTTTTAAGTGGGGATCAAGAGGGCTTGTCTAATCTGGCCCATAAGGTCAAATACATTTTTTGAGTCTCAACACATGAAATTTGGCTATGGAAATTGATACATTTCTCATGGTTCGTGCACCTATAACACCAACTGACCTCATATTACCACTTCTAAAAAAGGCATTTTCAGGCTCTAGAAGAAGTGGTTTCCTAAAACTAATTTTGCAAGCCTGAATGCATGAGAGGGTGAAACATCACAAGGTGGTTTTCTTTTTCAGACCCATGTAGATCGATTAAATTTTGTACAAGTTCCTGGGCCTAAGGTAATTTCATTAGAGGAAGTATCGCAGCAAGAGGATGACCCCCTTAGCATATTCCTTGCTCAACTCAAGATGGTGACATATAACATAATGGTTGAAATGAGGAAAAACTAATATTTAAGGCCATGGTCTAATGCCAAAAATTATAGAAGATAATAGTCCTATACACAATATAATTATAATAGAAGAGAGGTTTCTATACCTACCCAAAAACCTAGAAGATAAACAACCCTTAAGGATATTGAATCAAGCAACTTTGAATTCCCATCAAGAAGGAGGTCAAATTATCATATCAAAATAAGTCTTATCCATCATCAAATATAGTCCTCACAAAGCCACTACCCATGGAAAAGAATTCTGATGTAGGTCCTCCTCCTCTTGATCCATAATTTGACATCAAGTATGAACTCAATAAAATTTAATTTTTTATGCCTCTATGATTTTTTTAACTACCCCATTCATAGAAAAGAAGTATCATCCTACCTAGGATTTAAAGAGGCCACAGATGTACTAATTTCTAAGCTTCCTAGAACTCTTGTTAAACCTCCTTATAAATCCTCAAATGTAATGATCTTGCGTTATGAGACCTATTACAAGTTGAACTCATAAATATCCAATTCTATGTTCCCAGGATTGTCCTAGGGAACCTTCCTAATGGAGCTAATAACTCATGATATCCTTCTATATCACCATGGGGATTCAATATTTACATGTGCATGATTTCCTATATGATTTTAGTGCCTCCCAACCCTTGATGGCCCTAGCTATAATGAAAATATTAGGATTGGATATCACTAGACCATATAAATATCTCTACCCATTCGATTCCAAGAGGGTCCAATTCCTTGGTATAATTAAACACATAATTATTGGGATGGTTGAGATACCTAGAACGTATGTAATTATGGATGTGGTCATTTTTTATGTTCTCATTACTTATATTACACCTTTATCCAAACATTGGGGAAATTTGAGAGAGGGGACATTTAGTTTGATATTTCATAGGATACCATTTAAATATTTTGAGGGGAACCCATAGGTTATATAGAGAACCTAAAATTACCTATGTTAGCAGTGATCCCCAAATATCTACCAATTCCCCAACCTACACCCATAATAATCTACAGAACTTCCTCCTCAATCATCAACCACCAAACAATGAACAAATGGAGGAATTTATAGTTGTGACAAGAAGAAATAAACCCTTATGGTATATGGACAATACACTTTAATGGAGCATACAATAATGAAGGGAATGGAGCGGGTGTACTACTGAAATCTCTTGAAGGAAAATAATTTCCTCATTCCTTCAAATTAGATTTTGAATGCATGAATAATGTGGTTAAGTATAAGCCGCTTAATATGGGATTGGATAAAACTAGAAAAAATAGGATTAAATAGCTTAAAATATTTGAATATTCAGACTTTATAGTGATTTAGGTGAAAGAGTAATGTTATAAAATCCACCCAATGATGATGCAATATAAAAATGATGTATAAGACATGTTTTACAATTCGTTTGAAGTCATCATCATCATTGCAATACCCATTGAGCAGAATCATAGAGCTAATAATTTTGTCAAATAAATCATTGTGTTTATGTTAGGATTATAATCCTCCCTTGTCTAATTTGGTCATTTGTTTCTAAATTAGGAGTCATGTCTAAATCGGGAGCCCTTTCAGTCTATTTTTAGTCACTAGCACCATTGGGTCCACTTGGCCTAATCGGGGCACATGTGCATGTTACTAAAGTGTGGGGAACACTAATTGAGGCCAACTTACACTGATTGCACTTGCATGCATCATTTTAGGATCCTCCTAGATCAATCCCTACAAATTAGGAGCCACTAGGAGTGCTGATACCAACCTCCATTAGTTGAGTTTAGTTGGTGACTAGTCAAGCTTAGTTAGGAGTCAGTTACATTTAGTTTTAGTTCCCTACATTCATTTTTACTCTGTTAGTGCTAGGATTGCATGATTGGATGAAGGTGAGGCACATTTACTCACCTACCTTAGTGAGTTAGACTAGTTAACACTGAATTAGACACTTGAGTTTGGATTTTGAACTCCGATAATGATTTAGACAAGGTTAGTTAACCATTCAGTCAAGTAGATTCCAACCAATTGAATTTCCTCAGATGAATTCGAATTGAATGAGGCTAATTAGCCATTGTACTCCATTGTAATTAATTATTTAATTACTTTTGATTAATGAAAGCATTCATAGTTGCAAGCCACTTTTGCACTATTTCATTCTTCAATTACTGAGTAAATTGTATGATCTATCTCGTGAGTTGTGTGTTGTTCCATAGATCTATGTGCTCAATTTTATATGGTATCAAAGCCTCGGTAGGACAAGGCACTTCTCCTACTACAGATTCATACTTGGATCAAAAAAAAATTGAGCAAGATTTCTCCTTCTAGTAATGCACTATAAGCGGAGAATTTACCACTTAATACCCCAAGCAAAGTAATTGTTGATGAAGCTTTCTTGATCAACTAAGCTCGGTGTGAAGGAAATTACAAAAGTGCAGATTGTCGACCTTATTTTGTCTATTTGATTGTGTGATTTACATGTTTATCAGTCTCCTTCACTGCATTCACTACATGCAGCTTAGTCTCCTTCACTACATTCGCTACAGAAGCTCAGTCCTCTTCTTTTCATTCTAAATGGCTCATCTAATGGACCTTCTCACTCCTTTCAATTACCACCAGTGGAAGGAGGACATGGAGATGCAGCTACACTCCAAAAATACTCTTCAAACTCATAATGGAGACAGAGATAGAGCCAACTCATTGTATTGAAAAAGAAAAGTACTGGAATAGGCTTGATGAAGCTGTTGATGTATTTGTAACTTTAGAATGTATTCATATATGTATCTTATGTATTGTAACCTAATGTTTATTCCAGGATGTATCTATAATGAAATTGAGTCATGTTGTCATGCCCCGATGTTTTGATCAGGAGGATCAATAATGTAAACAAGTCATGTCAATTCATTGTGGGTAACCCTCTGATTGTCTAAGGGTTAAAGTCCCCACAGTTCCGGAGCACTAGGGTTATTAGACTCTCCTAGTAGAGGTCGGCCCTGGTAGGGTTTTAGTCATGTCGAGATTAGTATAAATAGAGAGCTGGACTCTCTATTTAACACACAAATCATACACACTCAAGTGTAGCGCATAGTTCAGGAAGGAGAAGACACTAGGACTAGACAAGAAGAAGGTTACTGCTGTTGAGAGATCACTTACTGTTTTGGGATTTTACTGTTTTGGTTCTGATTCTATCTCTAAGGAAGTTGCGGGGTTTTCTTCGTTTATGGTTTCCCTGAGGAAAAACACTATGTTCATTGTCTCTTGTGTTTGATTACTGTACTTTTTATTCTCTCAATAAAAGATCCTAAAAAATGCTAGCTTAATGTTGAAAAACCAACATGGTATTAGAGCTAACCTGAGAAGAAGACACTGTGCAGCTACGGGAACTAGGGATTCCTAGTTTATGGATCTTCCTCCACATATTTTCAGCAAAATCAAGGTGGAATAAATCTCCTCCTTAGGGCACATCTTTCTGTCAAAGCAGAATCCAATTCTGAGGTTTTTCAATTTTGGACCCAACACTACTGCCAGAAATTAGGGATTTTCACAGAAGAGGAATTTTTCAGTGAGCCCAGGCCTGGATTGATCTCCTCCCCAAAATCGAAGCTAGGGATAAATTTCAAGGTATTTGGGTGGACAAATATTCAGAAAAGCAAAACCCTAATTTTCTCTTGATCTAGTACTGCGGGATTTCAGCTTCAAATCCAAATCTGACATCTTAACCTTGTAAGATCTAAATCTCTTGTATTTCTATTTGAGGTTCTTAGTTTAAGATGTCTCATCATACCAAGCTTGATGAAAATATTTAGGGAGATGATAACTTCCGAGCCTGGAAGTATAGGATCTCCCTGGTCCTAGAAGAAAATGAGTTGGACTCCTACATCCATGAGGAGGTTCCAGTTTCAGAGGAAGATGAGGCAAAGGCCTTACACAAGAAGAAGATGGTTATGGAAAACAAGATCATTGTTGATTCTATCAAGGATCACCTTATCCCACATGTGTCCTCTCTCAAGACACCTAAAGCTATGTTTGATGCCCAAACCAAATTGTTTGAAGGGAAGAACATAAACCGGAAGATGACTCTGAGGAATCAACTGAAGAATGTGAAGATTCAGAATGCAGAGACCATCCAGTCTTACTTCACAAGGGTTTCTCAGATCAAGGAACAATTAGAGGCTATAGATGAAGAAGTGGAGAATGTAGATATTGTGATGACAAGTCTGAATGGCCTTCCTAGGTCATGGAATTCATTCATCCAAGGAATCTGTGCCAGAAAGAAGTTAGTCAAATTCAGTAGACTATGGGAATAATTTTCCTTAAGAAGAAGCACGGATAGCAGCTCGAGAAGAGAAGATGGGAAGTGAAGATCAAGCTCTCATAGTTCACTCCAAGAAAGGTAGAAGAAGAGCTCATCAACCCAAAGGTAAGAATCCTCATCATAGAGACAATAGTAGAAAGGACCTATCTAGATTAAGATGTTATACATGTGATGAAATATGACACTTTGCAAAAGACTGTCCTAAGAACAAGGTCCACTCTCATAAGAAGAAGGGGAACAAAAGAATACATCATGCTCATGCTGTAGAGGATGATGAACCATTCAAGAAAAGAACCAGATATGAAAGTGAATATTTGTTTGGGCACGCCACCTAACAGTCCTTAAGATGGGTAACTCCGCGGTTTTTGTAAGTTTGTAAGCGGAGTTATGACTCAAAATAGTCTTATGGGTGTCTAGGTTAAGTCAGAGTCCTATTTTTGTAATAAACCCATGGTTTAAGTCCAGGGTTTAGGGTTTGGGGTGCCCATGGTTGAAGTCCATGGTTTTTGTAATAGTGCACTGTATAAATAGGCACTCTTGTAAATAAGTCAGGTTAGGTTTTTGAATGTAAGAAAGTTAAGGCGAAGCTAAGGCTATTTTGTAAGTGAAGGATAAGTCCCAGGTGAGTGCGTGGACGACCTCTGTAGCTGTGTGCGTAGAGAGTTTGTAAGTGATAAGGAAATCTGCAGCTGTGTGCACAGAGGCCTGCCGCTATGTGCGCGGCTTGAGGACTGAAGGGATCTGCAGCTGAGTGCACAGATCAAAACTGTCATTTTGTAGAAAAGTTGAATAAAACACAGTTCTGTGGATGTAACCCCTACACTGGGGGTGAACCACGTTATATCTGGTGTTGTGGTTCTTGTGTGATTTCTGTTATGTTCTTTTATGCATTGATAAGTATAGATATATCTGATAAGTAAGATCGTTGCTTAATAAATAGCTTCGTTGTGCATTCCCAGTAAGTGTTAAGCAAGTCACGGTGTTATTTAACTATGAATATATATACATGTATATGAATGATTAAGCTCTGTGTTAATTGATTATAAATTGATAAAATCTAAAGGTACAGTAATATCCCTCTTCTGCTTGCAGAACCCTGATTCTACGGCATCCCATAGCTGTTTTGGGTGAGACTGCAGCCTATTCGCAGGTTGTTGCCGAAAGGGCCAACACTGTGGGTCTTTTGTTGGTGCGAAGTTAAAGGTATAAACCCTGGGTCTGCCCTATATTCCAACAAAGTGGTTCCGTTTCCGGTTGAACTTAGTATTTGTGCAAGAGGGGTTTACATTGTACATCGAGGGCTATGTTCTGGAAACCCTATGTGAAAGAAATCGGTGATTGGCTAGATGAGACTTATCTGAAATTCGTTGAGCAAGCGATTTTTTACAAAGGTATGTTTTTTGTGATGTTTATGAAATTTTCTTTGGTAGTATCCACATAGAGTTGCACCAGTGGGTATCCAGGTTGGCCGAGTGAAGGACGAACTTCCGTGGAGGTCAGTTTCCTGCTTGGACCCCCGCAAGAATCAAATTGTTGAAAAGAGTAAACAATGGGATCTCTCGTGCTATTGACTTTTGGACGACGCGAACCCTTGAGGCATTCATGACAGAGTTTGCCATTGACATGAGTACTTCCTTTAGTGAAGCGGAGCGACAGTTCTTCAAAGGAACAAGGGGTAAGTTTTTAAATTCATTGAGTCTGAGGATTAAGATGCTATTAGCTAAAACAGGAATATTGCTTATTGAATCAGACTGTTAGATTCTGTATTACTAACCTATGTTTGCAAGTGAAAACACCTTCGACGAGCAAAGTGGTTTGTTGTGAAGTGGCAAGAGGTACAAGAGAAATTTTGAGTCATCTACCCTAGGTCAGGATACCGAGTCTACCCCTTTCAGTCCAGCAGCCTCAGAGCCTGACGAAACCCCTTCTGTTGGAAACCCCTCGGTAACCCCGCAACACCGATCTATTATTACTGAGAATCCGTCGCAGACTGAAAGTAATCCTAGTACCAGTATTCCTATCGTAGGCCAGTCTACCCCAGTAAGTTCCCCCCCGCTTACTTCTCGTCCCCCTCCAACCCCCCCTAGATCTACTATAGCCCACATGACTGATGATATTAAGCTCCCTGTTTTCAAAGGAACTGGATCAGAGGATCCAGAACAGTTCTGGTTTTTATGTGAGGCGGTGTGGACTGCTAAGAACATTACAGACCCATTTGTAAAAACCGCGCAGCTCATTACTTCTTTCAGGGACCAGGCTTTGACCTGGTTCGTGAAATTCTCTAGTACTCAGAACCCTGCCCTAGATGATATCAAAGCAGCAATCATCAAAGAGTTTAAGAAGCCCAAATCAGAGTTGCAGTGTATCACTGAGTTAAAGGAGATTCAGCAGAAGCAAGGCGAATCAGTGTGGGACTTTGACCAGAGGTTCAAAGTTCTACTCAACCAATTTAGTTTCACAATTGGCCCCGCGCAGCACAAGGAATGGTTTATTGCCGCACTACTACCACACATCAGAACTCCACTCATGCAACGGAAGGTTGCTGACCAGCAAGAGGCTCTGGAAATCGCGATGAAGCTTGAGACCGCACCTGTTAAAGATAATTCTGGTATTGCTCAAATTCAAGCACAGCTCGCGGCCATGGCTCTCGAGCTCCGCGATATGAAAACAGGAACAATTGGTCGTGAAGTGGTTTGGTGTACACACTATCAGAAAGAAGGTCATGACAAGGAACAGTGTCCTGTGGTAGGAAATTACCTGAATACTGGAACGCCAAACCCGTTCAATCCCACTATCTTATATTGTGAGATCTATCGGACAACTGACTAGCATCGCCCAGAACATTGTCATCTACTCCAGAGGTATGTGCAAGTCCCCAAGAACACCTACTGCAAGTTTTGTAAGTCCGTAGGACATACTGAAGACGAATGTCGCAGTTATGACCTTATGCGAGAGTGCACTTATGACGCCTATCGGGTACAAAATGAGGGCCAGGGAAATGATGGCTACGGTTACCGCAGTGGTGCATCCAATAGAGGTGCTTTTGGAGGTCGGGGTCATGGTGGTATGGTAGGAAGAGGCCGAGGCCAGGTCGTCTGCTACAACTGTAACCAAGACGGGCATTTAACTAGAGATTGTTGGAACCCAACTATGACATGTCGGTATTATCGTGCAGTCAATCATGTGATCGAGCAATGCCCACAGCTGATAGCTAAGATTCAGGAAAGAAACGGTGGTCCTAATTAGAATATCCAGATGATTTACATCGAGCCCCGACCTGTCGCAGCCATTAACATTGTTATGTGGAGTGGAGCTACAATGCACCTACAAAATGCAGAGAGACAACCTGATGAGGATTGGGTCCCAGAAAAATTCCCAAGCGAACACGAGATAGTCACGAAAGCCCAGCATGATGATGTTGCTCCTAGCAAAGCAGTAGTACCTGCGCAGCAACATCATCAGGAGTCGCAGTTGCAAGATGCCTCGCCAGATAAAGTAAGTTCCCTATCCTCCTTTTTACAGAGTTGTATGAAACTCTTATGGAATCAAAATGCTCTAAAGGAGTTGCAAAAATTTCTTGCTGTCTGTGAACCTCAGAGAAGAGTTGATAAGGAGAAAACTGTTAATCATGTCCGAAGAACTGGCAGGGAAATGAGATTGAATGCTCAGATAGGAGGGTATGATATGACTGATGTCATCCTGGATTTAGGGTTAGAAGTCAATGTCTTAACCAAGAAAACCTGGGAACAAATGGGGAAACCTACCCTTGCCTGGTCCCCTATACAGTTGAAGTTAGCCAATCAGCAAAGGATTGTGCCCCTAGTGAGATTCCTTAGTGTACTAATTGATATTGATGGGGTCAGTACTTTGGCAGACTTTGAAGTTATTGAGATCATCGATGATAGCAATCCCTACCCATCCCTGTTAGGAATTGAGTGGGCAATGGTAAACGTCGCAGTCATTAACCTTAAGAAGAGACAGATGACCTTCGAAGGAAAGGGTTTGAGAGTTATAATACCCCTAGACCCGTCCCAAGGAAAAGGATACACAGAAACACTCAAAGATGAGGATCAGGATGTGTTGGACCAGATCTATAATATCACCACGAAGGAAGAAGATTATGAGGATCCTCCTGCCGAAGGTTGGGAGTCTGGTAGCTCCTGTATGACAGACTCTGAGGATGACTTAGAAAGTTGGCAGAATCGATTGTATGAGCTACAGGGACACCGAGGTGCCGGAATTACCAAGTCCCTCAGAAGGCTTAGTTCGTAGCCAAAGGCCTTACCTGCTTTTGAGGGTTCGACAGACCCAGAGGAGTCCATTGTCCCATTGTCAAAACAGATACTAGAGTCACAGAAACTGGAGAATCTGGATTCAGCATTAGGAGTCACTAGGTGGACTTCCTATAAGAAGTGCTTTCCGAATTGGGAAACTTGTCAGACATCACTTCACCTGAGATTTGGGGATCAGCTCCAGAGGGCGCGCAGCAGATTGAATGGGCAGAATAGGCCGTAGGAACATTTGGAGCATTGTTACGGGGCATGGAAACTTGTATTTCGTACAGAAGGGGTACATCGACTTGGTCATACCCAGGCATTTGCAGCCGAAAACTGACACAGGGAGGTTGGGCCTTGGCATGCTAATGTGTCTCGTGATAAAGAAATAACCCAGTCCTGCCCTCGCTGGCTGGCACAAGATGCTAAAAGAGCGAAGCTCACAATTGGGTCGCAGAACTTGCCCGCATATGCCGAAGGTCATTATCATGACGAAGGTCCTTATTGTGATACAGTTGTGATACTGGTTGCGCCGCAGCACAAAAACCAACCGTTGGAATACTACCGATTTGGCGGCGTCGGTACTTTATTTTCCTTAACTGCCTGTCCTAAGGATATTCGCCGAAATCTAGTGCTGTCGAAGCAACATCTCTGCCAGATTTGGTGCCTTCAATGCACATTTATGACCGATTTGATTGATGGATTGTATAAGAAGACACCCGGGCATGGGCAAGTCACATTCCGCATTTTCACACTTGAACCTATGTCCGCCGATCAAGAACTTCAGGACTTATTGAGAGAATTTGGATAGACAGGTCTGCAGAACATCGTTCACCCTCCACCTACACCTGCAGCACGAGAGGAGACTCTACCTGCACCACCTCTACCAATGCAAACACGGTCTACCAGGAAACAATTCAAGCCTGAAGTTCGTTCTAAGCGGAACGAAGATCGACATAAGCAGTCTGGAAAAACATCGCAGGATCCTGGAATGAATCTGCCTGGTTCGGTAGAAATCCCAAGTGAAGGAGAGGAGAACATTGCACCACGGTGGCCACCATATGTCCCTCCTCTTCGACCAGGAGTTAAACCACCTCGACGGAATAAGCAGTTCACCATAAGCACCCCTTCACTGCCACTAGGTGTGCAGCTGGTTGGGAACATGACAGGAAAGATAGACCGGCCTAAGTACTCCGACCATGATACAAGCGAACGTGGTAGGTTTCCACAGTTCGCACCAGAAGCATATTTGCATTTTGTCAAGTACGATGAGACCGGGGCAACATTATTAGAAGTCAAATGATGGGCTGTCGGCTTGGATCAAGCTGGTCTGCTAAAGATGCTCGACGTTCCCCATTTTGGTCGCGGCACACAGGTGACCGTAGTGGTCAAGCAGCTGCTAGCGCTAGTTTATGACGGCCACCTATGGATAGGAGACAAGAAAATCCCTATCAATGGCGAGCTCATCCAAAGGATCACTGGTTTACCAATAGCAGGCCCTAATCCAGCGACCGAATTTCAATCAAAGCATGAGGATACGAAGCTCATACAAGCCATGAAGGAACGCTTCAGCCTGACAAAGGGAAAACATGGGTATTACACTTCCGCCATTCAGGAACAGCACATTCACTTTGCAGCAGAGCTTTTAGCCTGCAAAGTCATACGGAAGTGCAGAACAACTGAAGTACCTTCCCCGGTTATCCGAATTGCTATCAACTGCACCGAAGGTTACAACTACAACTGGGCAGAGTATATTGCGAAGGAATTCCTGGAAGACGCTCGCGACGCGCAGGAAAAAGGTCGGGCCTTCCATTACTCTTGGTTGCTCATCCTCATCGCACTAGTAGGATGGAAAGAACCTCTTGAGGCACATTTTTCTGTGGTGCCAGAGCACATGCCTGGCACGGCCAGGTATGCATCACTGTGGGTTTCACAGGATAAAGCACACCAACAAATGACAAATTATGTATTTTATTTCTATATAATGGATATCCAATTTCAGATCACAAAAACCCCACGGCTCAGTAATAAGCTGTTCTTTCAATATGATGGTGCAGCCGCCTTCAGCGCTGACATGCATCATACTTTCATACAGGCTCGTGCAGATCCACAGCACCAATGGTTCAAGTTACCATATGTAGTCACTGAGGGTGATATCCGGGCAGTAGTTCAGCATTGGCCGGTTGAATGGTTGAAAGATGTAGGGAAAAAACCTCACATTCCGGTCCCCATAGCTACTAATGTGGGCGCAGGCCCTAGTCACCAGCAACAGCAAGATCCCCTGGACGACAGCGAGGAACAGACTAAGTCACAGCAGCATGACAGCAACCACGGGGGAGAGGTGGACAATGATGAAGAAGAAGGACAGGACTCGGTCAAGACTACTCCAGACCCTAATAGGAAGGATAAGCGCAAGACACCAGAAGTAGAGGTAGTGGACAAACCGTAGCCCCGAAAGAAGGCGAAGGCATCAAAGGAAAATAATATCGACGACACACCCGGCTTGACAAGTGAGGAGCTTGATGAGGCTTTGTCGAAGTCCATAGAAGTTCTTACCAAAAAGTGGTTAGAGTTTGCAACTGTCCATTTGGATGCCATTAATGGTGTCACACAGCACATATTGGAGCTGAAGGACTTAGCAGCACAGTCGGCGACCGGCACTATAACCAGAAGTACCCCGGGAAGTGCACAGCCCACATTAAGGCAATGGCCAGCCCGAGAAAACAAGGGCCAAGTATCCACCATTTCCCTCATCATAACTGATGCAGCGTCTCGCGCATAGATGAGCATGACAGTAGGAATTGATTACACCAAAATTTCCATGCTAGAACTACATATTTTCCAGTCAGCCATCGCAAAGGAAATCCAAGCCCAAGACCATTATTCACAGATACAGTTGGATGATATCAGGAAGCAGAATGATAGCCTTGCAGCGCAACTAAAGGCCGTAGAACAGCGAAAAAGGGACATAGAATGTAAGCGGATTACGTTGGTCCGAGTTTTGGATGAAACATGTCGAAGTCTCCCTGACTTCGACGTAAAGCTGGCGGAAGATCCAGAGCAAAGATTAGCCAGGTTGAAAGACTACGCATAGTAGTCACGCAGTGAAATAAAGAAGCTCAAAGCAGAACATGACGCTTAGATTGCGGAGCTCCAACTTCGTATCAAACCAAAAATCCCCCCAGAGGTTAGGGAGCAGCGCCGAGCAAATATTCAGGCCTCCATAGAAAAAATCTCAGGTATTGTGAGCAGCGCAGCAAAGCTACTAGAAGACACTGTAGAGGCATGGACCACCCTGCAGGAACACCCAGAAATTGGACAACTGCAAGAAACCATCTAGCAGTGACAAGCAGAATTGGACACAGTGAAAGCGCAAATTAAGACTCTGCCGCCTATGGAGAAAATGCTGAAGGTCAAGCGAAGAAATGAACTTTAGCAGGAAATTGAGTCATGTAGGGAAAAAGAAATAGCAGTGGAAACTAACATGAAGCCACATATCAGCGAAGCGTTCGAGTTGAGTACTGCTGCGGACGCCCAACTCAAAATCCTAAAAGAATATGATGCATATGCGTAGAAACAGGCTGGGGAAGCATCAACAGAAGTATTCCAGGAGTTGAGTGAAAAAGAACAAGCAGGTGACAATATTATGCACGGCCTCAACAAGCGGTACACCCTCTTCATCGATAAAGTTCATGGACTAGAAGGATAGCAGAGTGTCCCAGGACGGGACACTGGTGAGTCTTAGGGGCCTGTTGTGGCGTGCACCCTAACAATCCTTAAGATGGGTAACTCCATGGTTTTTGTCAGAGTCCTCTTTTTGTAATAAACCCATGGTTTAAGTCCATGGTTTAGGGTTCGGGGTTCCCATGGTTGAAGTCCATGGTTTTTGTAATAGTGCGCTGTATAAATAGGCACTCTTGTAAATAAGTCAGGTTAGGTTTTTTAATGTAAGAAAGTTAAGGCGAAGCTAAGGCTATTTTGTAAGTGAAGGATAAGTCCCAGCTGAGTGCATGGACGACCTCTGCAGCTGTGTGCGCAGAGGGTTTGTAAGTGATAAGGAAATCTGCAGCTGTGTGCGCAGAGGCCTGCTGCTGTGTGTGCGGCTTGAGGACTGAAGGGATCTACAGCTGAGTGCGCATATCAGAACTGTGATTTTGTAGAAAAGTTGAATAAAACACAGTTCTGTGGACGTAACCCCTACACTGGGGGTGAACCACGTTATATCTGGTGTTTTGGTTCTTGTGTGATTTCTGTTATGTTCTTTTATGCATTGATAAGTATAGATATATCTGATAAGTAAGATCACTTCTTAATAAATAGCTTCGCTGTGCATTCCCAGTAAGGGTTAAGCAAGTCACGGTGTTATTTAACTGTGAAGATATATACATGTATATGAATGATTAATTATTAAGCTCTGTGTTAATTGATTATAAATTGATAAAAGCTAAAGGTACAGTAATCTCCCTCTTCTGCTTGCAGAAACCTAATTCTGCGGTATCCCATAGTTGTTTTGGGTGAGACTGCAGCCTGTTCGCAGGTTGTTGCTGAAAGGGCCAACACTGTGGGTCTTTTGTTGGTGCAAAGTTAAAGGTATAAACCCCGGGTCTGCCCTATAGCCCAACAAGATTCTTCAAGCGAGGATGAATATGTTTTGATCTACGCTCTCACAGGTAACATTACTCATGGAAGTGATGATTAGCTTATAGACATTGGGGCTTCCAAACATATGACTGGATTCAAGGAATCCTTTATGAGATTTTCAGAACATGAATCACCTCACAAGGTGAAGCTATGAGATGACTACCAATATCCAATAAAAGGTAGTGGGGAATCTTCCTATAAACTAGACTCTGGAAAGTTTCTAACAATGAAGGAAGTATTGTTTGTGCCAAGACTCAAGAAGAACCTCCTCTCCATATCTGCACTAGATGCAAAAGGAATGAGGGTTGCATTCATAGATGGTCAAGTCATCCTATGGCCAAGAGGAAATACTACCGATGATGCGGTGATGATTGGAGAACAAGAAGGAGGATTATACAAATTAAAGGGCCATCCAGAACAAGCATTGGTGCATGACACAGTAGATCCAAGTGAACTTTGGCATAGAAGGCTTGCACATGTGCATTACAGAGCACTGCCAATTGCAAGCAAAGTTGTTGAAGGTCTTCTAGAATTCCAAGAAAAACATGATGGGGTATGCAAAGGATGTGTGAAAGGAAAGAATACAAAGAATACATTTCCTAGCAATGAAAGCAAAGCCAAAGGAATCCTAGAAATCATCCACTCCGATGTATGCGGTCCTATGTCATCAAACTCACTAAGCGGGTATGAATATTATGTTTATTTTATTGATGATTTTTATAGGAAGACATGGGTTTACTTCATGAAGAACAAAGACGAAGTATTCAAAAAATTCAAGGAATTCAAAGCCTTGGTCGAGAACCACATTGAAAAGAAGATGAAGACTTTTCGATCAGACAATGGTGGAGAATTCACTTCGAATGAATTCAAAGAGCTATGCAAAGAATCAAGGATTAAGAGGGAGTTTTCCACTCCTTATAATCCACAACAGAATGTGATTGTGGAACAAAAGAATAGAACTATCATGGAAGTAGCAAGAGCTATGCTTCATGATCAAGATCTTCCTATGCATCTTTGGGCTGAAGCTGTCAGAATAGCAGTGTATGTACAGAACCGTACTCCACATAGAGTACTTAAAAACAAGACTCCTGAAGAAGTCTTCTCCGACAAGAAACCAGAAATCAACCACCTCAGAATATTCGGCTGTCTTGTGTACATACACATTCCAAAAGAGAAGAGAACAAAATTAGATCCTTCAGGAAATAAGGTTATATTTGTGGGATACTATGAAAGCTCGAAGGCTTACAGAATATATTTCCTAGGATACAAGAAGATTGACATTAGTAAGGATGTGACATTTGATGAAGACACAGCTTACAACAAATCTAGAAAGAGACCTGCTGAATAACCTGAAGAAGCAGAAGCACCCAGAATTCATGATACAACCATGAATGAAGAAACTCAATAAGAAGATCGAGATTTCGAAGAACCACAAAGACCTGTAGATACACCTCTGGAGAATAATCCTCATAAGAGGAAACCTGCTTGGGTACGAGAACTTATCCAAGGTGTAGAGAGATATGGGGCTCTAGAAGAGAATCACAGAGAAACAAAGAGGACCATATCTTGCTCTAGGTATGTAGCTTTACTATGTGATTTCATTGATAAAGAACCTTCTAGTTATGAGGAAGCAGCAGAACGAAAAGAATGGAAGGATGCCATGATTGAAGAATATCAATCGATCATGAAGAATGATGTTTGGGATGTTGTTCCAAGACTAGAAGGGAAGTCAGTTGTAACTTCCAAATGTATCTACAAGATCAAACATGCTACAGACGGTAGCATTGAAAAATATAAGGCAAGATTTGTGGCTCGTGGTTTCTCTCAGAAAGAAGGAATAGATTATGAAGAAACCTTTGCTCCTGTAGCCAGATACACTTCCATCAGATCAGTACTTGCTCTAGCTACAATGATGAAATGGAAGATACACCAAATGGATGTCAAGACTGCTTTATTGAATGGTGTAGTGGAAGAGCAAGTGTATGTAGAGCAGCCACTCAGTTTTGAGACTCATGATAGGGATTCTCATGTGTGCAGATTGAAGAAATCCTTGTATGGTTTGAAACAGGCACCTAGGACTTGGTACGGCAGAATTGACAACTTTCTATCCAGTTTGGGCTTTACCAATAGTAAAGCAGATTCCAACCTTTACTACAAGGTTGAAGATGGAAACCCAGTGATGCTTCTACTATATGTAGATGATCTATTTGTGATAGGTACTGATGGGTTGATTGCTGATATGAAGAGAAAGCTTGCTGCTGAGTTCAAAATAAAGGACTTGGGGATGATGCATTACTTTCTAGGTATGGAGGTGTGGCAGAGTACAGATGGAATCTTCCTTGGACAAGGGAAGTATACAGTACAGATCCTGAAGAGCTTTGGAATGATGGACTACAAGGCTATGGCCATACCTATGGCATCGAACCTGAAGCTCTTGAATGATGCTTCATCAGAGTTGGTTGATGCTATGATGTATCATCAGATGATTGGGTCCTTAATGTACCTGACAAACATGAGACCAGACATTTGCTTTGTTGTGAACACCTTGAGCCAGTTCCTAACAGATCTGAAGCATGTTCACTTGATTGCTGCAAAGCATATTTTGAGGTACCTGAAGGGTACAGTTGATTATGGGCTCAAGTACGATACAAATCAAAAGATTAACCTGGAGGGTTATGTTGATTCAGATTGGGCAGGCAGTGCCATCGATAGGAAGAGCACTTTAGGGTGTTGCTTCAGTATTGGATCAGGTGTGATATCTTAGTTTAGTAGAAGCAATTCTGTGTGGCACTGAGTACAGCTGAAGCAGAGTATGTCATAGCTTGTTTAGCTAGTTGTGAGGCAGTATGGCTAAGGAAGCTACTGTCTGATTTAGTTGATCTTCAGTTGGATGCTACTTCTATACATTGTGACAACCAGAGTTGCGTGAAGTTGTCAGAGAATCCAGTGTTCCATGACAAGTCGAAGCATATAGAGATCAAGTACCACTATATCATGGATATGGTGCAGAGGGGAGTAGTAAATCTCCAGTATGTTGCGACGAAGGAACATATAGCTGATGTATTGATGAAGCCATTGGCTAGGCTGAAGTTTGAGTACTTCAAGGAGAAGCTTGGTGTTCTCCAGATCGAGATTTCCTCCAAGGGATAGTGATGAGACCCATAGCCATTCTGACATGGTGAGAGGATTGGTTCCTTCCATGGTCAGATGTAAGGGCTGAGCCATTCTGTCATGGTGAGAGGATTAGTTCCTTCCATGTCAGATATGAGTGCTGGCTATTCTGTCAAGCAGGACAGATGTAAGGGCAACTGCCATTCTGGGAATGGAGGTTCCTGGTCAGTTACTAGGAAAACTCAGTCTAGGACTAAGAAGCCATTCTGATGTGATAGAGGGATGTGTTCCCACTTGATCAGATATAAGGGCTGAACCATTCTATCATGGCTAAAGGATTAGGTTCCTTCCATGTCATATGTGGGTGTTGACCATTCCGATGAGCAGATCAGATGTAAGGGAAACTGCTATTCTCTAGGAGAATGGAGGCACTTGGTCAGTTACCAAGTAGCTCAGTCGAGGACTGGGGGCCATTGTGATGTGACTGTAGGATTGGTTCCTACAAGATCATATATGAGTGCAAGCCCTTCCATGATTTTGTGCAGGATGTGTTCCAGCCTGGATGGATGTAAGTGCAGAGCCCTTCCATCATTGTGTGTAGGATGTGTTCCAGCCTGGATGAATGTAAGTGCAGAGCCCTTTCATCATTGTGGTAGGATGTGGTTCCATCTTGGATGAATGTAAGTGCAGAACTCTTCCATCATTATGTGCAGGATGTGTTCCATCCTGGATGGAAGTGTGGAACTCTTCCATCATTGTGTGCAGGATGTGTTCCAGCCTGGATGGAAGTGTGGAAATCTTCCATCATTGCATGCAGGATGTGTTCCATCCTGGATGGAAGTATGGAACTCTTCCATCATTGTGTGTAGGATGTGTTCCAGCCTGGATGGAAGTACAGAACTCTTCCATCATTGTGTGCAGGATGTGTTCCAGCCTGGATGGCTGTGAGTGATGTGCCTTTCTGACGAGTAGGTCAGATATAAGTGCTGAAGAAGACCTACATGGAGGATAGGCCTACAACCAGCATGAAAAATGGATGGCTCTGTAGAACTTCCTGTGACAAGAAGAATCATGAGATAGCACCCGTGATGATCTAGATCTAGTGATGATGTCCAGTGATGATCCAAATCTAGTAATGATGTCCAGTGATGATCCAGATCCAATGATAATCCAAATCCAGTGACGATGTCCCATGATGATCCAGATCAAGTAATGATCTAGATCTAAAGATGAAGATGACTTAAAGACGAAGATGACTTGAATACTAAGAAGACTTGAAGTTGCAGATGACGAGATGATCTAGTTGATACAGAGAAGAAGACCAGTGCTGAAAATTGTGTCGAAAGAATACCTTCCTAGTTAAGAGGGAGTGTTAATGTATTTGTAACTTTGGAATGTATTCATCTATGTATCTTATGTATTATAACCCGATTTTTATTCCAAGATGTATCTATAATGTAATTGAGTCATGTTGTCATTCCCCAATGTTTCGATCGGGAGGATCAATAATGTAAACAAGTCATGTCAAGTCATTGTGGGTAACCCTCCGATTGTCTAAGGGTTAAAGTCCCCACAGTTCCGGGGCACTAGGGTTATTAGACTCTCCTAGTAGAGGTCGGCGCTGGTAGGGTTTTAGTCATGTCAGGATTAGTATAAATAGAGATATGGACTCTCTATTTAACACACAACTCATACACACTCAAGTGTAGCGCATAGTTGAGGAAGGAGAAGACATCGGGGCTAGACAAGAAGAAGGTTACTGCAATCGGGATATCACTTACTATTTTGGGATTTTAGTATTTTGGTGCTGATTCTATCTCTAAGGAAGTTACGGGGTTTTCTCCATTTCTGGTTTCCCCAAGGAAAAACACTATGTTCATTGTCTCTTGTGTTTGATTACTGTACTTGTTATTCTCTCAGTTAAAGATCCTAAATAATGCTAGCTTAATGTTGAAAAACTAACAGAAGCATATGGATGCTTGTGCCTTTCAATCTTTCGATATATTCTCTTCCACATCAATGGATTGAATACTCCCAAGTAGGTTTGGGATAAACTTGCTTCCTTATTTGACAAGCATAATGATCTGAGGATCTATCAACTCGAGAATGAGCTGATTTCTCTTCATCCAGCCAATTTTGAAACACTAAATGACTTCTTCACCAAATTCAAGCATCTAGTGTTCCAGTTGAAGATGTGCAAGATTGAGAAGGAGGATGATCAACTCATCCTTTCCATTCTCTCAAAACTTGGTGCAGACTATTCATTCTTTGTATCAACATTTCATTCAGTGAATCTAACTACTCCAAATTGGAGGATGCCTACTCTTAAATCCTTCATTGAATCTCTCACTCAAGAGTACAACAAGTTGATCCAAATGGGGATCATTCGATATTCCAGAGATTAAGAACTGGTTGTAGGAGGACCTAAGGTAGCAAATGATAAAGGGAAGCAAAAGGATGAGTCTCCTGTGGAGAAAAAGTAGTCAAAATGAGCCTTCAAGTTCGAAGAGAAGCAAGAAGAATGGAAAAGGAAAGACACTTTGTTCTTACTGTGGAAGGGGATTTCATCCAGAAAGCACCTATATGAGAAGAAAAATTGATGAGATGGCTCTTCTTCTAAAGAAACATAACATTAATGTACCTGCTAGCACAAGGAAGGCTGACCATAGAGCAGAAACTGAAGAACGTGAAGAGACATGCCATACACTAAAGGTTAGCTACTCAATAGCACATGCCTTCCTCATTGATTCTAGAGCTTCCAATCATATGGTTGCATCTAGAGAATATTTCTTTTCCTTGCAGTATTTTGATGGTCCTAGTATTCATATGGGCAATAACAGTAAAATTCAAGCCAAAGGGAAGGGATCTATCAAGCTTGAAAATGGAAACTTCAATGATGTGCTTTATGTGCCCTCCTTAGCTGCAAATTTGTTATCTGTATACCAGATGACTCATACTGGATCTCCAAAGCGAGTCATATTTGGTCCTAACTCAGTGGAGATCACAGATATCTCTACTGGTAACATCATAGCGAAGGGTGCTACAAATAATGCCTCCAAGGAATATGAGTTCTCACACTTCATGTCATTTTCAGAACCAGTGCACTCTCGGCAACCACTTGCAAGGGAAGGTAAAAAAATTCCATCTACTTCTTTTGTATTTTCCACTAGTATTGCAGATTCAGCTGTATCATTTTATGGGATTGAGATTCATGGTGATTAAGATCCAGATCTAGTCCGTACTTCCAAACTGGAAGCTAGGAAGATGACAGGAAATCCATCTGACACTCAGAAGACTAAGAACCTTGCACTATGTCATGCAATCTTACCTCCTTCAGAGAGATGAAAAAAAACTCCTTTTAATATGCTACATGGCAAGGGCTCAGTCACATTGCATTCAGAAGAATAGAGTGGATCATACACCTCTTCATCTAGAAAGAGGCTACATTCCTCCTTCCTTCCATCATCATTTTGGGAGAAGATGGATAAGTCTACATGCCAAGCCCCAGGATACCTGTGCACAGAAAATCATGCATGCTACTTTGCTACATCACAGAGATTCCAGCAACACATTTTCAAGTTTTTCAAACTTCAATCCTGATTTTGTATGCTTAGTTAAATGGGGGGATTACTTTCCATGTGTTTTTTTCCCCAGCTCCTTGTGTTGAGCAGTTACTTTACTTGCTGTAATGGGTGACCTATGGTCTTAGTTACTGAGACCTACAAATTGTCCAAGTTAGCATTCAGGGGGGTGTTAGGATTATAATCCTCCCTTGTCCAATTTTGTCATTTATGTCTAAATCAGGAGTCATGTCTAAATCGGGAGTCCTTTCAGTCTATTTTTAGTCACTAGCACCATTGGGTCCACTTGGCCTAATTGGGGCACATGTACTAGTTACAAAAGTGTGGGGAACACTAATTGAGGCCAACTGCCACTGATTGCACTTGCATGCATTAGTTTAGGAGCCACTGGGAGTGCTGATACCAACCTCCATTAGTTGAGTTCAGTTGGTGACTAGTAAAGCTCAGTTAGGAGTCAGTTACATTCAGCTCTAGTTCCCTACATTCAGCTCTACTTAGTTAGCACTAGGATTGGATGGTTGTATGCAGGTGAGGTGCATTTACTCATGTACCCCATTCAGTTAGACTAGTTAACACTGAATTAAACTAGTTAACACTGACTTAGACACTTGATTTTGGATTTTGAACTTCGATGAACTTTGATAATGATTTAGACAAGGTCAGTTAACCATTCAGTCAAGTAGAGTCCAACCAATTCGAATTTCCTCGCATGGATTTGAATTACATGAGGCTATTTAGCCATTGTACTCCATTGTAATTAATTATCTAATTACTTTTGATCAATGAAAGCATTCACGGTTGCAAGCCAATTTTGCATTGTTTCATTCTTCAATTGCTGAGTAAATTGTATGATCTATCTTGTGAGTTGTGTGCCGGTCCATAGATCTATGTGCTCAATTTAATAGTTTATAGAGAATATATCTTATTCCTTTAAATTTATGCATGGATAATTTTTCCTATATAACATCAAGAAATGGATGGTTTTTAAATACAACGATCAAATTACTAAATTTTTGATCTTATTGGATGAATATGAAGACATGTGCATAGATGGAGAGGGAGAGGAGGAAGATGAATAAGGAGGAGACCTAAATATAGAATATGATTCAATGAAAAGATTTCCTAAAAACAAAGTGGTCATAGGATAATACAACTCAAAACAAACTATATCTCGATAGAGTTAGTTCCCCTCGAAAGACTATTTGGGTTAGATGACAGTCCATCGAATCCGACCATGAAGTTTGAACTATATAAGGTGGAGGACTATAATTCAGGGGCCAACTCATATCCAAATATGATCAGACTATTTAAAAATCTAACCCAAATTTAAAAGTAGGATTATATAGAATTGTTCAAATAGTTTGAATATGTACTTTCTTGGAGATACAAGGATTTGAAAACCTACTATCCATATATTTTCAAAAATCAAATTACTCTCAAGGAGAATGTGATCCTTCTATGAAGAAGAAAAGACTAGTAACTCCTCTACTATGAGCCCTAATAGGGAAATAAGTGGGTGGTCAATCTAGTTTTAGTCAAGAAGAAGAATGGAGAGATCAACAACTGTGTAGACTTCAATTCAATTTAAACAAGGCCTCCTTGAAGTATAATTACCTTTTTCCAAACATGGAATATTAGATTCTACAGAAAGTGGTGGCATCAAAAAGCATGTCCATGTTGGATGGATTCTCATGCTACAACTAGGTAAGTATGGATCCCAATGACATTTTGAACAACATTCACCACTTTATGGGGGTCATTTTCCCATGATAGGTTGCATTTTAGCCAGATTAATGTCGGTGCCACTTTGCAAAGGCCCATGGATTTCACCTTTGTTAATATCAAGGATGTCTTGATGGTCATGTATTCTAAGAGAGTAGAAGACCATGTTTGGAACTTGAGAAATCTGTTTGAGATGTGCAAAAAATTAAAAATATCTCTCCACCCTAAAAAAATCATTCTTTCGAATGGAAGAAGGGAAATTCTTGCGCCATGTAGCTTCAACCCAAGGAGAAAAGATAAATACTAATAGGGTCTAAGCCATCAATATGATCCCTTTCCCTAGGGGCAAGAAGGAAAGTCTACAATTATTTTTTGGAAATATTAATTCCTTGAGAAGGTGCATCCGTAACATTTTTTAAGTGCCTAAGCACATGACTAAAATTTTAAATAAGGATGTTGATATGTCATGTGATGATAAATCCAAAGGTGCATTTGTAGCTATCAGAAAGGCATTAGAGGAATACACAATCCTAACTAATCCTGGTTATTGTAATGATTTCATGATTTTCCCATTTTCACCTTGACATACCATAGTTATTATCTTGTTACAGGCAAATATTTAAAGGTATGAGTTGCTAATTACATTTTTTTTCAAACCCCTTAGATGAGCGTAGCTAAGGTACAATACCATGGAACATAAATCCTATGCATTGGTTAGATGTATTGATCCTTTTAGGAAATACATCCTATAAACTCAAATCATTTCCTTTGTTCCCTCATGTGGAAATAAAGGAAAACTTACGTCAGCCACATGAATATGAAAAGTGGGGAAAAAGGATCACTAAGATACATGAATTTGAAATGGTGATAAATCCCACCATTCTAATCAAGGGTGAAAGGATACCCAAGCTTCTGGATGATCAGGAAAATTTACAAGCACTAGGGGTCCATGCAATGTGGGCTTGTGATGAAGGGTAGAAAGAGACTGAAACACAAAATTATCTGAATCCATGCTACCATCAATCTAATTGGTACATTGACATATTAAAGTTGTCAACAACTAGCACCTTCCCTCCAGTACTAGATAAGTCTTAGAGAATATCCCTGAAAGTAAAATTTGTGAGATATTGTCTTGTATGTATGGAGTTTCACTGGGAAAAACATGAGGGAATCCTACTCAAATTATTTCTAGAATATGGAGCTAAAGACTTGCTCAAATACATGCATCAAGGACTCTATGGGGACCATTTGCTGCTAGGGGTACAACATATAAAATCATTACGTATGAGTACTATTATCCAACTATGTTTTCAAATGTCCACAAATTTCAAAGATTTTGTGTTCCCTCTTAGAACTTTACTAGGAAATAGAAAATTATAGCACTTCCCTTGAAAGTTGTCTAGGTTGAGTCCCCTTTTTAGTAATGGGGTATATATTTCATCGGAGAATTTGATCCCCCATCCAATTGTCAACATAGGTGAATCCTAACTACAACACACTATTTCAACAAATGGGTAGAATTTCTCTATACAAGGAACGCCACAAAACTAGTAGTCCTTAGGTTCCTAGAAGAAAACATCGTGTCTAAATCTCTCTACCCCAAGAAGATAGCAGATGGAAATTCCAAGGCCTTCAACTCAATCAAATTGATATGTGGTTGATAATAGTACAATATAATACTCGGTCACTTTACAATTACCACCCTCAAGGAAATGACGAAGAATAATCTTCAAACAAAAATCTCATGAATGTTATAATGAAGGCTCTAATGGAAAAATAAGAAATCTTAGGTATTAGAGCTCATATATTCTTTATGGGAAAATACGGCTTCCATTAAGAGATGTATAGGAAAGGAAACTTTCTGAATGGTGTATGACTTTGAAGCAGTGTTGTCTATCCAATTAGAGCTACCAATAATAAAAACACTACAAGATTTGATGGGAAAGCCAAATAAGGCCAAAAGAAGGATAAATCAATTTGTGCAATTTCAATAACAAATAAGTTAGGTATAGTAGGGTTTCAAGGAATGTTAAAATAGGATGAATATTTGGCTTGACAAAAATACCAAATGTAGAAAGTTCACTAAAGGGAATTCAGTCCTCATGCAGGACAACAGACTTGAAAACCTTGGAAAAAATGGGAAATTTGAAAACCAGTGGATTGATCCATTGGTCATTGAGAATAAATGTGAGATGATGACTAATTATTTTTGTATCTAAAATTGGAGGGACAAACGTTGGATTATCTAGGAAATGATAGTTACTTCAAGCATCATATTTTCCCATGAGATAATCCATATAATTTTCTTGCATAATAGTCTTTTTACTTTCCCTGTATAGTGCATAACTACTTTCAAGATCTCTCCCACTATCTAATCCCAAGCTTTGTCAAGAAATATTTTGTAAGTCCACAACTGAAA
Source organism: Pseudotsuga menziesii (assembly GCA_001517045.1). Classification (NCBI taxonomy): domain Eukaryota; kingdom Viridiplantae; phylum Streptophyta; class Pinopsida; order Pinales; family Pinaceae; genus Pseudotsuga; species Pseudotsuga menziesii. Next base: position 49,844 of record LPNX010742948.1, read on the forward strand.
AAATTTGTGAATAAACCTTGAGGCATTTTGACTTCATAGCCCAATGGATAAGGCACTGTCCTACTCACCCCAAATATTTTATCAAGTTCTTAGTCCCTCATGGAGAGGAAGCATCCCACATAAGGATATGATGTTGTTATTCAAACATATCACCTAATGTTTATTCAAATTATAAATTTATCCCCCTTAAGCATGACTCGCTCTATAATAAATGGAGGAGACCATCTCTGGAAAAATCAATAAATCTCAACTATTTGTGAATCAGTACAAAATAAATATAAAAATATGAGGATATCTTCGTAATGGTGTAGATCCACCATGTTGTTTTTCAACTTCTGATCTCAGGTTTTCGTGCAACAAAACATGTCAAAGCAGTAATAGATGGGGAATGGGCTCCATGAATGGTTCATATTAGTAGTGGAACTCTCAATTAGAAAATATCAATTGTTCATTCACCATCACTTTATCAAGTGATAATAGTTCCCACAGTTTTGCATATGCTACCAACAATTTAATGTTTACTTTCTCCATGTTACAAAATTCACACTTACAAAATGCATATATGTTTACCTAGTATGTGTATGCTTTGTGAGTCTTCATTTATCTCTCCTCAACATCAATTTAATAAGATAATGAACCATATAATCATGAAATACGGTACACACAAGCACACATATTATAATGAAGATTTAGTAATAAATTGTTTTACAAAGGTGTGGAAAAATACTATATAACATTCCTGATAAAAATAACCCAAAAATACCATGAACATTATCAATATGTTATTTATTTAATTTTTTATATAAGGGAAAAGAAAATTTACACAAAAAAAGTATTTTCACATAGTGAAGAAAAAAAAATATGGAACAACAAATATAATACAAGTAATAAAATGATACTTCTCATTGAAAAATGAGATCTAAAATAAAGGGAGGAAAGTTGATCTAAAACTTGCAGGTTGGAGGTTGTGATGCCATCCTACAAGCCTGTGTGGTTATAGACTATAAGTTATTATGTCAACTTATATCCTTGTAGGATGGCATCATAGCCTATAGGATTATATGGCATGTAGGATGGCATCGAAACTTACAGGCCCACAAGATGGAATCACATCCTATACCTTGTAGGATGACATCTTAGGAATGCCAACATATACATATGTAGGTTGAGATGCCATCCTTCAAACCTTTAAGCCAATTTTTCTCCTTACAAGTCTTTGTAAGATAAAAAAAAGTTAATTTTTAAAATTATAATTTTAAGCTTGTGCAACTAACTTATCCCTTCCATACATTCTACCATTCTACGTTCTCATCCATGGCACCTAAGCCTAAAATTAAAATACCTTTTGATAAAGAATTAGAAAATCATGTCCAAGTGATTCCATATGATAATCATAAGGTAAAGTGAAATCACTGTCCAACTACTCTATCTGGGGCATAAATAGGTTGAAACATCACCTAGATAGACCAAAAACACACTACATTAGAATCCATAAAAAAAAATGTTAAGAGAGCTAGGTCCAATTTTGAAGATTGTAGTCACTCATTATTATCCAAACAAACATTGTTCCTTGCATTAAATGAAAAATTCACTTCATTTCTTCAAACTAAATCCCACTAACACTGAAGTGACATGAAATCATGTGTGCATTAAATGTAAACTCCACTTCATCTCTTCAACTGAAAACTAAATAAAAACAAAGTGATAATCAGGGAGAAATCCACATCTGTCTTGAGAAAGCCAGAGTCGTCGCTAATGAAGAGAGCCTAACGAAATGAAAAGTCAGGGAGAAAATAGAAATTAACATCGCCCTAGACTGCCTTAATAGAGACGACGATACTAAACTTAGTGACACATGGAAACCTCTTCTACATGACCTTAGGATTAATGGTAACAATCAAACTAACTAACAATATATGTATAAAAAACAATTATAATTAAATAACATGAGAAACCTTAAAATAAAAATATAAATTAAACCCCTAATTGGCTATTAAACCCTAAATATTAATAACTTTAATAAATAGAATTAAAAAATAACCAAGATGGCCTAATCTAAAATTAATAACATTAAACATCTATTCTATATTTAAAAAGAAATTGGGCAATATTATTTTCACCAAGCTTCTATTGGTCTCCTGAGGATGATCTCACAGTAGGGATCACAACGTCGAGAAGAAAATACCTAAATGCAGCTCCACACCAACCAATTTGCTCCTACGTATGGCTTTGTTTAATCAAAGTGATAATCATCAAGCTCAACTTTGCATTAAATGTAACCTCCACTTCATCTCTTCAAACTAAAACTAATTAACAATAAAGTAAAGTGATAATCATCGAGCTCAAGTCACAAAGTTGCTTAAAATGATTTTTTTAGCAGTACATAATGGAACATCAGCTAAGGGTGTGGGGATGAGACCCAACCCCAAAATATTATGCTACGTTATCAAATAAAGTGATAGGAATCAACTCAAATTTGGATTTATCTTGTAACAAAGTGAGACTCAATGCAATGCTTTGCTATGCCAAGGATTTCAATACAACATTAGCAATTAAAAATGAAGGAGGTTAACATTTTTTAGTGCCACATGTTCTTAAAAAATTTAGATCTATTTCTTCAACAAACCACGTATTCCAAGGTTTTTCTAGCAAAAAAAAGGTTAATTCAAGAAATAGTTTGGCACTAGGCATAGTAAACAACAGTGTTGTTCTCATAATGACAATGGGCTTGGACATAACACACAATGCAGGCGGAACCAATGAATATACTCAAGCAAGTAATATTTATAGCTTACTCATTTGAAAATTTTACTTGGATTCATGACACCATGGTCGGGATGACTAGGTCCTCATAAGTTGCAAAAGTCGAGTCATAACTATGATCGATTTCCAAGAAAAATGAGTGATTCGAAAAGAGTACATAGGGACGACCTTAAACTAGGCTACATCATTCCCAATTGAAGGAAAGGCTCAAGGATTGTATTTGGACCATGGATTAAGAAAATTATGCACCCACAAATCATTCACAGAGGAAAATTATGAAAACATTAAATTCAACGAAGCATTTGTAGTAGTGCGTTCAATAGCATAACATCGCATGGATCAAAATGAGTTGTATTTTTAATATTATTAACTAACTATCAATGTAACTTAAATGAACCTTAAATAGGATCACATTAGCGCAAACAACATCAATATCCCAAAAATTCAAATAAATACCAACTCTATGTAGGGACTATTCAATATCAAATTTTAATTTTCTAATGCAACAAAAGTAAAATCAAATATGTTTTTTATGAAGAAAGTTGTAGGGAAAGCATGCATAGAATAGATTTTGAGAAACACACATCGATTAATATTCAATCTAAATGTTGAACTAGAAAATTTCCAATTTTGAAAATTCTAGTATGTGGATTACCACATAAATGTGCTATGCTTTTAAAAACCTATTTCAACCTTCTAAAGGTTTCAATAAGTTTGATGCCTGGTTCTCAACCCATGATAAAGCATGACTATATTATGTAGAAAAACTACAAAACCTAAGAGATGTTTAACACTAAAATCTAACTTAAAAATATCCTTATAGTTTTATAATCCGAGAGTACAAGTACCCATTTTGAAGCTATTGTGAAAATTTCAAGAACCCTCAAGATAAACTTTCAAGAAGGTAATAAGAAATATATGAAGCCCAAGAAAGCAATAAGGAATATGTAAAGCACAATAACTATGCATTGAGTTATCCCAACCATTCTCCATGTGAACCATTCACTAAAATGAGGCCAAAAAGTATAAAATGAGTATCAAATTGGTACCTAAAAAAATCAATAATTATACAAATAAGAATAATTTATAATAACTTATAAGATTATAATAAAAAGGAAGAAATAGAGTAGCTATTTTATTTAGATTTTTAACAAAATCTCAAAAAAAATAAAATTGTAACCACTTCTTTAATTAGGCTACTACATTATTCAATACAAACTATCCATAGTCAATCTAATTTAATAATAAAAGCATAGGAGACCTAGTCTACCTTACATTAAAAGTATAATAAACCTATTCTATCTTACATTAAATAACCTCCAGTGTTATTATGTCCCCGACAAGGGGATATATATAAATTGCTCAACGCAATTATTTAGAGTAATTTGCATTAACTTTAACAAAAACATATACTTTTTGCTATAGTTTGTATCAAGTATTTTTGGGGAATTATTTAAATTTTGATTTATCTTGCTTCCTATTGGTTTATATAGGTGACGTAGTCCTGGGACTTTGTGCCCCAAGACTCGGCGGCAAGCTTGCGTAAGCATAAAATGATCATTTTGTGCCAGACATCCTACCCTGTGTGGATGAAAATACGATCGGTAGACTGTTATTACAGTGTTAGTTATTTTTTTAATATATAAAAACCACCTTTAGGTCACTTCAATCTGATCCTACCAGTCCCAAATAATTGAATTTCACTCCTCAC
>LPNX010742948.1:54334-78303 GCA_001517045.1 Pseudotsuga menziesii
ATTGCAATTCTGATATACCTATCACTTCAAAAGTAATTGAATTCCAATATTGACCTGCCTATCACTTAAGAAATAAATTGAATTTCAATCCTAATCCACTGCCACTTCATGAAGCACCTTCACAACCTCCCAAATAATTCAATCCTAACCTAGATGTCACTTCAATCTCAACCTACCTAACTCAAATAATTGAGTTTCAATCATAATTTACTTGTCACTTCATAATCTTAAAAGTTTCCCAAATAATGAGATGGCCATAAATTGACATTCAATATTTGGGCTTTACAAAACTTATTGTGAGGTTGGTACCTGACATTCAATCTTTAGTTTTACAAAACTTATTGCGAGGTTGGTATCTTATATCTTATTCCATGCTAAATGCATTCAATTTTAATAGTGAAAAATATCTGCAAATAGTGCAGCATGTCGATGAAAACATATTTGTATACCATATACACATTTTCCCTCCCTATCCAAGCAAAGCCCCCACGACACACTTCAAGTCACGCGCATGTCAACTACCACACGGCCATTGAAAATCAATGGTGAGCCATTCTATGCCCAAGTCCGTATACGAGGGAGCGGCACGACCATTACCAGCTCTCCTGTTTCTATTTCAGGCACACAATCTTCATTTTCGTCTTCTGATCCACTGGCTTCTTCTTCTGTTCCCATGGCTTCATTGTTTGGTTGCTTGCTTTTCAACTACAGACTTAGAAGGACGAGGAATACCAATTGCTTGCTTGCTCTTTACCTATAGACACACTTTAAGTCACACGCATGTCAACTGCCACGCGGCCATTGAAAAGCAATGGCGATCCATTCTATGCCCAAGTCCGTATACGAGGGAGCTGCATGACCATTACCAGCTCTCATGTTTCTGTTTCAGGCACACAATCTTCATTTTCTTCTTTTATTCCATTGGCTTCATTGTTTGGTTGCTTGCTTTTCAACTACAGACTTAGAAGGACGACGAAGACCAGTTGCTTGCTTGCTCTTTACCTGTAGACTAAGAGAAGGGAAGAAAGGCCAGTGAGTGAAGCAGAAGTAGTCAGTCACTTCGTTTACTGGCACAATGGAAGAAGCTACGCGGTTCCTGCAGGAGGTGACTTTGACAGGCGTCCAGTTTGGCCTTGCAGCATCGTCCAGAGAAATTGTAAGTGTAACTGGGTGCACGAAATAGAGAAAAATAATGGGCAATGGGGTCCTTGTTTAAAGAGAAATTCTAAGGGAAATAATATATTTTAACTCAGTTAAAACCCATTTTCATGCCAATTCAGTTGGAAACCACCTTTGAACTCTAAATGTAAAGAATGTGTATATATGGTATTCAAATTAAACAAAATATAGCACTTGCTTTTACTTTTTTTGGTTGGGAGTACACTTTTAACCAGTTATCAGCCTTAACGACTCTCTCATCCTTGGTAATAAGCTTATAATTTTCTTGTTCTGAGCATTGAAGATTCTCGACAAAACCTGAGGTGGGGTGGGATGGGATGAAGAGGGTTTAATAAACTTGTTTGAGCAATTCACAAACTGAATTGTTTTCCTGGGAAAGTTACCACCCAACCGCTGGCTAAATAATTGACATTGTATGGGAAACTGTTTTCCTGGGAAAGTTACCACCCAACCGCCGGCTAAATAATTGACATTGTACGGGAAAGGAAAGGGCTCTTTTGTTGAAAGACAGAAACCAAGCATAATTTAGGTTCATTTCCACAAAGTAGTGTCATGCAGAGAATTTCTAATTCAAGAGAATTACCAATTCCACAGTAACTCTAAAAATCATTGTTATTGTAACTTCTCCTGAAGTTTCCTAGAAATTTAAATTTCTTAACATCATCATCTTGAAAAAGGACCAGCTTTGCTTGTTGCAACACTAATGTGAAGGATGGTGACGCCATTGTCATAGATAGTTTAGACTACTATACGCGGTTTTTTTCCACAGAGGCAGTGAATTGCAATAGCTAGTATTAAGTTCTAATTTTACAATAAGATGTTTAGAGGTATTTATTGACAAAGGTTAAATGCTCATGGTCCGACGATTACTTAATTGGAAGCCATGCTTTAAGTTATATAGTATGGTGCCGATAGATAGTTTAGACTACAATACGCCTTTTTATTCATAAAGACATTAAATCCCAATACCTAGTATTAAGTTCTGATTTTACTATAAGATGTTTATAGTGGTAGTTATTTATTGAGAAAGGTTAAACGCACATGAGAGGATTACTCAAATTGAAGCCATGCTTTAAAATATACTCAAATTTGATTGATTTCATACAAAAAAAAACATTGTGTCTAAGGCGACGCACAACTCTGTACATTGGATTTTTTGGATTGCTACTTCCCCGCCTCCAGCGACGCACAACTCTATACATTGGATTTCTCGTCTCTTATTCATTTCGATTTCTCGTCTTGCCTTTGCACCATGTCGCCGTAGGCATCCACATAGAAACCCTCTTCTCTTTCACCTCAAAGAACTCAATGGACATATCACTTATATAACGATTCCAACCCCCAAAAATTTATATGAACTCAACTTTCTCCCAGCTCTCTAACTCAAATATTGAGCAGACTGAGAGCATACAATTTTACAGCTAGATTCCAATTTCCAATCTTGTTTTATCCGAAAAAAACATCGTTGTCTCCTTCGTCAATGAAGCGGCCCAATGTCAGTGTGATATTCACGGCTAAGCACTTTTTTATCTCGTCAATAAAGGCCATTGAAAGATAGTTAAAAAAATAATTAGATTTTAGTATTAATGAGTTTATCTTTTAGTGGTTTATAGACTTATGGAATTGGTTAATTCATGGTATTATGGTATTTATATTGATAAAGTTTATTTCAGGGTTTGAAGAATTAATCTTTAAATTCTTAATGTGAATAGCCTTATTATAGAATGTGATTAGGTTTATTCTTTAGTTTACTAAGAATAATGAAATTTATCGCCCAAAAGACCTACCCGTTGTAAGGCATATAAAAGTGTGCACCCTTTATATTCGAAGGCAATGACCTTTAACTTGGATAAACTTTAAGGGTCTTTGTTAAGAATAGAATTTGTCATCAATGTATAGTGAATGAAGGCACCTCTTATATCCTTATTTGCTTGGCATAATTTTGGTTATCCCTCTTTTGTTCCAATGACAAACAAGTTGCGATAATGGAATTTATTGCCTTACAATAAAATATAAGCAAATTTGATTTCATACAAAAATGTGTAACATTGGCATTGTCATGCCATTTGTTTTAATGTGATGTAGGTTTGTTTTAATGTGATGCAGGCATAACGCTGGCATTGTTGGTAAAGCCTTCACTTATATTTTTTTTATTTTTCCAAATTGATTAGGTTGAGTGAAATGGGGTCGACACTCGCATTGTTTGTAACGCCTTCACTTATATTTATTTTTATTTTTCCAAATTGATTAGGTTGAGTGAGATGGGGTCGACACTCGCATTGTTTGTAAAGCCTTCATTTATTTTTTTATTTTTTTCCAAATTGATTAGGTTGAGTGAGATGGGGTCGCTTCTCTCTTAGCTTTAATGACGATTTCATTTTCGCCGATTTATGCTCTCATATTGGCCATCTACCTTCAATTGTCATGAATGACACATCAAAAACAACCACCAATTTTTTTGAAAATTTTATAGTTTTATGTTTATTTTGATTACTTAATGGTATAGTAAAATCTTTAACAAAATTTTAGGAAATGATAAAATATATTGCAATGTCTAAATATATTAGAATGATATTTATTTTTAAATTGAAATTTCATAATATAAATATTTTTATCATATCATAGTATATTTGAGTAAGAGGTAAAATATTTTTTAATTTACATATTTTTATTATACATGTGCTTTTTTTAAAAATATATATGTATAGAATTGTTACATAAAGTCCATATGGTTTTTATTTTTCATAAGTGTGTTAAAATAATCTATGTAATTTCTATTTCATGTAATGAATTTTTCATTTTAACTCAAGTTATTGAGGAAGGCTTGGAATTTGATGGGCATATGCCTCCCGTCAAAATACTATTGAAAATCTTAAGAAATTGTTTCAAAGAAGGGGCAAATAATTAGGTGGAACTTATTTTCATGATAAAAAAAAATTTCAAAATGTTATTAATTTTTATTAATAGGTTTTTTTAAGATAGGTGTATACTTACATAAGTGGTTATTATGATATATGTAATAATGGCAATTGTTGCTTTACTTTACTAAAACTTTTCTATTTAATTGAAGGGTAGGTGGTGAGTTTTCCTTCAATGAGGAAGGTTTTGCTTTCTTTCAATTTTTTCTTTTTCTTATATTGGCTTAGCATTATTCAAATATGGAGTACTTCCCTCACTTTCATTGCCTTTCTTTTGCCTTTCTACCCTTCCTTTAGAGGATAACTTACTTTTCAATCCCAAATGTGCAACTCCAAGAGAGAGGTGGGTACCATTTTAGAAGGAGAAGTTAGTTTTGAATTCTGATACTCTGATACTCTGATAATTTAGGCTTGTCTTTATGTCCTTCATGGCCTATTTGAGATGTAGTAGTCGTTCTCGCAAAGCTGGTAAAGCTTATCCTCACTTTGGATCCATTGCAATAGAACTTAAGTCTAGAGTCTTCTAAGTAGTCAAATCTCTATCATCCTCAAAAGGATGCCTAAGTAGGCTATAACAACATTTATTCTATTTTTATTGAGTTTTAAGTAGGCTATAACAAAATTCAATCTATTTTTATTGAGTTTTATTTTTTTCTATAGGCAATTGCAACCACTAGCTATCAAGGATGCAATGTCAAGGACATTGCCTCCTCGTGGCTCTTGTTACTCTAGATGAGGCCTTTAACTCCCCATTACACCACTACTAGGATCATAAAGCATTTTTCCTCAAATATGTAGCAAAAGGATTATACCAATGGAATAGTCTAAATATACTAAGTTTCAACTTTTTCAAAGTAATTTTATTTGTTTGTTTTGTTCGAAATTCGGTTAGAAATATTTAAAAAATTGATGAAACTATTTATACATTTAAAAACACAATTTAAATGCTTCCAAATTTAGATTTGAAGAAAAAACATTTACCAAATTCCCACCAAAAACCAACAAAAAAAAATCCAAAACTTAGAATAAATATACTACTATACCAATTAGTAGTCAAAATAATTTACTATTGACATACCAAACATGTTTACTTTAAATAAATTGCCTCATAATACACTACATTTGTATAGCTTCTATGTTTATTTTACCATTATGATTATTCATTACCATAATAATAATAATAAAAATATTAAAAATTATATTTTTTATTATTTTAAATTAATAAAAAAAATCATATTAGAAAATTATAAGTTTTTAAATATATTTTTAAAAATTATAGTTTTATTATTTTAAATTAATAAAATTTGTATATAAAAAATTATAATTTTTTTAATAATATATCAAATTACTTGATTTTTTTTTTCTGAATAAAAAATTAAAATAAATCTACACTCATTAAACTTTTTCTAAATAAAAAATTAAAATAAATCCTTACCCTTTTAAATTTTAACAAATATTTCTGTTAATCATACTTTCAAACCATGCTTATTCATCGTCATATGATTAGCTTGTACCTACTTGTGGACCTCCGTCAATTAATTGATACCACATATATACATATATATATATATGGTTGAGTCGTACCAAGTCAATCATCACATTCAAGTTTGATAGAGACTTGCAAGTGGAATCTTAGGTTTCGTAACAGTTATGATGAAAAGTCTGTCATATCGAATTTTCATAAAGTTTATTTCAGGGTTTGAAGAATTAATCTTTAAATTCTTAATGTGAATAGCCTTATTATAGAATGTGATTAGGTTTATTCTTTAATTTACTAAGAATAATGAAATTTATCGCCCAAAAGACCTACCCGTTGTAAGGCATATAAAAGTGTGCACCCTTTATATTCGAAGGCAATGACCTTTAACTTGGATAAACTTTAAGGGTCTTTGTTAAGAATAGAATTTGTCATCAATGTATAGTGAATGAAGGCACCTCTTATATCCTTATTTGCTTGGCATAATTTTGGTTATCCCTCCTTTGTTCCATCGACAAACAAGTTGCGATAATGGAATTTATTGCCTTAAAATAAAATATAAGCAAATTTGATTTCATACAAAAAATGTGTAACATTGGCATTGTCATGCCATTTGTTTTAATGTGATGTAGGTTTGTTTTAATGTGATGCAGGCATAACACTGGCATTGTTGGTAAAGCCTTCACTTATATTTTTTTTATTTTTCCAAATTGATTAGGTTGAGTGAAATGGGGTCGACACTCGCATTGTTTGTAACGCCTTCACTTATATTTATTTTTATTTTCCAAATTGATTAGGTTGAGTGAGATGGGGTCGACACTGGCATTGTTTGTAGAGCCTTCATTTATTTTTTTATTTTTTTCTAAATTGATTAGGTTGAGTGAGATGGGGTCGCTTCTCTCTTAGCTTTAATGACGATTTTATTTTCGCCGGTTTATGCTCTCATATTGGCCATCTACCTTCAATTGTCATGAATGACACATCAAAAACAACCACCAATTTTTTTGAAAATTTTATAGTTTTATGTTTATTTTGATTACTTAATGGTATAGTAAAATGTTTAACAAAATTTTAGGAAATGATAAAATATCTTGCAATGTCTAAATATATTAGAATGATATTTTGTTTTTAAATTGAAATTTCATAATATAAATATTTTTATCATATCATAGTATATTTGAGTAATAGGTAAAATATTTTTTAATTTACATATTTTTATTATACATGTGCGTTTTTTTTAAATATATATGTATAGAATTGTTATATAAAGTCCATATGGTTTTTATATTTCATAAGTGTGTTAAAATAATCTATGTAATGTCTATTTCATGTAATGAATTTTTCATTTTAACTAAAGTTATTGAGGAAGGCTTGGAATTTGATGGGCATATGCCTTCCGTCAAAATACTATTGAAAATCTTAAGAAACCGTTTCAAAGAAGGGGCAAATAATTAGGTGGAACTTATTTTCATGATAAAAAAAAAATTCAAAATGTTATTAATTTTTATTAATAGGTTTTTTTAAGATAAGTGTGTACTTACATAAGTGGTTATTATGATATATGTAATAATGGAAATTGTTGTTTTACTTTACTAAAACTTTTATATTTAATTGAAGGGTAGGTGGTGAGTTTTCCTTCAATGAGGAAGGTTTTGCTTTCTTTCAATTTCTTCTTTTTCTTATATTGGCTTAGCATTATTCATATATGGAGTACTTCCCTCACTTTCATTGCCTTCCTTTTGCCTTTCTACCCTTCCTTTAGAGGATAACTTAGTTTTCAATCCCAAATGTGCAACTCCAAGAGAGAGGTGGGTACCATTTTAGAAGGAGAAGTTAGTTTTGAATTCTGATACTCTGATATTTAGGCTTGTCTTTATGTCCTTCATGGCCTATTTGAGATGTAGTAGTCGTTCTCGCAAAGCTGGTAAAGCTCATCCTCACTTTGGATCCATTGAAATAGAACTTGAGTCTAGAGTCTTCTAAGTAGTCAAATCTCTACCATCCTCAAAAGGATGCCTAAGTAGGCTATAACAACATTTATTCTATTTTTATTGAGTTTTAAGTAGGCTATAACAAAATTCAATCTATTTTTATTGAGTTTTAATTTTTTCTATAGGCAATTGCAACCACTAGCTATCAAGGATGCAATGTCGGGGACATTGCCACCTCGTGGCTCTTGTTACTCTAGATGAGGCCTTTGATTCCCCATTACACCACTACTAGGATCATAAAAATATTAAAAATTATATTTTTTATTATTTTAAATTAATAAAAAAATTCATATTAGAAAATTATAAGTTTTTAAATATATTTTTAAAAATTATAGTTTTATTATTTTAAATTAATAAAATTTGTATATAAAAAATTATAATTTTTTTAATAATATATCAAATTACTTGCATTTTTTTTCTGAATAAAAAATTAAAATAAATCCTTACCCTTTTAAATTTTAACAAATATTTCTGTTAATCATACTTTCAAACCATGGTTATTCATCGTCATATGATTAGCTTGTACCTACGTGTGGACCTCCGTCAATTAATTGATACCACATATATATATATATATGGGTGAGTCGTACCAAGTCAATTATCACATTCAAGTTTGATAGAGACTTGTCACAGATGCAAGTGGAATCTTAGGTTTCGTAACAGCTATGAAGAAAAGTCTATCTGAAAAGTCGAATTTTCAGATATTTATCGGCTATCTTTGTCGAAATTAATTTAAAGGTTTGCGGGTATGGTTTATGGTTTTTATTGAAATTATTTATGAATTTATAGAGAAAATTATAATATGAATTTACAAAGAAAATTATAAGTAGATGCTATTAGTCTGAATTCAGAGATTTGTTATTCATATATTTTATTATTTTTCTTAGTATATATATAGTTATAAATATCTTTAATTAATCTTATAATATTTAAACTAATATTGATTAGGATCAAATTTCTTTAACTACAAACTTTTTTTTGATTAGAAATGTTGAAGAAATGTGAACTAAATGTTTATAATTTTAATGTGTAATCTTATATATGTGGTTCTAAAATTTATAATAAATCTAAATTAAGCTTACCTGTTATTTTTTATAACATTTTATTATTTTTTATAAAAGGCACATGTCAACTTTAGGATGAGCACGGAAGGACTTACACATCTCCTCCTACTTAGTTGTAAAATGCGCCTCTTAGACGCAATTAATTGTTTATAAATAATAAAATAAAATATTAATAAAATTCAAATATTATTATTTTTAAATCATGATTATTATTATTATTAAGTTTTGTAAAATATTTTATATGTCTAGCATATGAGGGCACATTTTAAAATTTCTTTAATGTTAAGTTGTAAGAGTTTTAATATTAAGGTCTAAAAGATAGAATGGATTTATTTATTAATTATATTTATGTTTTCCTAGTTAATACACATCTTTTCTTAATTTTAATTTTGAATTTACATTATATATTTTGTATATTATTTTTTTCTTTTTGAATTTTACATACATTAAGACTTTACACATGTCACATCAAACACATTTTCTTAAAAAGTGGCTTTGGAACAACTTATGGGCACAAATGTTACAATCTCTTTAATATTAAGTTGTAATATTATTTAATATCAAATGATACAAGTTCATATAGATTCATTTAGTAGTTGTTTTATTTATGTCATTTTCCAATCTAGTACATATAATTTCTTAATTTTAATTGTAAATCTAAATTAAATACTTTTATAATATTTTTGGGGAAAGCATCTCTAAATACAATAACCCTTCTCCCATTATGTCCCTCTTAACAAATAAGTTAAGATGGATTTAAGAAGTTATTATTATTATTATAAAATATTGTATTTAATTGACATACGGTGGGACAACAAATATGAAAGAATATCTTTGTGCCTAGTAGATAAAGACATGCTTAATAGATAATGATGCTACTGCATAAGAGCTTATCTAAGCTTGGATAAGGGTATGTAACGATTTAAGATATGCACTATATCAGAGCTTATTATAAAACAAAATTTCAAATTGGTAAGAAACTAGATGACCAGATTTTCTTTGAGGAAGACCACAATAGTGCATAATGAGTCATCCAACTATATCAAGTATGCTTTTGCCACATTTTTGCAAGCATATCGAATGAAGAATGCTATCATAATAGAAAAATTGTTTTAGATGCTTAAAGGTTGCATTAGGCTCTATAATCGAAGAAAATTTTAGTTGGTTGGAAGATTGTGTAGAGGGCACATTTTATTTCAAATGCGATGTATAAACTTGTTGTAGAATTTGTTTCCTCCTAAGAAAATTTTGAGCGCTATGGTACAGTCAAGCATAAGCAAATCCAAAAGGGTATTAACATTGGATGGATCAACCTGAATATCGATGTGTGTAACGTCCCCCTCGCCCAATCTGACCAATTGGAAGGGACATTAACTAAATTTGGGCTTCCAAATTTCACCCCACAACCAATACGATTTTATAAAATTTAAAAGATGTGTGCATATGCAAATTAAACATACATAGCCAAAAAAAATTGATCTACAAATGTGATTCATCCATATACAACCATAATTAGATACAAGCATCAAATAAAAATGTTTCAGATTCAAATACATAAGAATACTTATCTTAGAAAACATAGATCCAAATAATTGGTTGTGTAAGAACGATTTGTCACCCACAGTGTAGACAATTTATCTAACATATAATGTTTATGCTAAGAGGCCACCCCTAAGCTGGGCTATGAGGCCATCGGGGCGAAGGAAATAGCTACATGATTCTCTCTCTCATCCCACAACCCATACTGCTCTTTATGCCCAGCCAAATTCTCATACATGGATCTACACAGATCTCACTCAACACTCAAATATTTGGATTCCGCAATAACTGCTCCAAACAACACCCTCCTTGGCTCATGCATCCCCTTAAGTTGATCTGTGATTCTCTTGGGTGATCCATCTTGTCGAGTGCTTCCAGTGTGTGCATAGAAGAATACCAACCTACTAAATGTTGTTGAAGAACCACCTATAGCCTAAATTTATGGCTTCTCAAGCGTCTATGAAAATCAAAACTCAATGGGAATGGTTTCTTAGCTTTCCTAGCCTCTCCGTTCACTTACAACCATATCTTTTCCTTCCAAATCATTGTTAGAATAATCAACCCATAGTTACCTACATTAGACATTAATTTAATTATTTTTGTGTTATTACCTAGTTTCCTAGATTCCATTATATGCTAGTTGCCTTCTGCATGTCCTTGAAGTCAACACATGCTAAACCTGAGTCATAGAGCACTTGGGAAACATCCTAGAAACCCAATTTAGCATGTCTGCTTTATTCCAGATTCTCGAAAGCACATATTTGCTTTTTCTTAAAAGCTTCCTTGTTTTATTTCTGAATGAAGGGAAAAGGAAAAGCTAGACTAGGTGTAGTTGCCTTGTTTTTTCCCACATCATCCTCCCTCCTTTTCTCCAAATAAAAGCATGTATGATTTTCCTTTCCATCCCTCTTTAGCTTTCCCACTTGACTTGGCTAATTCGTGAGCATCTACCTAGATTTGGAAACTGCTTTATGCACCTATGGGGGATTTGACTAGTTTTGGTAAGCCTGCTTTTTTACTATTTCGAATGGAATCTTTATGAATTCCATTCTCTCTTGTAATTATATATTACAGCATCCTATTACTTCATAAGGTTGGATACTTTACACTTACTCAATACAGATTAGTGTTATGCTCCAATTTCAGTCTCTTTTGGTGTGAATTTTGCATGTTTGATTAGAAATTTTGTGAGTGTAATTGTTCTATCTCTTGGGTTCAATATCCACATGGTATCAGAGCCTTTGTAGATTGATTTCTCTCCTTCCAAATTGTTATTGCAGGTTCGACATCTTGACTGGGAGCGCATTCTACTGACAGGAGGGCATAGTTTCTGAGCTATGGATCAATCTCAAAAGATCATATTGACTCCATTCAATTTCTTTGAGTGGAAATATGAGATGGAGATATTGTTGAGAGCGAAAGGTCTCTACAGGGTGACTATGGAAATTGAGGCAGAGCCCAATGCAGCTGCAGAGAAAACTAAATGGCACAACAGGAGGGATGAGGCCTATGGTCTTTTGTGTCTGAGCATTTCAAGAGACCTCCTCTTCCATCTTGATTGATTGACATCACCTAATGAAGTGTGGGATAATATAGAAGATATTTTTGGAAATACAGATGAGATGAGAGGACATCAAATCGAGAATGAGCTGATCTCCTTGAGTCCCAGTAGCTTTGAATCATTGCAACTCTACTTTTCCAAGTTTAAGGCCCTTGTTTTGCAGTTGAAACAGTGTGGGATCAAAAAGAAGGAAGAGCAACTAGTCTTTGCCATACTCTCTAAGACTGCTCCTTACTATTCAGTGTTTGTTTCAACCTTCCATGCCACCAAGTTGACAGCTCGAGCCTAGAAGATGCCTAAGCTTGCAGAGTTCATGAAATCCCTCACACAAGACCAAGATAAGTTGGTTATGATGGGCACCATCAAACCTTCCAAAGACCAAGATTTGGTTGCTGGAGATTCAACAGTGGAATCAAAAAGAAAGAAAAAAGCTAAAAATACACCTGAGCAAAAGAGAGATAAGAACAAGTCTCAAGAGGAGCCCCAAGGTTCCAAGAAGAAGTCGCAGAAGAAGAAGAACAAAGGAGAAAAAATCAAGTGCGCATACTGCATCCCTGAGAGCTCTTGTATGAAGAAGCAAATTGACATTTTGACCCAACTCCTGGAGAAGAATAACATCTCCCTTCCTGATTGCTCAAAGAAGAGGGAAGGAGGATCAAATTCAGAGGACAGAGAGAGAGTACATGCCTTGGTTGTTATCACATCAAGCTCACCTATCTTCATCATAGACTCTAGAGATTCTAGACATATGGTTTCGACAAAAGAGACATTCTCCTCTCTTGACATGTCGAAAGGTCCACCAATAGTTTTGGGAGATGATTCTCTCATTGACAGTTTGGGGAAGGGAAGGATTGATCTTGCCATGGTAAGTTCAATAATGTGTTGTATGTTCTAGGTCTTGCCTCTAATCTCTTGTCAATGTATCAGATGAATCATACTGGGTCTCTAAACAAGGTCATCTTCTCCCCTGATGATGTTTAAATCACTGAGATTTCGAATGGTAAAGTCATAGAAAAAGGTGTTGTTGATCGCAGTTTGAAGGTATACAAGTTTTCCCATTTTATACCCTACTCAAACCCCTCTGCTCTTCTAATTCATGCTAATGAAGCAAGCAAGCTTTGGCATGAAATATTTGGACATCTTAACTACAAGTATATTTCTGATTTGAGTGAAAAGGATATCATCACAGGGTTACCAAAGATCAAGTTTTATAAGGGAGTATGTCAAGGTTGTATCCTAGGAAAACACCCAAAGCACAAGTATGAGAAAACTAGTCATGAGAGAAACTCTACACCTCTTGAGCTGATCCACAGTGACATTGCTGGTCCATTCCCTCATATGTACATGATTCAAGCTAGATATGCAATGAAATTCATAGATGAATTTTCCAGGTATTGTTGGGTTCACTTCCTAAAGCATAAGTTTGAAGTTTTTGACCTCTTAAAAGTATTTAGAGCCTTGGTTGAAAACCATTATGGGAGGAAACTCAAGATCCTCAGATTTGACAATGGTGGTGAGTATGTGAAGTCTGAGTTCATTCAGTATTGTAAATATGTAGGTATTCAGATGCAGCATTCGATCCCTTACACACCACAACAAAATGGTGTTGCTGAGAGAAAGAACAGATCACTGAAGGAGATGGCAACCTGCATGATGGAGGCTAAGACTTTGCCACCAAAGTTTTGGGCCGAGGCTAAAAAATGTGCATCCTACATCCATAATAGGGTGCCTCATAAGCAGCTTGATGGTATGACTCCTTTCAAATCTTGGAGTGGGCACAAGCCAGATATGGCCCATTTCAGGATTTTTGGCTCAAAGGCTTGGGCTAGAATTCCAACTGAAAAGAGGAAGGCTTTGCAGCACCTGAGCCAAGAGTGCCTATTTGTTGGGTGTTCTGAATATTCAAAAGGGTACAAGCTGATCAACTTGAGCACTAACAAAGCTTTCATTGAAAGAATTGTTCAGTTCCAAAAAGAGCCTTTAGTAGCAGTTGAAGTTGGAGAGTCTTCTTCACCACCAGAACCATTGATTATAAGTGAAGAGACTAATAAGTTTGATGATTCTGATATGTCTGATAATGATGATTTGATTGCAAATACTAACAGTCCTAAAAGACTAAAATAGGCAGAAAATACCATTCATGCAACTGGGGAACTAGCTGGAAATCCTAGTGACACTAGGAGGACTAGATCTCAATTTGAGAGTTCCCTTTCTGTGAAAGATCCTCTATTTGCTGAGAAGTGCTATATGCTGGTTGAATCAGATCCACAAACATGTGAATATGCAACACATGATCCAAGATGGAAAACAGCCATGAAAAAAGAATTCAGCTCGCTCCAGAAGAACAACACTTGGGAACTGGTTGATCTTCCTCTAGGGAGGAAGCTATTTCAATGTAAGTGGGTTTTCAAGAGTAAGTTTTCTGTTGACGGTTCACCTTTGAAATATAAGGAATGACTGGTAGCCAAGGGCTAATCACAAGTACATGGTATTGACTACAATGAAACCTTTTCACCAGTGGCAAAGATGGACTCCACTGCGGCTTCAAAGCAGTGTGAAGTGCATCACATGGATGTGAAGTGTGCTTTCCTAAATGGAGATCTCACTAAAGATATTTACATGCAGCAACCTGAAGGGTTGGTTTCTAATCCATATTTAGTGTGCAGGTTAAAGAAATAATTGTATGGGCTCAAGCAATCCCCCAGTGCTTGGTATGCCAAGATTGATGGCCTTTTGCTATCACTGAGTTTTGTTCGATGCAAGTCTGATCCTAATGTCTATTTGAAGCTGATTCATTATTCTTTGATGATTATTGTCTTGTATGTGGATGACCTATTTATTATAGGAAGTTCAAAGAAAGAGATTACCTCCTTGAAGGATGCAATGAACCATGCATTTTTTATGACAAATTTGGGATTGTTGAGCCAATTCTTAGGTCTCAAAATTGCTCAATCCCAACATGGAATCAAAGTACATCAGTCCAAGTATGCTTTGGATTTTCTGAACAATTTCAACATGAAATATTGTAAGCCAAGCAAGACTCCCTTCCTTTCATGAGTTAAGCTTGAAGAAGCAAGTTCTTCTCCTATGGTAAATAATACACTATATAGGCAGTTGCTTGGGTGTTTGCTTTATCTTACACACACTCGACCTGATCTATCTTATACAGTTAGTGTGGCTTCGAGATACATGGATCAGCCTCATGATACCCACTAGAGAGCATCCAAAAGGATCCTAAACTTTGTTCAAGGAACAAGAATTCATGGGATATTCTACAAAACAAAATCTGATCTTGATTTGATTGGGTTTACTGACAATGATTGGGAAGGCGACAACACAGATCGAAAGTCTACATCAGGATATGTGTTCATGCTTGAAGAAGGACCAATCAGCTGGTCAAGCAAGAAGTAGAGTGCCATAGCAATCTCATATACAGATGCAGAGTATAGAGGAGCTGTAAATGCAGGAACTCAATGTTTGTGGTTGCAAGGGATACTTGGAGAATCTGAATTCGAATCAGAGTTTTCAACTATTATCTACTGTGATATTGAGAGCACCATTCGAATATGCAATGATCTAATTCAGATACAGCAAACCAAGAACATTGAGATCCATATGCACTACATTAGACACCTTGTGCATGATGGTACCATAGATCTACTTTTCTGTGAATCTTCAGAACCAGTAGAAGACATCTTCACTAAAGTTTTTTGTGAGAAGACATTCAGCAATATCAAATCACTGCTGGGGATTGCTGATCATGCTATGAAGCATGACTGATCACAAGATTTCCAAAATTTTATTTTTCCTGTCCATGTTTAAGGGTGGATTTTCCCACTGGGTTTTTGCCTCTTTCCTTGGTTGTATGGACAAGCAGTATGTAAAGGGTGACTAAGCCTTGTTGCTAGGCCCTATAGTTTTCTGATATTTACTCATAAAATCAGGCTTAAGGGGGGGTGTTAGAATAATCAACCCATATTTACCTACATTATGTTGGAATATATTAAACCCACTCACAACGTAGGATAAAATAATTGATCATTATTTGATTAATTATTCACCCACTAGCTTAATTAGTTGGCATCCACTTGCACCTTAAAGTCAATACATGCCATCTATATCCTAGGAATGATTTATTTCCAATTCTGGGTTGATATTGACCACCTTTTGACCATCTAGAATTAGTATACAGGACTTTACAGCAGATTCTGCTTTATTCTGCTTTTTCTGCTTTTCCTGCTTTTCTATGGATAAGATAAAATCTAGTCAACTAGGAAACTGGGAGCTTTTGTTTCCAACCCATCCTCCATTAGTTTTTCTCCATTTTCTAGGATTAGCATGTTATTTCCATCTCCTTGAAAACTCACTCATGTTTTTTCCAACTCGTGAGGTCCTTTATAGATTTGGTAAGTGCTTTAGCCACCTATGGGGGTTTGCTATATTTTGGTAAGTCAACCCTTTTTGAGCTTTATGAGTTGTTTCCATACAATTCGATTTTCCTATGAGGGATGTAATATTTATGTACACTATTATTCATCATTATTCAATGGAAGGATACACACCAATATTCATCTCTTCATTCATGTGATTCAGTCTCTTTTCTTCTCTCTATTTTTCCTGTGTATGCTTGTGAGAATTCTTAGTAGCAAGATCTATTTCCTGTGCTTCTTCTTATCATAATTGCTCATAGCATTGATCTATTATTTCTACATGGTATTAGAGAAGCAAGGATGATCAAGTTCTACAGAGTTGAGGAGCGCTTCCAATCTCCTATCCCTCTCTGAAGAAGAGCTTGTCTAGCTTACAAGATTTTCTCCTAGTTTGTTTTGCAGGTTGCAGAGAGTATCTACTAGAGCATATCAACAAATTCAATATGGATTCAAAAGTTACTCTACTATCTCCTCTCAACTATGCTGATTGGAAGCCAAAGATGAGTGCATACTTGAAGAGGCAATGTCTCTTTGATGTCTCCATTGGTGCATTGAGTGAACCTGAGTCTTATGAAGAGAATATTGATTGGCTAAATAATTGTGATAGAGCTTATGGAATTATGTGTTTGGGAATGTCTCCAAATATATATCATCTCATGGATTCTGCTGAATTTCCATTTGAGCTTTGAAAAATTTTGGACAAAGCTTTTGGTTTGCAGGAAATTGAAGATGAAGCATGGAGTGAACATAGCATCTCCTCTTGTTCTCTTTCTAAAGATTTATTGGCCTCTACATTATCTGATGAAGTTGATCATGATGAATAATTTTCTCATACAGTTCATGTTGCTGCTGCCCTCTTTCATTCGAATGCTTCCTCCTTCAATGTAGAAGCGAATATTGAAGAACCATCTTTTTCTGTGTCTCTTGAAGGTGATTTTTCTTCTTGTGATACTATTGATGAAAAAGAAGTAACATATGGAGTTGCTGTTGATATTGATTATGATCCTAGAACCCATTCATTGTTCTCTATATCTCCTATCTTAGATTCTGAGATCTATGTGCCAGATTCTTCACACCTTATGCATACCTCTCTCATTGATGGTGCACAACCCAGTGACTTCCAGGATGTTTGCTTAACCACATCAATCCTTATTTATGTCATACCATTTACCTTACTTGATCTCATGTGCTTCAGCATATCCTCCTTTGTTCTTGGCATCAATACTTAGAGCCTTCTTGAATATTTTGAACATCTTCTTATTTCCTCCTTTCATACAGAGGATTCATTACCAATGTATTCCCATGAGTCTATTGATATGCTTATATGTGATCCCTTGGATACTGATTTAGAATCATATTTGTAGGTTGATACACATATAATACCACCATCCATACCATCTACCATACCTCTAAATAATCCAAAGACTATACAAATCCTAAGCTCACTAGTTGATTCCTCATTGGTCTCTTATTCAATGATATTTATCTTACATGATTTGAAGTCTTTCCTAATTTTTAGTGTCTGGTTATGCATGAAATTAGTCATATATGGACTAATATTAAACATGTTTGGATCTATTCTAAGCACTTACGATTCAAATCTTATGCCCATCCATCATTCAGATTTTTACACCTATCAGTTTTCCCCAGTTGCTCATAATTTTCCTAGTCTAGCCCTATATCCTCATGGAGCCATTGAAGCCTTTATCCTTGCTATTCCATATGTTAATATTTCTGACATATCAGAGTTTTATCAGCCCCATATCAGATCTATACAGGTGCTACATCAAATTGGAAGATTGACATGTGATTCACATCACAATTTTGCAGCTATCCAGGGAATTGGGTGTGAAATAAATTGCCTTATTTTTTGTACTCTTTGGAAAGGAGTATGCACAGATATATTTTCCATTTCAGATTATGTTTGCAGATCAGAGTTTGATAACAGAAAAAATAATTTAGATAATGCTCCTACTTCATCAATTGATGAGATACAAGGAGTCTCTCATCTACCTTCTTGCAGGTTCTACACTTCAGTGCATGATCATGGAGTTCATGATTTCTTCAAAAAGTCCTTCATCCAGAAGAAGTTCAGTCATCTCATTAAAGTGAAGATGAAGATATGTTGAAGACATATTTAAAATTTTGTGCCTTGTCCTATCTTGAGGGAGGATTTTCCCCATGTGGTTTTGCCTCTTTCCTCACTTTTCTGGACATAATAATTGTTAAAGGGCGACCATAGCCTTGTTGTTGGGCCTTATATGCATCCATATTTTTTGTCATACCATCATAAAGTCAGAATTATAGGGGGGTGTTGGAATATATTAAACCCACTCACAACTTAGGATAAAATAATTAATCATTATTTGATTAATTATTCACCCACTAGCTTAATTAGTTGGCATCCACTTGCACCTTAAAGTCAATACATGCCATCTATATCCTAGGAATGATTTATTTCCAATTATAGGTTGATCTTGACCACCTTTTGACCATCCAGAATTAGTATATAGGACTTTACAGCAGATTTTGCTTTATTCTGCTTTTTCTACTTTTCCTGCTTTTCTATGGATAAGATAAAAGCTAGTCAACTAGGAAACTGAGAGCTTTTGTTTCCAGCCCATCCTCCATTAGTTTTTCTCCATTTTATAGGATTATCATTTTATTTCCATCTCCTTGACAACTCACTCATGCTTTTTCCAACTCGTGAGGTCCTTGATAGATTTGGTAAGTGCTTTAGCCACCTATGGGGGTTTGCTATATTTTGGTAAGTCATCCCTTTTTGAGCTTTATGAGTTGTTTCCATACAATTCAATTTTATTATGAGCGATGTAATATTTATGTACACTATTATTCATCATTATTCAATGGAAGGATACACACCAATATTCACCTCTTCATTCATGTGATTCAGTCTCTTTTCTTCTCTCTATTTTTCCTGTGTATGCTTGTGAGAATTCTTAGTAGCAAGATCTATTTCGTGTGCTTCTTATTAGCATCAGTTCTCATAGCATTGATCTATTATTTCTACACATTAGACATTAGTTTAATTATTTTTCTCTTAATACCTAGTTTCCTAGATTCCATTCTATGCTAGTTGCCTTCTACATGTCCTAAAAGTCAACACATGCTAAAACTAAGTCATAGAGAACTTGGGAAACATCCAAAAAACCTAATTTATCATGTCTTCATTATTCCATATTCTCTAAAGTGCATATCTGCTTTTTCTGAAAAGATGCCTTGTTTCATTTCTGAATTAAGGCAAAAGGAAAAGCTAGACTAGGCGTAGTTGCCTTGTTTTTTACCCACATCATCCTCCCTCCTTTTCTATAAATAAAATCATGCATGAGTTGTATTTCCATCCCTCTTTATAATTCCCACTTGAATTATCCAATTCGTGAGCATCTACCTAGATTTGGAAACTGCTTTATGCGCCTATGGGGGAATTGACTAGTTTTGGTAAGCCTGCTTTTTAACTATTTCAAATGGCATATTTATGCATTTTATTCTCTCATGTAATTATTTATTAAAGCATCCTATTACTTCATAAGTTTGGATATTATACACTTACTCAATACAGATTAGTGATATGCTCCAATTTCAATCTCCTTTGGTGTGAATTTTGCATGTTTGATTAGCAATTTTGTGAGTGTAATTGTTCTATCTCTTGGGTTCAATTTCCATAATCAGTAGCTATTTACCTAAATATTAATTCCCTAGGTTATACACAGTCATGAAAATAAATATGGAGCTCTATGTCATGAACATCAATACAGATCTCTATGTAGTGTAGATTTGCATGAGAGTGAGTGAATGAGGGTTGACTGCAAGAGGTATGAGAAAATGGTGAAAACACAACTAACATGGCTTTTGATGGTAGAATAAAGGACTCTTTCTAGATACATACCGACTTCTAGAAGTTGACAGAAATGTCACAAATGTCTAGTCAGTCCCATGGTTCAATAACTGCATAAGGTGACTTTTCCCACCAACTCCACACATGCATTCAATAATTAGAAAATAGTAAAAAATGAGATAATTGGCTTATTCAAGGCACATGCCATAATTTGAGTGAGTTCTAAGGTTGACACTTGGAATCAAAGGATTAGTTTTCGATAGGCCCCCCTTTCCTCTTCCCCTCTAGTGGAATCATATCCCCTTTGATTCTCTTTACATAGCCATGTTGGACCATTTTATTATTTATGCACATAATATTTACATAAATTTTAGGTTAGCATGACAAGCCAACCATATGGTCCAAATAACAATATTTACATCATACATGCCTTACCATTCACTAGTCGATCATTGGCCTTGATCTCCATACTAGGAATCCATACTAGCATATTTACATCAGTTACATAATCTTGGTTAAATACATTCCAAGTCAAAATTGGGGGCATTACAATCCTCTCCTCCTTGGAATAACACTATCCTTGGTGTTTTCTCAAAATTTAGAACAAAAATGGGTATGCCTCTTTCATGGCGTCCTTTAACTCCCACATAGCCTCTTCGGGACTGAAATGATTCCATTGCACCTTTACCTGTCCAATGGCTCAACTCCATAGCAATGTCACCTTCCTCTCTAGGATGCATATTGGCTTTGTTTGGAACTCTCCCTTGGGTTCCAATTGGATCACATCCAAAGCAATCACATGGTTAGGATAATTTATATATTTCTTAAGAAAAGAAACATGAAAAATATTATGATCTCTAGTGTTAACAGGAAATGCAATTCTATATGCAATTGACCCTATCCTCTCAAGCACTTCAAATGGCCCAATGTTCAAGGAAATATTTCTTAGCCTCACTCAAAGGTAAACATGATCCCCAACACATAATTCCCTATGCACTCTATTATTATATGCATAGCTTTCATGTCTATCTTGGGATACCTTTAAATTCTGCCTAATATTTGCAACTTCTTGTTCCATTTCATTAAGCAATTATGGACCAAGTACAATTATGTTCATTGGGTTATCCTATGTAACTAGTGTTCTACACCTTCTTCCATATAAATCCTTGAATGGAATCATTCCCAAAGATGTTTGCTTCCCATTGTTATATGCAAACCCTACCAAGAGTAGATAATCTTCCCACTTGGATGGTTTGTCCATAAAATACATCTGTAGCATGTATTCAACCACTTGATTTACCCTTTATTTGTTTACATATGTTTGTGGATGGTAGAAAGTGATAAATTTCATCTACATACCCAAATCTACAAAATATTTTTTCCAAAAATTTGAGGTGAACTTAGTATCCCTGTATGGAATTATTTCCTTAGGAAATCCATGCAATCTGAAAAATTTCCTTAATGAATTTTTTTGCAATGGAATCCATTTTATATGTGGAATTAATGAGTATAAAATGCACTCCCTTTGATACTTTATCCACCATAACTAGGATGGAATCATGTTTCCTAACAATCATTGGAAAACCTGTAATAAAATCCCTGGAAATCACTTCCCATTTCCATTCTTAAATTAGCAAAGGATGCAACAAACCTTCTAGGTGCTGATGTTCAACCTTCACTTACTAGCATTTCATACACTTATAGATATACTCAACAATGTCCTTTTTCATTCCTGTCCAAAAATATTGCTTCCTTGTTGTAGAATCTATTTTCTGGTATCTAGGTGACCGGAATATGGCATATGATGGATTTCATATATAACCATTGTTCTCAAATATACCACATTTGGAACATAAATTTTGTTTTTATAAACAAGAATTTTATCACCTTCCAAATGGTACCCTTCATACCTCTTTTCTAAATTATGCTGCTACAATTTGTCTTTTATTTGCACATAGAGTTCATCTTTAGCTTGATCATTAGCAATCTACTGCCTCAAATTTGACTGGTAGATTCTAATGGATTCCATATACATTGAATATATTTTTCTGCTAAGTGTATCAACAACTTTATTTTTCTTACCCTTTATGTATTTGATCTCAAAATCACATTCACATAAAAATACCAACCATCTAGCTTTCCCGGCATTTAATGTTGGCTTCTCAAACAAATATTTTGTAGAAATTCAGGCCAGCAGTAGATTAATTTTACCCACAACAATTATCAATTGATCATGCAAAATTGCTAACAATGGAGACTGAATATGGAGCTGTAACACAAAATTATATTAACTGAGTGTACAATAGCCAACCCTATAATAACATAGGTTTCTGAATATATAGAATACATTAAGAGGTCGAATGCATAAGGAGGCATCCAAAACTAGCATAAAGCAGGCTTACCCAAAATAGGCAAATCCCGCATAGGTGTAAAAAGCTGATCCCAAATCTGTCATGAGGCTCACGAATTGGAAAGGGCGCATGGGAAAGCTAATGAGTGGTGGAATGGCAGCTCATACATGCTTTTGCATGGAGGAAAGAGTGGAGGATGAAAGGGGCAAAAAACAAGTTCACCTCACCTAGTCTTGCTTTCCTATGTGCCTTAAAACACTGAAAAAGCAGGCAATAAAGCAGAAAAAGCAGAAGGGCGCCTAGGAGGCCAGGAATAAAGCAGATTTGATTCCTAAGGCTTTCCCAAGTGCTACATGAGTCAAATATGGCAAGTTTGACCTCTATGGATAGGCAATTAGCAACTTGAACATGGTGGGACTCATGAACTAGGCAAATAAGACAAAAATAAATGAATTAATGTCTAAGTGGGTAATACTATGGGTTTGATTATTCTAACACCCCCCCTTAAGCCTGAATTTATGAGTAATAAATAAAAAATATAGGGCCTAGAAACAAGACTTAGTCACCCTTTTACATACTGCAAGTCCATATGAAACAAGGAAAGAGGCAAAACCAACTTGGGAAAATCCTCCCTTAAACATGGACTGTAAAACAAAATTGTAGAATCTTGTCTCCACTCATGCCTTTACAGCATGATCAGCAATCCCCAGCAGTGATTTGAGATTGTTGAAGGTCTTCTCACAAAATTATTTGGTGAAGATATCAACTACTTGTTCTGAAGATGAACAGAAGAGTAGGTGAATGGTGCCATCATGCACAAGCTCTCTGATGTAGTGCATGTGAATCTCAATGTGTCTGGTTCTCTGCTTCTGAACTGGATCTTTGAAGATTCGAATGGTACTCTGGTTATCACAGTAGATGGTAGTTGAGTACTCAGGTTCGAAACCACACTCTCCAAGTAAACCCTGCAACCATAAACACTGAGTTGCTGCATTAACAACTCCTCTGTACTCAGCTTCTGTAGATGAGAGTGCAATGGCACTCTGTTTCTTGCTTGACCAGCTGATTGGCCCTTCTGCAAGCATGAACACATAACCTCAAGTGGAATTTCTGTCTGTGCTATCACCTGCCCAATCACTGTCAGTAAATCCAATCAAATCAAGATTAGATTTTGCCTTATAGAAGGTCCCATGTGTCCTTGTTCCCTGAACAAAGTTAAGGATCCTTTTGGTTGTTTTCCAATGGATCTCATGAGGCTGATCCATGAATCTAGAAGCCACACTTACTGCATAATAAATATCAGGTCGAGTATGTGTCAAATACAATAAACATCCAATCAATTGTCTATACAGTGTATTGTTTACCATCGGTGGAGAATCATCTTCCTCCAGCTTTACTCCTGAAAGGAAAGGAGTTTTGCTTACTTTGCAGTCTTGCATTCTGAATTTGATCAGCAAATCCAAGGCATACTTGGACTGGTGCACCTTTATTCCAGCTTTTATTTGAGCAATATCAAGCCCCAAAAATTGACTTAAGAGCCCCAAATCTGTCATGGAGAAGGCTTGGTTCATAGCTCCTTTTAAGGAAGCAATCTCAGCCTGTG
>LPNX010742948.1:81346-112282 GCA_001517045.1 Pseudotsuga menziesii
CACCTAGGAGACCAGGAATAAAGCAGATTTGATTCCTAAGGCTTTCCCAAGCGCTACATGAGTCAAAGATGGAAAGTTTGACCTCTATGGATAGGCAATTAGCAACTTGAACATGGTGGGACTCATGAACTAGGAAAATAAGACAAAAATAAATGAATTAATGTCTAAATGGGTAATACTATGGGTTTGATTATTCTAACATATTTCAAACCACAATGGGTTTTCCGTAGCTCAAATTTTCTTCCCATTAAGTAGTGCCTCCACATTTTCAAAGTGTCCACTATGGATACAAGCTCTAAATGATGGGTAGCATAGTTATTCTCATGATCCTTCAACTTATTTGACTCATATAATACCACATGATTATATTATGATAAGAAATTCTCCAAGTCCCTACTAACATGCATATGTACACACCACAAAATCATTTTCTAGGTTTGCAATTTTCAAACTCAGAGCACATGTGAGAAACTTCTTCAACAACTGGAATCTTTCTTCGAATATTGGCGTCCATTCAAACTTTATCCCCTTATTTTTCAGAGAAGTGATTGGATGATAAACTTTGAATAATCCTTCAATGAACCTCCTATGGTAACCAAGAAGACCCATGAAATATCTCATTTATGTCACATTCTTTGGGATTGACCAATTCATGATAGCTTTAGTCTTCTTGGGATCCATCGACATTCCTTCCTCTGAAATAATTTGACCCAAATAATGAATTTATTTTATAAAATTCACATTTTATTACCTTTGCATACAAATTAAGATCTCTTAGCCCTTGCAAATCCATTCTCACTTTTTCTTCATGCTCTTCTTATTTCTTAAAATAGATAAGAATGCCATCTAGGAAAATAAGAACAAACTTGTCCAAATATTTACTAAAAACACTACGCATTAGGCATATTAATGTAGTTGGTGCATTAGTGGGACCAAATGACACTACCACAAACTCATAGTGCCCATACCTTGTTCTAAAGGATGTCTTGTCTATATATTCCTCCTTTATTATCACTTGATTGCATCCAAACCTTAAGTCAATATTCTAAAATACATTTCCTCTCATTTGGTAAAAAAGATCATCAATTTGAGGCAAAGGGTATGCTTTCTTTATAATGACTTTGTTAAATGTTTAAATCAAGGAATGACTTGAGTGCTCCATTTTTATTCTTCACAAATATGATGGGTGATCCCCATGGAGACACACTTGGATGAATGTACTTCATTTCCAAAAATTATTGCAATTGCATTCTTAGCTCTAATAATTCTAGTGTACTCATCTTATAAGGTGTTTTGGAAACTTGTGCTTCTCCTAGAACAAGATTGACGGTGACATCTATATCCCTAGTTAAAGGAAGTCCTAGAACTTCATTAGGAAAAACATCCTGGAATTATTGTAGCACATGATGGTCCTCCAACTTGGCAATTTCGTTTTCCATTTTCTCCAAAATATGGGTTGCATACAATTGGCAACCTTTGCTACATAATTTATTCAACTACATGGATGAAATATTCCTAACACAAACTACCTTGGGAATTCCCTTGACAGCCCTTTGGTTTCCTTGTTCATAAATGCATTCAAAATTCTTGTTGTATGAGTCAAGTTTTACTCTATGTGCTTCTAACCATTCCATTCCAATTAGAGTATCATAGGAATCAAGTGGAAAAATATTTATATTTGCATAAGTGGGAAGTCCAACCACTTCCAATGGGAATTTCTCCACCATTTCACTAACCTTCCCCTTCGTTCCCGTGTCTAGTTGGACTAACCATGATTTACTATGCTTTGATTTTTTAAACGCACATATCTCAACAATTTTAGGAGTAATCTAACTGTGAGTAGATCTGGGGTCAATCAAAATAGAAATAGATTTCTTAGCAATATTACCTTCAAATTCAGCCTGACTGATGGTTTTCTTGCCATTCCTTCGGGTATGCATAGATTCTAGGGACATTCCTTGCCACTTGACCCACAGTTTCATCTTCTTGGATGTTGTGAACTTTCCATGCACTCCCATTTCAATGTGGATAGTTTCTAAGCATATGGTCCTCTCCACATCCCCAACATTGAAGTGGATCTCTTCACTTGTATCCCATCATCCTATATGGCTTAGTCACACTTGAGGTAGATTCCTTGGTTGATTCTTAAATTCAAGAGGATTGAACCCTTTCTTCCTTTGGTAAAGCCTCTCATTTTTCTTGTCCTTCCATGCCTAGTGGAATTCTAGTTTTCTTTTTTTATTATCATAACAACAGTTGGCCTTTCTTATGGCCTCATATAGAGTTCTAGGTTCATAAAACTCAATTACATCTTTATAGTATTGGGGAATTCCACTTATAAATCACTAAATTTTCACCTTATTATCCATGATCCAATTGACATATCTCAGCATCTCCAAGAATTTGTTTCCATATTCTTCCATAATATTTTGCCTCAATTTCAACTCATGGAACTCTTTGATTTTCCATCATAGTACCTATCAGAGATGTACTTTTCCTTGAAGTATTTATTGAATTTCTTCCACACAATCTTTATTTCATTAATCCTCTTTATTTTTCTAAGGTGGTCCAACCATATATATGCTCTTCTATTGAAATTGAAAGTGGCCACCCTTGAATTCATATTTATGGAGTAGTCTTCGACGTGGAAATACTTCCTCACCCCAATAAACCAAGCCTCATATACTTGAACATATTTTACATCACCATAAAAAGTATGAGGTTTTGTGGAAATTAAGCCCAGACTTAGAACAATTGCACTCACAAAAATGCTTGAAGACATGCATAGACCCACTCAAATTGGTGCATAACAAAAAATTGCATTGAATAAGTTTACATCATCCAAACTTATAAAATAATATGTTGTCTAATTATATACTTACATCAGATATTTGAATGCCTAAGGAGGCAAGTTGAATCCTCACAAAAGCAGTCTTACTAAAAGTAAAAAACCCCCTTGTGTGCATAAAACACTTTCCAAATCATTCAAGGAGGTCACGAATTGGATGAATGAGGTACATCAACTGATAAGTGATAGAAATAAAATATACTCATGCTTTCAGGAAAGAACAATATGGAGGATGAGTTGTGCAAAAAACAAGGCAGTTGCCATGTGACTAGCTTTCACCTTTTGCCTTAAAAGTTGTTGAAAACAAGTCTAACTTTGGATGAGTCAGGAATGCACTTTTAATAAATTGGGAAGTATGTTGAGTTATCAGAATATTATCCAAAATCTTGTGAAGGATATCCTAGAGGAATTTTAGGCAAGTTTTGACCAAGCAGTTCTAATGGATGCCAACTAGCTAGTGTAGGACATAGGAAATTAATAAAAAAGATCAATTATTGTATCCTAAGTATGGGGATGTTTTTTTATTATTATGCTAACACCCCTTATTAATCCTGAATTATGTGAAATATTATAAATATATCATATATATAGTTTCTATAAACAAGTATTAGTCACCGTTTACATACTGTGTGTCTATAAAAAAGGAAAGAGACAAAACCACAAGGGGAAAATCCTCCCTTAAACATGGACATGAATTTTTTTTTGTGAAATATTGTCTTCAATAAGTATTCACCATATGATCATATATTCCAAGCAATTATTTGATATTGTTGAATTTCTTCTCAAATAATTCCTTGGTGAGGATGTCTGTAACTTGCTTGGATGATGCGCAATACTGCAAAGAAATAACCTCATCATGCACAAGCCCTCTGATGTAATGCATGCGGATCTCTATGTGTTTTGTTAGATACCTATGTATTGGGTCTATTGATATTCAAATAGTACTTTTTTTGTCACAATAAATTATTGTGTAAATGTCAGATTCAATCCCAAACTCTCCAAGTATACCCTGCAACCACAAATATTGAATGGTTGCATTCATAGCTCCTCTGTATTATGCCTCTATAGAAGAAAGTGAAATGGCACTTTGATTTTTACTTGAATGGATGATTGGTACATCTGCAAGCATAAACACATATCCATAAGTTTATTTTATATTAGTGTTATCACCTTCCCAATCAGAGTCAGTAAAACCAACTCTAGGTCATATTTTGCAACATAGTAGTGAATCCCATGTGTCTTTGTTCCTTGCACAAAGTGCAAGATTCTCTTTGCTTCCCTCCAATGGATGTCATGTGGTTGATCCATGTGTCTATATTCCACACTCACTACATAATAATAATCATCTCGAGTGTGATTCAAATAGAGAATACAACCAACTAGATGCCTATGTAGTGCGTTGTTTACCAAGGGAGTTGAATTTGGTTCTTCAAGATTGACTCTTGAGAGGAAAGGAGTCTTGATTGGATTGAAATCCTTCACGTTGAATTTTTTTAGCATGTATAAAGAATATACTTTGATTCCAAGGGGTATTGAGAAATATAAAGCCCCATATTTGGAATGATTTACTTTGATTCCAAGGGATATTGAGAAATATAAAGCCCCAAAAATTGGCTCAATAATCCCAAATTAGTCATGGAAAAGGCATGGTTCAAAGCATCCTTCAAGGAATAAATTTATTTCATGGAACTTACTGTCATAAAAAGGTCATCCACATAGAAAAAAATAATAATGATTGATCCATGAATCAGATTCAAGTATATATATTTGGATCATACTTGCATCTACTAAAGTTATGTGATAGAAGAAATCCATTAATCTTGGCATACTAAGCTCTAGGAGCTTGTTTAAGCCCATATTGTGATTTCTTCAACCTGCACACAAGAGATGGATTAGTAAGAAATTTTTTTGTATTATTCATATATATCTCCTTTATATGTCTATGTATAAAGGAAATCTTCACATCCATGTGATGTACCTCCCATTTCTTTGAAGCTGCAATGGCTAAAACTAGTCTTATAGAATCCATCTTTTCTACTGGTGCAAAGGTATACTTGTAGTCAATTCCTTGGACTTAGGAGAGCCATTTGGACACTAACCTTTCCTAATACTTCATAGTATATCCATAAACAACAAAAAATTTAGATCTATTTCTTCAACGAACCACATATTCCAAGGTTTTTCTAGCACAAAAAAGGTTAATTCAAGAAATAGTTTGGCACTAGGCATAGTAAACAATAGTGTTGTTCTCATAAAGACAATTTGGGCTTGGACATAACACACAATGCAAGCGGAACCAATGGATATACTCAAGCAAGTAATATTTATAGCTTACTCATTTGAAAATTTTACTTGGATTCATGACACCATGGTCGGGATGACTAGGTCCTCACAAGTTGCAGAAGTCGAGTCATAACTATGATCAATTTCCAAGAAAAATGAGTGATTTGAAAATAGTACATAGGGACGACCTTAAACTAGGATACATCATTCCCAATTGAAGGAAAGGCTCAAGGATTGTATTTGGACCATGGATTAAGAAAATTGCGCACCCACAAATCATTCATAGAGGAAAATTATGAAAACATTAAATTCAACGAAGCATTTGTAGTAGTGCATTCAATAGCATAACATCGCATGGATCAAAATGAGTTGTATTTTTAATATTATTAACTAACTATCAATGAAGCTTAAATAAGATCACATTAGCGCAAACAACATCAATATCCCAACAATTCAAATAAATACCAACTCTATGTAGGGACTATTCAATATCAAATTTTAATTTTCTAATGCAACAAAAGAAAAATCAAATATGTTTTTTATGAAGAAAGTTGTAGGGAAAGAATGCATAGAATAGATTTTGAGAAACACATATCGATTAATATTCAATCTAAATGTTGAACTAGAAAAATTCCAATTTTGAAAATTCTAGTATGTGGATTACCACATAAATGTGATATGCTTTTAAAAACCTATTTCAACCTTCTAAAGGTTTCAATAAGTTTGATGCCTGGTTCTCAACCCATGATAAAGCATGACTATATTATGTAGAAAAACTACAAAACCTAAGAGATGTTTAACACTTAAATCTAACTTAAAAATATCCTTATAGTTTTATAATCCGAGAGTACAAGTACCCATTTTGAAGCTATTGCGAAAATTTCAAGAACCCTCAAGATAAACTTTCAAGAAGGTTATAAGAAATATATGAAGCCCAAAAAAGCAGTAAGGAATATGTAAAGCGCAATAACTCTGCATTGAGTTATCCCAACCATTCTCCATGTGAACCATTCACTAAAAATGAGGCCAAAAAGTATAAAATGAGTATCAAATTGGTACCTAAAAAAATCAATAATTATACAAATAAGAATAATTTATACGTAATTTATAAGATTATAATAAAAAGGAAGAAATAGAGTAGCTAGTTTATTTAGATTTTTAACAAAATCTCAAAAAAACATAAAATTGTAACCACTTCTTTAATTAGGCTACTACATTATTCAATGCAAACTATCCATAGTCGATCTAATTTAATAATAAAAGCATAGGAGACCTAGTTTACCTTACATTAAACGTATAATAAACCTATTCTATGTTACATTAAATAGCCTCCAGTATTATTATGTCCCCGACAAGGGGATATATATAAATCGCTCAACGCGATTATTTAGAGTAATTTGCATTAACTTTAACAAAAACATGTACTTTTTGCTATAGTTTGTATCCATTATTTTTGGGGAATTATTTAAATTTTGATTTATCTTGCTTCCTATTGGTTTATATAGGTGACGTAGGCCTGGGAATTTGTGCCCCAAGACCTGGCGGCAAGCTTGCGTAAGCATAAAATGATCATTTTGTGCGAGACATCCTACCCCGTGTGGATGAAAATACGGTCGGTAGACTGTTATTACAGTGTTAGTTATTTTTTTAATATGTAAAAACCACCTTTAGGTCACTTCAATCTGATCCTACCAGTCCCAAATAATTGAATTTCACTCCTCACTTACCCACCATTTCACAAATATTTGAATCCCAATCTTGATCTATTTTCACTTCATAAACTACCTTCAAGGTATGTGACTTCAATTTGGACCTACTTGTCAGAAATAATTGCACTTTATAAATAGTTGAATTTCAATATTGATCTACTGTTATTTCATAAACCACCTTCATCATAGCTCACTTCAATCCAAAAGTACTTCTACCAAATAATTGAATTACAATTCTGATATACCTGTCACTTCAAAAGTAATTGAATTCCAATATTGACCTACCAAATAAATTGAATTTCAATCCTAATCCACTGTCACTTCATGAAGCACCTTCACAACCTCCCAAATAATTCAATACTAACCTAGATGTCACTTCAATCTCAACCTACCTAACTCAAATAATTGAGTTTCAATCATAATTTACTTGTCACTGCATAATCTTTATAGTTTCCCAAATAATGAGATGGCCATAAATTGACATTCAATCTTTGAGCTTTACAAAAATTATTGCGAGGTTGGTACCTGACATTCAATCTTTAGTTTTACAAAACTTATTGCAAGGTTGGTATCTTATATCTTATTCCATGCTAAATGCATTCACTTCGAACAGTGAAAAATCTCTACAAATAGTGCAGCATGTCAATGAAAACAGATTTGTATACCATATACACATTTTCCCTCCCTATCCAAGCAACACCCCCACGACACACTTCAAGTCACGCGCATGTCAACTGCCACACGGCCATTGAAAAGCAATGGTGAGCCATTCTATGCTTGAGTCCGTATACGAGGGAGCGACACGACCATTACCAACTCTCCTGTTTCTGTTTCAGGCACACAATCTTCATTTTATTCTTCTGTTCTGCTGGCTTTATTGTTTGGTTGCTTGCTTTTCAACTACAGACTTAGAAGGACGAGGAATACCAGTTGCTTTCTTGCTCTTTACCTGTAGACACACTTCAAGTCACGTGCATGTCAACTGCCACGCGGCCATTGAAAAGCAATGGTGATCATTTCTATGCCCGAGTCCATATACGAGGGAACAACATGACCATTACCAGCTCTCATGTTTTTGTTTCAGGCACACAATCTTCATTTTATTCTTCTGTTCCACTGGCTTCTTCTTCTATTACGCTGGCTTCATTGTTTGGTTGCTTGCTTTTGAACTACAGACTTAGAAGGACGAGGAAGACTAGTTGCTTGCTTGCTCTTTACCTATAGACTAAGATGAGAGAAGGAAGGCTAGTGAGTGAAGCAGAAGCAGTCAGTCACTTCGTTTACTAGCACAATGGAAGAAGCTACGCGGTTCCCGCAGGAGGCAACTTTGACAGGAGTTCAATTTAGCCTTGCAGCATCGTGCAGAGAAATTGTAAGTGTAACTGGGTGCACGGAATAGAGAAAAATAATGGGCAATGGGGTCCTTGTTTACAGAGAAATTATGAGGGAAATAATATATGTTAACTCAGTTAAAACCCATTTTCATGCCAATTCAGCTGGAAACCACCTTTGAACTCTAAATGTAAAGAATGTGTATATATGCTATTCAAATTAAACAAAATATAACACTTGTTTTAACTTTTTTTGGTTGGGAGTACACTTTTAATCAGTTATCAGCCTTAAAGACTCTCTCATCCTTGGTAATGAGCTTATAATTTTCTTTTTCTTAGCATTGAAGATTCTCAACAAAAGTTGAGGTGGGGTGGGATGGGATGAAGAGGGTTTAATAAACTTGTTTGAGCAATTCAAAAACTGAACTGTTTTCCTAGGAAAGTTACCACCCAACCACTGGCTAAATAATTGACATTGTACGGGAAACTGTTTTCCTGGGAAAGTTACCACCCAACTGCCGACTAAATAATTGACATTGTATGGGAAAGGAAAGGGCTCTTTTGCTGAAAGACAGAAACCAGGCATAATCTAGGTTCATTTCTGCAAAGTATCATCATGCAGAGAATTGCTAATTCAAGAGAATTACCAATTCCACAGTAACTCTAAAAATCACAGTTATTGTAACTTCTCCTGAAGTTTCCTAGAAATTTAAATTTCTTAAGGTCATCATCTTGAAAAAGGACCAGCCTTGCTTGTTGGAGCACTAATGTGAAGGATGGTGACGCCATTGTCATAGATAGTTTATTCTACTATACGTGTTGTTTTCCATAGAGGCAGTGAATTGCAATAGCTAGTATTAAGTTCTAATTTTACAATAAGATGTTTAGAGGTATTTATTGGCAAAGGTTAAACGCTCATGGTCCGACGATTACTTAATTGGAAGCCATGCTTTAAATTATACAGTATGATGCCGACAGATAGTTTAGACTACAATACGCCTTTTTATTCATAAAGACATTGAATCCCAATACCTAGTATTAAGTTCTAATTTTACTATAAGATGTTTATAGTGGTAGTTATTTATTGAGAAAGGTTAAA
Source organism: Pseudotsuga menziesii (assembly GCA_001517045.1). Taxonomy (NCBI): domain Eukaryota; kingdom Viridiplantae; phylum Streptophyta; class Pinopsida; order Pinales; family Pinaceae; genus Pseudotsuga; species Pseudotsuga menziesii. The sequence continues at coordinate 90,617 of LPNX010742948.1, forward strand.
CGCGCATGAGATGATTACTCAACTTGAAGCCATGCTTTAAAATATACTCAAATTTGATTGATTTCATACAAAAAAAAACATTGTGTGTAAGGTGACGCACAACTATGTACATTGGATTTTTTGGACTGCCACTTCCCCACCTCCAGTGACGCACAACTCTATACATTGGATTTCTCGTCTCCTATTCATTTCGATTTCTCGTCTTGCCTTTGCACCATGTCGCCGTAGGCATCCACATAGAAACCCTCTTCACTTTCACCTCAAAGAACTCAATGGACATATCACTTATATAATGATTCCAACCACAGAAAATTTATATGAACTCAACTTTCTCCCAGCTCTCTAACACAAATATTGAGCAGACCGAGAGCATACAATATTATAGCTAGATTCCAATTTCCAATCTTGTTTTATCCGAAAAAACATCGTCGTCTCCTTCATCGATGAAGCGGCCCAATGTCGGTGTGATATTCACGGCTAAGCACTTTTTTATCTCGTCAATAAAGGCCACCGAAAGATAGTTAAAAAATAATTAGATTTTAGTATTAATGAGTTTATCTTTTAGTGGTTTATAGAGATATGGTATTGGTTAATTCATGGTATTATGGTATTTATATTGATAAAGTTTATTTCAGGGTTTGAAGAATTAATCTTTAAATTCTTAATGTGATTAGCCTTATTATAGAATGTGATTAGGTTTATTCTTTAGTTTACTAAGAATAATGAAATTTATCGCCCAAAAGACCTACCCGTTTTAGGCATATAAAAGTGTGCACCCTTTATATTCTAAGGCAATGACCTTTAACTTGGATAAACTTTAAGGGTCTTTGTTAAGAATAGAATTTGTCATCAATGTATAGTGAATGAAGGGGCCTCTTATGTCCTTATTTGCTTGGCTTAATTTTGGTTCTCCCTCCTCTGTTCCACCGACAAACAAGTTGCGATAATGGAATTTATTGCCTTACTATAAAATATACACAAATTTGATTTCATACAAAAATGTGTAACATTGGCATTATCATGCCATTTGTTTTAATGTGATGCAGGTTTGTTTTAATGTGATGCAGGCATAACATTGGCATTGTTGGTAAAGCCTTCACTTATATTTTTTTATTTTTCCAAATTGATTAGGTTGAGTGAAATGGGGTCGACACTCGCATTGTTTGTAACACCTTCACTTATATTTATTTTTATTTTTCCAAATTGATTAGGTTGAGTGAGATGGGGTCGACACTGGCATTGTTTGTAAAGCCTTCATTTTTTTTTTTTTTTTTTTCCAAATTGATTAGGTTGAGTGAGATGGGGTCGACACTGGCATTGTTTGTAAAGCCTTCATTTTTTTTTTTTTTTTTTTCCAAATTGATTAGGTTGAGTGAGATGGGGTCGCTTCTCTCTTAGCTTTAATGACGATTTCATTTTCACCGGTTTATGCTCTCATATTGGCCATCTACCTTCAATTGTCATGAATGACACATTAAAAACAACCACCATTTTTTTTGAAAATTTTATAGTTTTATGTTTATTTTGATTATTTAATGGTATAGTAAATTGTTTAACAAATTTTTAGGAAATGATAAAATATCTTGCAATGTCTAAATATATTAGAATGATATTTATTTTTAAATTGAAATTTCATAATATAAATATTTTTATCATATCATAGTATATTTGAGTAAGAGGTAAAATATTTTTTAATTTACATATTTTTATTATACATGTGCGTTTTTTTTTAAATATATATGTATAGAATTGTTACATAAAGTCCATCTAGTTTTTATATTTCATAAGTGTGTTAAAATAATCTATGTAATGTCTATTTCATGTAATGAAATTTTCATTTTAACTCAAGTTATTGAGGAAGGCTTGGAATTTGAGGCGCATATGCCTCCCGTCAAAATACTATTGAAAATCTTAAGAAACCGTTTCAAAGAAGGGGCAAATAATTAGGTGTAACTTATTTTCATGATTAAAAAAAATTCAAAATGTTATTAATTTTTATTAATAGGTTTTTTTAAGATAGGTGTATACTTACATAAGTGGTTATTATGATATATGTAATAATGGAAATTGTTGTTTTACTTTACTAAAACTTTTCTATTTAATTGAAGGGTAGGTGGTGAGTTTTCCTTCAATGAGGAAGGTTTTGCTTTCTTTCAATTTCTTCTTTTTCTTATATTGGCTTAGCATTATTCAAATATAGAGTACTTCCCTCACTTTCATTGCCTTTCTTTTGCCTTTCTACCCTTCCTTTAGAGGATAACTTACTTTTCAATCCCAAATGTGCAACTCCAAGAGAGAGGTGGGTACCATTTTAGAAGGAGAAGTTAGTTTCAAATTCTGATACTCTGATATTTAGGCTTGTCTTTATGTCCTTCATGGCCTATTTGAGATGTAGTAGTTGTTCTCGCAAAGCTGGTAAAGCTCATCCTCACTTTGGATCCATTGAAATAGAACTTGAGTCTAGAGTCTTCTAAGTAGTCAAATCTCTACCATCCTCAAAAGGATGCCTAAGTAGGCTATAACAACATTTATTCTATTTTTATTGAGTTTTAAGTAGGCTATAACAAAATTCAATCTATTTTTATTGAGTTTTAATTTTTTCTACAGGCAATTGCAACCACTAGCTATCAAGGATGCAATGTTGGGGACATTGCCACCTCGTGGCTCTTGTTACTCTAGATGAGGCCTTTGATTCCCCATTACACCACTACTAGGATCATAAAGCATTTTTCCTCAAATATGTAGCAAAAGGATTATACCAATGGAATAGTCTAAATATACTAAGTTTCAACTTTTTCAAAGTATTTTTATTTGTTTGTTTTGTTCGAAATTCGGTTGGAAATATTTAAAAAAATGATGAAACTATTTATACATTTAAAAACACAATTTAAATGCTTCCAAATTTGGATTTGACCAAAAAACATTTACCAAATTCCCACCAAAAACCAACAAAAAAAAATCCAAAACTTGGAATAAATATACTGCTATACCAATTAGTAGTCAAAATAATTTACTAGTGACATACCAAACATGTTTACTTTAAATAAATTGCCTCATAATACACTACATTTGTATAGCTTCTATGTTTATTTTACCATTATGATTATTCATTACCATAATAATAATATTAAAAATTATATTTTTTATTATTTTAAATTAATAAAAAAAATCATATTAGAAAATTATAAGTTTTTAAATATATTTTTATTATTTGAAATTAATAAAAATTTTATATAAAAAAATATAATTTTTTTAATAATATATCAAATTACTTGATTTTTTTTCTGAATAAAAAATTAAAATAATATATATATATATATATTATCACATTCAAGTTTGATAGAGACTTGTCACAGATGCAAGTGGAATCTTAGTTTTCGTAACAGCAATGATGAAAAGTCTGTTATATCGAATTTTCAGATATTTATCGGCTATCTTTGTCGAAATTAATTTAAAGGTTTGCCGGTGTGGTTTATGGTTTTTATTGAAATTATTTATGAATTTATAGAGAAAATTATAATATGAATTTACAAAGAAAATTATAAGTAGATGCTATTAGTCTGAATTCAGAGATTTGTTATTCATATATTTTATTATTTTTCTTAGTATATAAATATCTTTAATTAATCTTATAATATTTAAACTAATATTGATTCATCTTAAAAATGATTTACCAAAAATTTAAAAGGATCAAATTTCTTTAACTACAAACTCTTTTTTTAGATTAGAAATGTTGAAGAAATGTGAACTAAATGTTTATAGTTTTAATGTGTAATCTTATATATGTGGTTCTAAAAAATATTTTAAATCTAAATTAAGCTTACCTCTTATTTTTTATAACATTTTATTATTTTTTATAAAAGGCACGTGTCAAATTTAGGATGAGCACGGAAGGACTTACACATCTCCTCTTACTTAGTTGTAAAATGCGTCTTTTAGACGCAATTAATTGTTTATAAATAATAAAATAAAATATTAATAAAATTCAGATATTATTATTTTTAAATCATGATTATTATTATTATTAAGTTTTGTAAAATATTTTATATGTCTAGCATATGAGGACACATTTTAAAATTTCTTTAATGTTAAGTTGTAAGAGTTTTAATAATAAGGTCTAAAAGATAGAATGGATTTATTTATTAATTATATTTATGCTTTCCTACTTAATACACATATTTTCTTAATTTTAATTTTGAATTTACATTATATATTTTGTATATTATTTTTTTCTTTTTGAATTCTACATACATTAAGACTTTACACATGTCACATCAAACACATTTTCTTAAAAAGTGGCTTTGGAACAACTTATGGGCACAAATGTTACAATCTCTTTAATATTAAGTTGTAATATTATTTAATATCAAATGATACAAGTTCATATAGATTCATTTAGTAGTTGTATTATTTATGTCATTTTCCAATCTAATACATATAATTTCTTATTTTTAATTGTAAATCTAAATTAAATACTTTTATAATATTTTTTGGGAAAGCATTTCTAGATACAATAACCCTTCTCCCATTTTGTCCCTCTCAACAAATAAGTTAAGATGGATTTAAGAAATTATTATTTTTAGAAAATATTGTATTTAATTGACATACGGTGGGACAACAAATATGAAAGAACATTTTTGTGCCTAGTAGATAAAGACGTGCTTAATAGATAATGATGCTACTGCATAAGAGCTTATCTAAGCTTGGATAAGGGTATGTAATGATTTAAGATATGCACTATATCAGAGCTTATTATAAAACAAAATTTCAAATTAGTAAGAAACTAGATGACTAGATTTTCTTCGAGGATGACCACAATAGTGCATAATGAGTCATCCAACTATATCAAGTATGCTTTTGCCACATTTTTGCAAACATATCGAATGAAGAATGCTATCATAATAGAAAAATTGTTTTAGATGCTTAAAGGTTGCATTAAGCTCTATAATCGAAGAACATTTTAGTTGGTTGGAAGATTGTGTAGAGGGCACATTTTATTTCAAATACAATGTATAAACTTGTTGTAGAAATTGTTTCCTCCTAAGAAAATTTTGAGCACTATGGTACAGTCAGGCATAAGCAAATCCAAAAGGGTATTGGATGGATCAACCTGAATATTGATGTGTGTAATGTCCCCCTCACCCAATCTGACCAATTGGAAGGGACATTAACTAAATTTGGGCTTCCAAATTTCACCCCACAACCAATAAGATTTCATAAAATTTAAAAGATGTGTGCATATGCAAATTAAACATACATAGCCGAAAAAAAATTGATCTACAAATGTGATTCATGCATATACAACCATAATTAGATACAAGCATCAAATAAAAATGTTTCAGATTCAAATACATAAGAATACTTATCTTAGACAACATAGATCCAAATAATTGGTTGTGTAAGAACGATTTGTCACCCACAGTGTAGACAATTTATCTAACATATAATATTTCTGCTAAGAGGCCACCCCTAAGCTGGGCTACGAGGCCATTGGGGCGAAGGAAATAGCTACACGATTCTCTCTCTCATCCCACAACCCATACTGCTCTTTATGCCCAGCCAAATTCTCATACATGGATCTACACAGATCTCACTTAGCACTCAAATATTTGGATTCCGCAATAACTGCTCCACACAACACCCTCCTTGGCTCATGCATCCCCTTAAGTTGATCCACGATTCTCTTGGGTGATCCATCTTGTCGAGTGCTTCCAGTGTGTGCATAGAAGAATACCAACCTACTAAATGTTGTTGAAGAACCACATATAGCCTAAATTTATGGCTTCTCAAGCATCTATGAAAATCAAAACTCAATGGGAATGGTTTCTTAGCTTTCCTAGCCTCTCCGTTCACTTACAACCATATATTTTCCTTCCAAATCATTGTTAGAATAATCAACCCATAGTTACCTACATTAGACATTAATTTAATTATTTTTGTGTTATTACCTAGTTTCCTAGATTCCATTATATGCTAGTTGCCTTCTGCATGTCCTAGAAGTCAACACATGCTAAAACCGAGTCATAGAGTGCTTGGTCAACATCCTGGAAACCCAATTTAGCATGTTTTCTTTATTCCAGATTCTCTAAAGCACGTATTTTCTTTTTTCTGAAAAGCTTCCTTGTTTGATTTCTGAATTAAGGCAAAAGGAAAAGATAGACTAGGTGTAGTTGCCTTGTTTTTTTCCCACATCATCCTCCCTCCTTTTCTCCAAATAAAAGCATGTATGATTTTCCTTTCCATCCCTCTTTATCTTTCCCACTTGACTTAGCTGATTCGTGAGCATTTACCCAGATTTGGAAACTGCTTTATGCACCTATGGGGGATTTGGCTAGTTTTGGTAAGCCTGTTTTTTTACTATTTTGAATGGAATATTTATGCATTCCATTATCTCATGTAATTATATATTACAACATCCTATTACTTCATAAGGTTGGCTACTTTACACTTACTCAATATAGATTAGTGTTATGCTCCAATTTCAGTCTCCTTTGGTGTGAATTTTGCATGTTTGATTAGAAATTTTGTGAGTGTAATTGTTCTATCTCTTGGGTTCAATTTCCACATGGTATCAGAGCCTTTGTGGATCAATTTCTCTCCTTCCAAATTGTTATTGTAGGTTCGACATCTTAACTGGGAGCGCATTCTGCTGATTGCAGGGCACAGTTTCTGAGCTATGGATCAATCTCAAAAGATCATCTTGACTCCATTCAATTTATTTGAGTGGAAAGCTGAGATGGAGATATTGTTGAGAGTGAAAGGTCTCTACAGGGTGACTATGGAAATTGAGGTAGAGCCCAATGCAGTTGCAGAGAAAACTAAATGGCACAACAGGATGGATGAGGCCTATGGTCTTTTGTGTCTGAGCATTTCAAGAGACCTCCTCTTCCATATTGATGGATTGACATCACCTAATGAAGTGTGGGATAATATAGAAGATCTTTTTGGAAATACAGATGAGATGAGAGGACATCAAATCAAGAATGAGCTGATCTCCTTGAGTCCCAGTAGCTTCGAATCATTACAACTCTACTTTTCCAAGTTTAAGGCCCTTGTTTTGCAGTTGAAACAGTGTGGGATCGAAAAGAAGGAAGAGCAACTAGTCTTGGCCATAGTCTGTAAGATTGGTCCTTACTATTTAGTGTTTGTTTCGACCTTCCATGCCACCAAGTTGACAGCTCGATCCTAGAAGATGCCTAAGCTTGCAGAGTTCATGAAATCCCTCACATAAGAGCAATATAAGTTGGGATGATGGGCACCATCAAACCTTCCAAAGACCAAGCTTTGGTTGCTGGAGATTCAAGGGTGGAATCAAAAAGCAAGAAAAAAGCTAAAAATACACCTGAGCAAAAGAGAGACAAGAACAAGTCTCAAGAGGAGCCCCAAGGTTCCAAGAAGAAGTCACAGAAGAAGAAGAACAAAGGAGAAAAAAGCAAGTGCACATACTGCATCCCTGAGATCTCTTGTATGAAGAAGCAAATTGACATTTTGACCCAACTCCTGGAGAAGAATAACATCTCCCTTCCTGGTTGCTCAAAGAAGAGGGAAGGAGGATCAAATTCAGAGGATAGAGAGAGAGTACATGCCTTGGTTGTTAGCACATCAAGCTCACCTATCTTCATCATAGACTCTTGAGCTACTAGACATATGGTTTCGACAAAAGAGACATTCTCCTCTCTTGACATGTCGAAAGGTCCACTAATAGTTTTGGGAGATGACTCTCTCATTGATAGTTTGGGGAAGGGAAGGATTGATCTTGACATGGTAAGTTCAATAATGTGTTGTATGTTCTAGGTCTTGCCTCTAATATCTTGTCAGTGTATCAGATGACTCATACTGGGTCTCTAAAGAAGGTCATCTTCTCCCCTGATTATGTTGAAATCACTGAGATTTCGAATGGTAAAGTCATAGAAAAAGGTGTTGTTGATCACAGTTCGAAGGTATACAAGTTTTCCCATTTTCTACCCTACTCAAACCCCTCTGGTCTTCCGATTCATGCTAATGAAGCAAGCAAGCTTTGGCATGAAAGATTTGTCCATCTTAACTACAAGTATCTTTCTGATTTGAGTGAAAAAGATATGGTCATAGGGTTACCAAAGATCAAGTTTTCTAAGGGAGTATGTTAAGGTTGTATCCTAGGAAAACACATAGAGCACAAGTATGAGAAAACTAGTCATGAGAGAACCTCTACACCTCTTGAGCTGATCCACAGTGACATTGCTAGTCCATTCCCTCATATGTACATGATTCAAGCCAGATATGCAATGAAATTCATAGATGAATTTTCCAGGTATTGTTGGGTTCACTTCCTAAAGAATAAGTTTGAAGTTTTTGACCTCTTCAAACTATTTAGAGCCTTGGTTGAAAACCATTATGGGAGGAAACTCAAGATCCTCATATCTGACAATGGTGGTGAGTATGTCAAGTCTGAGTTCATTTAGTATTGTAAATATGTAGGTATTCAGATGCAGCATTCGATCCCTTACACACCATAGCAAAACGGTGTTGCTGAGAGAAAGAACAGATCACTGAAGGAGATGGCAACCTGCATGATGGAGGCTAAGACTTTGCCACCAAAGTTTTGGGCCGAGGATAAAAAATGTGCATCCTACATCCATAATAGGGTGCCTCATAAGAATCTTTATGGTATGAATCCTTTCAAATATTGGAGTGGGCACAAGCCAAATATGGCCCATTTCAGGATTTTTGGCTCAAAGGCTTGGGCTAGAATTCCAACTGAAAAGAGGAAGGCTTTGCATCGCCTAAGCCAAGAGTGCCTATTTGTTGGGTATTCTGAATATTCAAAAGGGTACAAGCTGATAAACTTGAGCACTAACAAAACTTTCATTGAAATAATTGTTTAGTTCCAAAAAGAGCCTTTAGTAGCAGTTGAAGTTGGAGAGTCTTCTTCACCACCAGAGCCATTGATTGTAAGTGAAGAGACTAATAAGTTTGATGATTCTGATATGTCTGATAATGATGATTTGATTTCAAATCCTAACAGTCCTAAAAGACTAAAATGGGCAGAAAAGACCATTCATGCAGCTGGGGAACTAGCTGGAAATCCTAGTGACACTAAGAGGACTAGATCTCAATTTGAGAGTTCCCTTTGTGTGAAAGATCCTCTATTTGCTGAGAAGTGCTATATGCTGGTTGAATTAGATCCACAGACATATGAATATTAAACACATGATCCAAGATGGAAAACAACCATGAAAGAAGAATTCAACTCGCTCCAGAAGAACAACACTTGGGAACTGGTTGATCTTCCCCCAGGGAGGAAGCTAGTTCAATGTAAGTGGGTTTTCAAGACTAAGTTTTCTGCTGATGGTTCACCTTTGAAATATAAGGAAATACTGGTAGCCAAGGGCTAATAACAAGTACATGGTATTGACTACAATGGAACCTTTTCACCAGTGGCAAAGATGGACTCCATAAGGCTAGCTCTAGCCACTGCAGCTTCGAAGCAGTGTGAAGTGCATAACATGGATGTGAAGTGTGCTTTCCTAAATTGAGATCTCACTAAAGAGATTTACATGCATCAACCTGAAGGGTTTGTTTCTAATCCATATTTAGTGTGCATGTTAAAGAAATCATTGTATGGGCTCAAGCAATCCCCCAGTGCTTGGTATGCCAAGATTGATGGCTTTTTGCTATCACTGAGTTTTGTTCAATGCAAGTCTAATCCTAATGTCTATTTGAAGCTGATTCATTGTTATTTGATGATTATTGTCTTGTATGTGGATGACCTATTTATTATAGGAAGTTCAAAGAAAGAGATTACCTCCTTGAAGGATGCAATGAACCATGCATTTTCTATGACAGATTTGGGATTGTTGAGCCAATTTTTGGGTCTTAAAATTGCTCAATACCAACATGGAATCAAAGTACATCAGTCCAAGTATGCTTTGGATTTTCTGAACAATTTCAACATTAAATATTGTAAGCCAAGCAAGACTCCCTTCCTTTCAGGAGTTAAGCTTGAAGAAGCAGGTTCTTCTCCTATGGTAAATAATACACTGTATAGGCAGTTGCTTGGGTGTTTGCTTTATCTTACACACACTCGACCTGATCTATCTTATACAGTTAGTGTGGCTCAGAGATACATGGATCAGCCTCATGATATCCACTGGAGAGCATCCAAAAATATCCTAAACTTTGTTCAAGGAACAAGAACTCATGGGATCTTCTACAAAGCAAAATCTGATCTTGATTTGATTGGGTTTACTGACAGTGATTGGGAAGGTGACAACACAGATCGAAAGTCTACATCAGGATATGTGTTCATGCTTTAAGAAGGACCAATCATCTGGTTAAGTAATAAGTAGAGTGCCATAGCACTCTCATATACAGATGCAGAGTGTAGAGGAGTTGTAAATGCAGCAACTCAATGTTTGTGGTTGCAAGGGACACTTGGAGAATCTGGCTTCGAATCAGAGTTTTCAACTATTATTTACTGTGATATTGAGAGCACCATTCAAATATGCAATGATCTAGTTCAGATACAGCGAACCAAGCACATTGAGATCTGTATGCACTACATTAGACAACTTGTGCATGATGGTACCATTGATTTACTTTTCTATGCATCTTCAGAACAAGTAGAAGACATCTTCACCAATTTTTTTTGTGAGAAGACATTCAGCAATATCAAATCACTACTGGGGATTTCTGATCATGCTATGAAGCATGACTGATCACAATATTTCCAAAATTTTGTTTTTCCTGTCCATGTTTCAGGGAGGATTTTCCCACTAGGTTTTTGCCTCTTTCCTTGGTTATATGGACAAGCAGTATGTAAAGGGTGACTAAGCCTTGTTTCTAGGCCCTATATTTTTCTGATATTTACTCATAAAATCAGGCTTAAGGGGGGGTGTTAGAATAATCAACCCATAGTTACCTACATTAGACATTATTTTAATTTCTTTTCTCTTATTACCTAGTTTCGTAGATTCCATTCTATGCTAGTTGCCTTCTACATGTCCTAGAAGTCAACACATGCTAAAAATGAGTCATAGAGCACTTGGGAAACATCCGACAAACCCAATTTATCACGTATTCTTTATTCCAGATTCTCTAAAGTGCATATCTGCTTTTTCTAAAAAGATACCTTGTTTTATTTTTGAATTAAGGCAAAAGGAAAAGCTAGACTAGGCGTAGTTGCCTTGTTTTTTTCCCACATCATCCTCCCTCCTTTTCTATGAATAAAATCATGCATGAGTTGTCTTTCCATCCCTCTTTAGCATTCCCAGTTGACTTATCCAATTCATGAGCATCTACCTAGATTTGGAAATTGCTTTATGCACCTATGGGGGAATTGACTACTTTTGGTAAGCCTGCTTTTTTACTATTTCGAATGGCATCTTTATGCATTTTATTCTCTCATGTAATTATATATTAAAGCATCCTATTACTTCATAAGGTTGTATATTATACACTTACTCAATACAGATTAGTGTTATGCTCCAATTTTAGTCTCCTTTGGTGTGAATTTTGCATGTTTAATTAGCAATTTTGTGAGTGTAATTGTTCTATCTCTTGGGTTAAATTTCCACAATCAGTAGCTATGTACCTAAATATGAATTCCCTACGTTATACACATTCATGAAAAGAAATATGGAGCTCTATGTTATGAACATCAATACAGATCTCTATGTAGTGTAGATTTGCATGAGAGTGAGTGAATGAGGGTTGACTGCAAGAGGTATGAGAAAATGGTGAAAACACAACTAACATGGCTTTTTACGGTAGAAGAAAGAACTCTTTCTAGCTACATACTGACTTGTATAAGCTGACAGAAATGTCACAAATGTCCAGTCAGTCCCATGGTTCAATAACTGCATAAGGTGACTTTTCCCACCAACTCCACACATGCATTCAATAATTAGAAAATAGTAAAAAATGAGATAATTGGCTTATTCAAGGCACATGCCATAATTTGAGTGAGTTCTAAGGTTGACACTTGGAATCAAAGGATTAGTTTCCCATAGGCCCCCTTTCCTCTTCCCCTCTAGTGGAATCATATCCCCTTTGGTGCTCTTTACATAGCCATATTGGACGATTTTATGATTTATGCACATAATATTTACATAAATTTCAGGTTAGCATGACAAGCCAACCATATGGTCCAAATAACAATATTTACATCATACATGCCTTACCATTCACTAGTCGATCATTGGCCTTGATCTCCGTACTAGGAATCCATACTAGCATATTTACATTAGTTACATAATCTTGGTTAAATACATTCCAAGTCAAAATTGGGGGTATTACAATCCCCTCCTCCTTGGAATAACACTGTCCTCGGTGTTTTCTCAAAATTTAGAACAAAAATGGGTATGCCTCTTTCATGGCGTCCTTCAACTCCCACATAGCCTATTCGGGACTGAAATGATTCCATTGCACCTTTACCTATCCAATGGTCAACTCCAGAGCAATGTCACCTTCCTCTCTAGGATGCATATTGTCTTGGTTTGGAACTCTCCCTTGGGTTCCAGTTGGATCAAATCCAAAGCAATCACATGGTTAGGATAATGTATATATTTCTTAAGAAAAGAAACATGAAAAATATTATCATCTCTAGTGTTAACAGGAAATGCAATTCTATATGCAATTGACCCTATCCTCTCAAGCACTTCAAATGGCCCAATGTTCAAGGAAATATTTCTTGGCCTCACTCAAAGGTAAACATGATCCCCAACACATACTTCCCTATGCACTCTATTATTATATGCATAGCTTTTATGTCTATCTTGGGATACCTTTAAATTATGCCTAATATTTGCGACTTCTCGTTCCATTTCATTAAGCAATTATGGACCAAGTACAATTATGTTCATTGGGTTATCCTATGTAATTGGTGTTCTACACTTTCTTTCATATAAATCCTTGAATGGAATCATTCCCAAAGATGTTTGCTTCCCATTGTTATATGCAAACCCTACCAAGAGTAGATAATCTTCCCACTTGGATGGTTTGTCCATAACATGCATCTGTAGCATGTATTCAACCACCTGATTTACCCTTTCTTTGTTTACATATGTTTGTGGATGGTAGAAAGTGATAAATTTCATCTATGTACACAAATCTACAAAAATAATTTTTCCAAAAATTTGAGGTGAACTTAGTATCCCTGTATGGAATTATTGCCTTAGGAAATCCATGCAATCTGAAAAATTTCCTTTATGAATTTTTTTGCAATGGAATCCATTTTATATGTGGACTTAATGAGTATGAAATGCACTCCCTTTGATAATTTATCCACCATAACTAGGATGTAATCATGTTTCCTAACAATCATTGGAAAACCTGTAATAAAACCCCTGGAAATCACTTCCCATTTCCATTATGAAATTAGCAAAGGATGCAACAAACCTTGTAGGTGCTAATGTTCAACCTTCACTTACTAGTGTTTCATACACTTATAGATATACTCAACAATGTCCTTTTTCATTCCCGTCCAAAAATATTGCTTCCTTGTTGTAGAATCTATTTTCTAGTATCTAGGTGACCAGAATATGGCATATGATGGATTTCATATATAACCATTGTTCTCAAATATACCACATTTGGAACATAAATTTTGTTTTTATAAACAAGAATCCTATCACCTTCCAAATGGTACCCTTCATACCTCTTTTCTAAATTATGCTGCTACAATTTGTCTTTTATTTGCACATACAGTTCATCTTTAGCATGATGATTAGCAATCTACTGCCTCAAATACGACTGGTAGATTCTAATGGATTCCATATACATTGAATATATTTTTCTGCTAAGTGTATCAACAACTTTATTTTTCTTACCCTTTATGCATTTGATCTCAAAATCACATTCACATAAAAATACCAACCATCTAGCTTGCCTAGCATTTAATGTTGGCTTCTCAAACAAATATTTCAAACCACAATGGTTTTTCCTTAGCTCAAATTTTCTTCCCATTAAGTAGCGCCTCCACATTTTCAAAGTGTCCACTATGGATACAAGCTCTAAATCATGGGTAGCATAGTTCTTCTCATGATCCTTCAAATTATTTGACTCATATCATACCACATGATTATATTATTATAAGAAATCCTCCAAGTCCCTACTAACATGCATATGTACACACCACAAAATCATTTTCTAGGTTTGCGATTTTCAAACTCAGAGCACATGTGAGAAACTTCTTCAACAACTGGAATCTTTCTTCGAATTTTGGCGCCCATTAAAACTTTATCCCCTTATTTTTGAGAGAAGTGATTGGATGAGAAACTTTGGATAATCCTTCAATGAACCTCCTATGGTAACCAACAAGACCCATGAAAGATCTCATTTATGTCACATTCTTTGGGATTGGCCAATTCATGATAGCTTTAGTAATCTTGGGATCCATCGACATTCCTTCCTCTGAAATAATTTGACCCAAATAATGAATTTATTTTATAAAATTAACATTTTATTACCTTTGCATACAAATTAAGATCTCTTAGCCCTTGCAAATCCATTCTCACTTTTTCTTCATGCTCTTCTTATTTCTTAAAATAGATAAGAATGCCATCTAGGAAAATAAGAACAAACTTGTCCAAATACCTACTAAAAACACTACTCATCAGGCACATTAATGTAGTTTGTGCATTAGTGGGACCACACGGCACTACCAAAAACTCATAGTGCCCATACCTTGTTCTAAAGGATGTCTTGTCTATATATTCCTCCTTTATTATCACTTGATTGCAACCAAACCTTAAGTCAATATTCTAAAATACATTTCCTCTCATTTGGTAAAAAAGATAATCAATTTGAGGCAAAGGGTATGCTTTCTTTATAGTGACTTTGTTCAATGTTTAAATCAAGGAATGACCTAAGTGCTCCATCTTTATTCTTCACAAATATTACGGGTGATCCCCATGGAGACACACTTGGATGAATGTACTTCATTTCCAAAAATTATTGCAATTGCATTTTTAGCTCTAATAATTATAGTGTACTCACCTTATAAGGTGTTTTGGAAACTTGGGCTTCTCCTAGAACAAGATTGATGGTGACATCAATATCCCTATTTGGAGGAAGTCCTAGAACTTCATCAGGAAAAACATCCTGGAATTATTGTAGCACATGATGGTCCTCCAACTTGGCAATTTCATTTTCCATTTTCTCCAAAATATGGGTTGCATACAATTGGAAACCTTTGCTACATAATTTCTTCAACTACGTGGATGAAATATTCCTAACACAAAATACCTTGGGAATTCCCTTGACAGCCCTTTGGTTTCCTTGTTCATAAATGCATTCAAAATTCTTGTTGTATGAGTCAAGTTTTACTCTATGTGCTTCTAACCATTCCATTCCAATTAGAGTATCATAGGAACTAAGTGGAAAAATATTTATATTTGCATAAGTGGGAAGTCCAACCACTTCCAATGGGAATTTTTCCACCATTTCACTAACCTTCCCCTTCGTTCCCGTGTCTAGTTGGACTAACCATGATTTACTATGCTTTGATTTTTTAAAAACACATATCTCAACAATTTTAGGAGTAATCTAACTGTGAGTAGATCTAGGGTCAATCAAAATAGAAATAGATTTCTTAGCAATCTTACCTTCAAATTCAGCCTAACTGATGGTTTTCTTGCCAGTACTCCAGGTATGCATAGATTCTAGGGACATTCCTTGCCACTTGACCCACAGTTTCATATTCTTGGATGTTGTGAACTTTCCATGCACTCCCATTTAAATGTGGATAGTTTCTAAGCATATGGTCCTCTCCACATCCCCAACATTGAAGTGGATCTCTTCACTTGTATCCCATCATCCTATATGGCTTAGTCACACTTGAGGCATATTCCTTGGTTGATTCTTAAATTCAAGAGGATTGAACCCTTTCTTCCTTTGTAAAGCCTCTCATTTTTCTTGCCCTTCCATGCCAGATGGAATTCTGGTTTTATTTTTTTATTATCATAAAAACAGTTGGCCTTTCTTATGGCCTCATATAGAGTTCTAGGTTCATAAAAATCAATTACATCTTTATAGTATTGGGGAATTCCACTTATAAATCACTAAATTTTCACCTTATTATCCATGATCTAATTGACATATCTCAGCATCTCTAAGAATTTGTTTACATATTCTTCCATAATCATTTGTCTCAATTTCAACTCATGGAACTCTTTGATTTTCCATCATAGTACCTATCAGAGATGTACTTTTCCTTGAAGTATTTATTGAATTTCTTCCACAAAATCTTTATTTCATTGATCCTCTTTATTTTTCTAAGGTGGTCCAACCATATATATGCTCTTCCATTGAAATTGAAAGTGGCCACCTTTGAATTCATATTTATGGAGTAGTCTTTGACATGGAAATACTTCCTCACCCCAATAAACCAAGCCTCATATTCTTGAACATATTTTACATCACCATAAAAAGTAGGAGGTTTTGTGGAAATTAAGCCCAGACTTAGAACAATTGAACTCACAAAAATGCTTGAAGACATGCATAGACCCACTGAAATTGATGCATAACAAAAACTTGCATTGAATAAGTTTACATAATCTAAACTTATAAAATAATATGTTGTCTAAATATATAATTACATCAGATATTCGAATGCCTAAGGAGGCAAGTTAAATCCTCACAAAAGCAGTCTTACTAAAAGTAAAAAATCCCCCCTGTGTGCATAAAACACTTTCCAAATCATTCAAGGAGGTCACGAATTGGCTGAATGAGGTATGTCAACTGATAAGTGAAAGAAATAAAATATACTCATGCTTTCAGGAGATAAAAATATGGAGGATGAGTTGTGCAAAAAACAAGGTAGTTGCCATGTGACTAGCTTTCACCTTTTGCCTTAAAAGTTGTTGAAAATAAGTCTAACTTTGGATGAGTCAGGAATGCACTTTTACTAAATTGGGAAGTATGTTGAGTTATCAGAATCTTATCCAAAATATTGTGAAGGTGATCCTAGAGGAATTTTAGGCAAGTTTTGACCAAGCAGTTCTAATGGATGCCAACTAGCTAGTGTAGGACATAGGAAATTAATAAAAAAGATCAATTATTGTATCCTAAGTATGGGGATGTTTTTATTATTATTCTAACACCCCCTATTAATCCTGAATTATGTGAAATATTATAAATATATCATATATATAGTTTCTATAAACAAGTATTAGTCACCCTTTACATACTGTGTGTCTATAAAAAAAGGAAAGAGACAAAACCACAAGGGGAAAATCCTCCCTTAAACATGGACATGAATTTTTTTTCGTGAAATATTGTCTTCAATAAGTATTCACCATATGATCATATATTCCAAGAAAATATTGGATATTGTTGAATTTCTTCTCAAATAATTCCTTGGTGAGGATGTCTGCAACTTGCTCGGATGATGCACAATACTGCAAAGAAATAACCTCATCATGCACAAGCCCTCTGATGTAATGCATGCAAATCTCTATGTGTTTTGTTAGCTACCTATGTATTGGGTATATTGATATTCAAATAGTACTTTTGTTGTCACAATAAATTATTGTGTAAGTGTCAGATTCAATCCCAAACTTTCCAAGTATACCCTGCAACCACAAATATTGAATGGTTGCATTCATAGCTCCTCTGTATTATGCCTCTATAGAAGAAAGTGAAATGGAACTTTGATTTTTACTTGAATGGATGATTGGTACATCTGCAAGCATAAACACATATCCATAAGTTTATTTTATATTAGTGTTATCACCTTCCCATTCAGAGTCAGTAAAACCAACTCTAGGTCATATTTTGCTACATAGTAGTGAATCCCATGTGTCTTTGTTCCTTGCACAAAGTGCAAGATTCTCTTTGCTTCCCTCCAATGGATGTCATGTGGTTGATCCATGTGTCTATATTCCACACTCACTACATAATAATAATCATCTCAAGTGTGATTCAAATAGAGAATACAACCAACTAGATGCCTATGTAGTGCGTTGTTTACCAAGGGAGTTGAATTTGGTTCTTCAAGCTTGAATCTTGAGAGGAAAGGAGTCTTGATTGGATTTAAATCCTTCACGTTGAATTTTTTTAGCATGTATAAAGCATATTTGGACCGATTTACTTTGATTCCAAGGGATATTGAGAAATATAAAGCCCCATATTTGGACTGATTTACTTTGATTCCAAGGGGTATTGAGAAATATAAAGCCCCAAAAATTGGCTCAATAATCCCAAATTAGTCATGGAAAAGGCATGGTTCAAAGCATCCTTCAAGGAATAAATTTATTTCATGGAACTTACTGTCATAAAAAGGTCATCCAGATAGAAAAAAATAATAATGATTGATCCATGAATCAGATTCAAATATATATATTTGGATCATACTTGCATCTACTAAAGTTATGTGATAGAAGAAAGCCATTAATCTTGGCATACCAAGCTCTAGGAGCTTGTTTTATCCCATATTGTGATTTCTTCAACCTGCACACAAGAGATGGATTAGTAAGAAAAAAATTGTATTATTCATATATATCTCCTTTATATGTCTATGTATAAAGGAAATCTTCACATCCATGTGATGTACCTCCCATTTCTTTTAAGCTGCAATGGCTAAAACTAGTCTTATAGAATCCATCTTTTCCACTGGTGAAAAGGTATACTTGTAGTCAATTCCTTGGACTTGGGAGAGCCATTTGGACACTAACCTTTCCTAATACTTCATAGTATATCCATAAACAACAAATTTTTTTTTTAATGCCCATTTTCACTTAACTAGCTTTCTCCTTGGTGGGAGATTGACCAAATTCCATGTCTCATTCTTTTGGAGTGAATGGTATTCCTTTTTCATAGTTGTTTGTAATATTGGATGTTATGTTTCTTCTTCATATGGTTTTGGATATTATTCAACCCTCATATAACACTTATCATCAAATCATGGGTCCTTGACAGAAAGGGCACTCTCAAATTGAGATCTAGTTCTTCTAGGATCATTAGGATTCCTATCTAGTTCCCCAGCTACTGGAATATTATTTGTTTCTCAATTTGGTCTTGTAGGAGTGTTAGGATATGTAGTTAAATATTCATTATCATACATATCATAGTCATAAAAATTATTAAATTCTTCACTTACAATCAAAGGTGGCAGTGGTGAAGAGGATTCTCCAATTTCTATTGTTGGCATAGGCTCTTCTTCAAACTGAGCACTCATTTAAATAAAGGATTTTTGAGTGATAATGTTGATAATATTGTATCCTTTGGAATATTTTAAATACCCAAAAAATATGAATTCTTTACTTTGGGGTTCCAAATCCTTCCTGGTGGAATTCTAGCCCAAGTTTTAGAGCCAAAAATCCTTAAGTGGGACATATCAGGTTTGTGTCCACTCCAATATTTGAAAGGATTGATTCCATCAATATATTTGTGAGGAACAATATTATATATATAGGATGCACATTTTATTTATTCATCCCAAAAATTTGGTGAAAAATATTTATAATCCATCATGCAAGTGTCCTTCTCCTTGAGATATCTATTCTTCCTCTCAGCAACACCATTCTGGTTAGGTGTGTAAGGAATAGAGTGATGCATATGTATACCTACATCTTCACAATATTGTATAAATTAAAATTTTACATATTCACCACCATTATCATATCTGAGGACCTTGAGATTCCTTCCAGACTAGTTCTCAACTAAGGCTTTAAAACCCTTGCAGAGGTAAAAAACTTATGACTTCTGCTTGAGGAAGAAGATCCAACAGTATTTGGAAAATTAATTAATGAAGGTTAGGATATATTTTTCTTGACTCATTGACATATGAGAGAAAGGACTGGATATATCACTATGAATAAGATCAAGGGGTGCATAGGTTCACTCATGACTGACTCTCTCATACTTGTGCTCTCAGTGTTTTCCTAGGATGCATCATTGACACACTTCTTTAAGAAACTTGATTTTGGGAAACCCTATGACCATTTATTTGTCACAAAAATCATAAAGGTATGTATAGTCTATATGGCCAAACATTTCATGCCATAGCTTGATAGGTTCATTATCATGAGTGAGGAGAGAAGAGGGGTTTGAGAAGGGCATGAACTATGAGAACTTGTACACTTTGGATCTATGATCAACAAAACCTTTCGCTATGACTCTACCATTTGAAATTTCAGTGATTTCAACATAATTGGGAGTGAAGAAAAACTTCTTACGATACCTAGTGTGGGTCATCTGATAGTCTGACAAGATATTGGAAGAAATACTTGGGACATACAAAACATTATTGAAGGAATCATGGTCAATATCTATTCTAACCTTCCCTTTACTTTCAGTTTTAGAATCATTTCCCTATACAATTTCACGACAATTCGAATCATTAAGAGAGAAGAAGGTATCCCTTTCCTAAACCATGTGTCTTGAAGCTCTAGAAATAATGATAAAAGAGTAGGATATTATAATGCTTTCTACCAGTGCATGAACTCTCTCCTTGTCTTCAAAATTTGATGCACCCTCCTTCTTCTTTGTTCCTTCATAAAGATATATGTTTTTCTTTTCAAGGATTTGAGTCAACATATCAATTTGTTTCTTCATGCAATATCTCTCTAGATGGTATCCCTTACCATAATATGCACACTTTATCATTTCACCTATACCTTTCTTCTTTTGGTAATTCTTGTTAGATCTTGAAGAATCCTCATGAGACTTGGACTTGCCTTTCTTTCGATAAGGAGAATTCTTTGGATTAGAATTCTTCTTTCCTTTGGAATCCATCTTTGAATTTCCAGTAACCAAATATTGATCTTTGAAAGGTTTGATGGTGCCCATCATGACCAACTTATCTTGCTCCTGGGTCAAGGATTCCATGAACTCTACAAGTGAAGGAATCTTCCACTTTCGAATTGTCAAACTTGTGGCATGGAAGATCACTACAAACATAGAATATTTAGGTCCAATATTTTAAAGTATAGCCAAGACTAGTTGTTCATATTTATTTTCAACACCAAATTGCTTTAACTAGAGAACAAGAGCTTTGAACTTGGAGAAGTAGACTTGTAAGGAATCGAAATTGCTTGGACTCAGTGAGATAAGCTTATTCTCCAGTGAATGTCCCATCATTTCATCTGTCTTTCCAAATAAGGTTTGGATTTTCTCCCATACTTCATTTGGTTATGTCAATCCATCTATATGGAAAAGAAGGTATTTGGAAATGCTAAGACACAAGAGACCATAAGCATTATCCATCCTATTGTGCTAATTTATCTTCTCTTCCGCTGAATTGGAATCATCCTCATTTTATGTAGAAATTCAGGCCTGCAGTAGATTAATTTCACCCACAACAATTAACAATTGATCATGCAAAATTATCAACAATGGAGACTGAATATGGAGCTGTAACACAAAATTATATTAACTGAGTGTACAATAGACAACCCTGTAATAACATAGGCTGCTGAATATATAGAATACATGAGCAAATTGAATGCATAAGGAAGCATCCAAATCTAGCATAAAGCAGGCTTACCCAAAATAGGCAAATCCCCCATAGGTGTAAAAAGCTGATCCCAAATCTATCAAGGACCCAACGAATTAGCAAGGGTGCATGGGAAAGCTAAAGAGTGTTCAAATGGCAGTTCATACATGCTTTTGCATGGAGGAAAGAGTGGAGGAGGAAGAGGCAACAAAGCTGATTCACCTCACCTAGTCTTGCTTTCCTATGTGCCT
>LPNX010742948.1:115737-252200 GCA_001517045.1 Pseudotsuga menziesii
ACCGAGAGATCAGCTCATTTTCAATCTGGTGTCCCCTCATCTCATCTGTCTTTCCAAAGAGTTCAGAAAGTTTCTCCCATACTTGATCCGGTGAAGTCAATCCATCGAGATGGAAAAGGAGGTCTCGGGAAATACTGAGACATAGCCATAAGCCTCATCTCTCCGATTGTGCCATTTGATCTTCTCTGTAGAAGCATTGGGCTCTGCTTCTGTAGCCATAGTCACCCTGTAGAGGCCTTTCTCTCTCAACAAGATCTCCATCTCTGCTTTCCATTCAAAAAATTTGAAGGGAGTGAGGATAGTTTTCTGTGAATCCATAGCTTTAGAAAATCTGTCCCGGCTGTCAGTAGAAGGCTCCCAGTCTTGATGTCAAACCTGCAAAACAATTTTTGGAGGAGAGTAACAACCTATAATCACTTTGATACCATGTAGAAATTCAGGCCTGCAGTAGATTAATTTCACCCACAACAATTAACAATTGATCATGCAAAATTATCAACAATGGAGACTGAATATGGAGCTGTAACACAAAATTATATTAACTGAGTGTACAATAGCCAACCCTGTAATAACATAGGCTGCTGAATATATAGAATACATGAGCAAATCAAATGCATAAGGAAGCATCCAAATCTAGCATAAAGCAGGCTTACCCAAAATAGGCAAATCCCCCATAGGTGTAAAAAGCTGATCCCAAATCTATCAAGGACCCCACAAATTAGCAAGGGAACATGGGAAAGCTAAAGAGTGGTCAAATGGCAGCTCATACATGCTTTTTCATGGAGGAAAGAGTGGAGGAGGAAGAGGCAACAAAGCTGATTCACCTCACCTAGTCTTGCTTTCCTATGTGCCTTAAAACACCGAAAAAGCAGGGAATAAAGCAGAAAAAGCAGATGGGCGCCTAGGAGGCCAGGAATAAAGAAGATTTGATTCCTAAGGATTTCCCAAGCACTCCATGAGTCAATAATGGCAAGTTTGACCTCTATGGATAGGCAATCAGCAACTTCCACATGGTGGGACTCATGGACTAGGCAAATAAGACAAAATAAATGAATTAATGTCTAAGTGGGTAAATACTATGGGTTGATTATTCTAACAGTTTACATGGCCACTCTGAAGAGACCCTTTCTCCCCATCATAATATCCATCTATTCCTTCCATTTGAAGTAGTTAAATCAAGCCAAGATGATATGGTGTGACTGATCTATTTCGTCAAAAACTGTGCCCTGAATAAACTGAATGCGCTCCCTAGGCGAATGATGGAGATCATGCAAAAGAAATAAGATAGGAGAATGACCGAGTTAAATATGTTGATGTATTTGTAACTTCGGAATGTATTCACTTGTATATCTTATGTATTGTATCCCGATGTTTATTTCGGGAAGTGTCTGTAATGTATTTGAGTTATGTCATGCCCTGATGTTCCTATCGGGAGATTCAATAATGTAAACAAGTCATGTAAATTCATTGTGGGTAACCCTCCTATTGATCAAGGGTTAAATTCCCTGCAGTTGTGGGGCCCTAGGGTTATTAGACTGTCCTAGATAAGTCAGCCCTAGTGAGTTATTGTCAAGTCAAGAATTAGTATAAATAGAGAGTGAGCCTCTCTATTTATCACACATTCACTCACACTTAGTTGTAGCACATAACTGAGAGAGAAGAAGTTGCTGGGACAAGAGAGAGAGAGACTACTGCTGTCGGGAGATCATCTTACTATTTTTGGGTTTTAATTTTGGTGCTGATTCTATCTCTGAGGAAGTTGTGGGTTTTTCTCCTTTATGGTTTCCCCGAGGAAAATATTTGTGTCTATTGTCTCTTGTGTTTGATTGTTGTGCTTGTTATTCTCTCAGTTAAATATCCTAAGATAATGCTAGCTTGAATGATAAAAATCTAACATGGTATCAAAGCTAACTTGAGAAGAAGACACTGTGCAGCTGTGAAAACTAGGGATTCCTACTTTTTGGATCTCTCTTCACATATTTTTAGGAAAATAAGGTTGGGATGACTCTCCTCTCTAGGGTGCATCTTTCTGTCGAAGCAGAATCTGATTTTGAGCATTTTCAGTTTTTGACCCAACACTGCTACTGGGAATTAGGGCTTTCCACAGAAGTGGAATTTTTGAGTGAGCCCAGGCCTAGTTGATCTCCTACTCAAAATCAAAGTTTAGAGATCAAGATCAAAGTTTTTTATTGGGAAGAACTCCAGGAAAGTAAAACCCTAATCTTCTCCTGAACCAACTCTGCAAAAATTCAGCTCAAGATCCAGTTCTGACATCTTGACCTGGTAAGATCTAAATCTTTTTCATTTCCATTTGAGGTTCTCTGTTAATATGTCTCATCATACTAGGCTTGATGAAAAGCTTGAGGGAGTTGATAACTTCTAATCCTGGAAGCATAGGATCTCCTTGGTCCTGGAAGAAAATGAGTTGGACTCTTACATCACTGAAGAGGTTCCAGTTCCAGAGGGAGATGAGGATAAAGTCTTACACAAGAAGAAATTGGTCATGGCTAAGAGGATTATTGTTGATTCAATAAAGGATCACCTCATACCACAGGTGTCCTCCCTAAAGACACCTAAATCTATGTTTGATTCCCTGACCAAACTGTTTGAAGGAAAGAATATAAACCGGAAGATGACTTTGAGGAACCAGTTGAAGAATGTGAAGATCCAGAATGCGGAGACTATACAGTCATACTTCACAAGGGTCTCCCAGATCAAAGAACAACTTGAAGTAGTGGAGAATGCAGAGATTGTAATGACCACCTTGAATGGTCTCTCTAGATCATGGGACTCCTTTATTAAAGGGATCTGTGCTAGAAGAAAGCTAGTCACCTTCAGTAGACTGTGGGAGGAATGCTCACAAGAAGAATCTTGAATAGCAGCCCGAGAAGAAAATATGGGAAGTGAATATCAAGCTCTCAAATTAAACTCCAATAAAAACAGAAGGGACTATCATCATTCTAAAGGTAAGCATCCTCCCTCCCAAAAAAATCAATTTAGATGTTATACTTGTGGTGAAATAGGACACTATGCGAGAGATTGTCCTAGAAACAAAAGAAACTCCCACAAGAAGAAGAACAAAAAGAGAAGACATCATGCTCATGCTGTAGAGGATGATGAACCTTCCAAGAAGAAAGTTAGACAAGAAAGTGATGCTTCTTCAAGTGAGGAATAATATGTTTTGATTTCCGCTCTCACGGGAAATATCTCACATGGAAGCAATGATTGGATTATAGACAGTGGGGCCTGCAAACATATGATGAGATTCAAAGAATTATTTGTGAAACTATCAAAACATGAGTCACCCCACAAGGTGAAACTTGGGGATGACTACCAATATCCAATAAAAGGTAGTGGTGAATCCTCCTATAAACTAGACTTTGAAAAGTCTATGAAGATGAAGGATGTATTATTTGTACAAGGACTAAAGAAGAACCTCCTCTCCATGTCTGCATTAGATGCAAAAGGCATGAGGGTTGCATTTGTAGATGGCCAAGTCCTTATGTGGCTAAAGGGTAAAGACTATAGATGATGCAGTAGTAATTGGAGAGCAAGAGGGAGGAATATACAAATTGAAGGGCCAACCAGAACAAGATTTGGTCCATGACTCAGTAGATCCAAATGAACTTTGGCATAGAAGGCTTGCACATGTGCACTATAGGGCACTACCACTTGCAAGAAAAGTTGTTGAAGGTCTTCCAGAAATACAGACAAAACATGATGGTGTCTACAAAGGATGTGCGAAAGGAAAGAACATAAAGAAGACATTTCCAAGTAGTGAGAGCAAGGCAAAAGGAATCTTGGAAATCATTCACTCTAATGTATGCGATCCGATGTCATCCAGTTCATTAAGCGTGTATGTATACTATGTTTATTTCATTGATGATTTTTTCTAGGAAGAAATGGATATACTTCTTAAAGAACAAAGATGAAGTATTCGGCAAGTTCAATGAATTCAAATCCTTGATTGAGAACCAAACAAAAAACAAGATCAAGACTTTTCAATCAGATAATGGCGAAGAATTCACATCAAATGAATTCAAAGAGTTATGCAAAGATTCAGGGATTAAGAGGGATTTAACCACTCCATATAATCCACAAAATAATGGGGTTGCAGAAAGGAAGAATAGAATGATCATGGAAGCTGCAAGGGCCATGCTTCATGATCAAGATCTTCCCATGCATCTATGGGTAGAAGATGCCAGAACAGTGGTGTATGTATAGAACCGTACTCCACACAGAGTACTCGAGAACAAGACACCTGGAGAAGTATTTTTTGGCAAGAAACCAGAAGTCAGCCATCTCAGAATATCCAGCTATCCAGTGTCCATAATATACTTCCCAGGATTCAAGAATATCGACATCAATAGGGACATAACATTTGACGAAGACTCAGCTTACAACAAATACAGAAAGAGACCTATCGAAGAACCTGAAGAAATAGAAGTAACCAGAATTCATGACATAATAATGAATGAAGGAATTCAAGAAGAAGATCCAGAATTAGAGGAACCTCAAGGACCTATAGATCCACCTCAGGAAAAGAATCCTCACAAGAGGAAACCTGCTTGGGTACGAGAAGCTATCCAAGGTGTAGAAAGATATGAGGCTCCAGAAGAAAATCACAGAGAAAGGAAAAGAACCAGGTTCTACTCCGATTATGTAGCCTTATTATGTGAATTCATCGATAAAGAACCTTGCAACTATGAAGAAGTGACAGAAAGGAAAGAATGGAAGGATGCTATGATCGAAGAATATTAATTGATCATGAAGAATGATGTCTGGGATGTTATCCCTAGACCAGAGGGGAAGTCTGTCATGAATTCCAAGTGGATCTACAAGATCAAGCATGCTACAGATGGCAGCATAGAGAAATATAAAGCAAGATTTGTGGCTCGTGGCTTCTCCCATAAATAAGGAATAGATTATGAAGAAATTTTTTCACCTGTAGCCAGATACACTTCATCAGATGAGCACTTGCTCTAGTTGCAGTGATGAAATGGAAGATACACCAGATGGATGTCAAGACTACTTTCTTGAATCGTGTAGTGGAAGAGGAAGTGTATGTGGAGCAACCACTCAGTTTTGAGACACATGACAGGGAGTCTCATGTGTGTAAATTGAAGAAAGCCCTATACAGTTTAAAATAGGCACCCAGGACATGGTACAACATAATTGATAGCTTCCTATCCAATTTGGGATTTACCAAGAGTAAAGCAGATTCCAACCTTTACTACAAGGTTGAAGATGGTAACCCAATGATACTCCTACTGTATGTAAATGATCTGTTTGTAATAGGTATGGATGGGTTGATTGTTGATACGAAGAGGAAGCTTGTTGCCAAGTTTGAAATGAAATACTTGGGTATGATGCACTATTTTATAGGCATGGAGGTGTGGAAAAATGTGTATGGAATCTCCCTCAGACAAGGGAAGTATGTAGTAGAGATCCTGAAGAGATTCGGGATGATGGACTACAAGGCCATGACGAAACCTATGGCATCGAACCTGAAGCTATTGAGTAATGCTTCATCTAAGTCGATTGATTCCATGATGTATCGTCAGATGATAGGGTCCTTGATGTACCTGACGAATATGAGACCAGATATTTGCTTTGCTGTGAACTCCTTGAGCCAATTCCTGATAGATCCAAGACATGTTCACTTGATTGCTGCAAAGCATATTTTGAGGTACCTAAAGGGTATAGTTGATTATGGGCTCAAGTATAAGGCTAATTAGAATATTAACCTGGAAGGTTATGTTGATTCAGATTGGGCAGGCAGTGCCATCGATATAAAGAGCACTTCAGGGTGTTTCTTTAGTATGGGATCAGGTGTGATCTCTTGGTTTAGAAGGAAATAGTCTTGCGTGGCACTAAGTACATCTAAAGCAGAGTATGTCGTAGCTTGTTCAGCTAGTTGTGAGGTAGTATGGCTGAGGAAGATACTATCTGATTTATTTGATCTCTAGTTGGATGCTACTTGTATATATTGCAACAACTAGAGTTGTGTGAATTTTTCCAAGAACCCGATGTTCCATGACAAGTCAAAGCATATCAAGATAAAATATCACTATATTAGGGAAATGGTGCAGAGAGGAGCAGTGAAGCTCTAGTATGTTGCGACGGACAAACATATAGCTGATGTCTTGACTAAGCCATTGGCCAGAGTGTAGTTTGAGTACTTCAGGGAGAAGCTTGGTGTTCTCCAAATCAAGGTTCCCTCCAAGGGGAAGTGATGAGTCCATGAGACATTTTGCATGGTGAGAGGATTGGTTCCTTCCATGGTCAGATGTAAGTGCTAAGCCATTTTGAGGTGACTGTGGGATGTGTTCCCACATGATCAAATATAAGCATTGAAGACCATTCTCTGGGTGAATGGAGGCACCTGGCCAGCTACCAGGAATACTCAACTTGGATTTGAGGGCCATTCTGACATGAGGGCAGGTTGGGCTCTACCATGGTTAGATGTAAGGGTAGAGCCATTCTGACATCGGGGTAGGCTGGGCCCTCCCATGGTTATATGTAAGGGTGGAGCCATTCTGACATGGGGGTAGGATGGGCCCTCCTATGGTCATATTTAAGGTAAGAGCCATTCTGACATGGGGGCAGGATGGGCCCTCCCATGGTCAAATGTAAGGGCTGAGCCATTCTGACATCGGGGCAGGATGGGCCCTCCCATGGTGAGATGTAAGGGCTGGGCCATTTTGACATGGGGGTAGGCTGGGCCATCCCATGGTCAGATTTAAGGTTTGGGCCATTCTTACACGGGGGTAGGATGGGCCCTCCCATGGTCATATGTAAGGGCTTGGCCATTCTGACATGGTGGTGGATGTGTTCCTCCCATGGTTAGATGTGAGTGCTAGGCGTGCCATTCTGACATGGGTGCAAGCTGGGCCCTCCCATGGTTAGATATAAGTGTTGTATGGGCCTTTCTGACTGGGTCAGATATAAGTGCTAAAGAAGATGAAGACCTACTTGGAGGCTAGGCCTACAACCAGCATGAGAAAGGGCTGGCTCTGTAGAACTTCCTGTGATGAGAAGAATCGAGAGATAGCAATCGTGATGATCCAGATCCAGTGATGATGATCCAACAATGATGATTCCATCGGTGATGATCCAGATCGAGTGATGATACAAATCCAGATGAAGATGACTTGAAGATGAACATGACAAGAACCTAGTGATGATCCAGATGATACAGAGAAGAAGACCCATACTGATAAATTGTGTCGATAGAATACCTTCCTAGTTAAGAGGGAGTGTTGATGTATTTGTAAATTCAGAATGTATTCACTTGTATATCTTATGTATTGTACCTGATGTTTATTCTGGGAAGTGTCTGTAATGTATTTGAGTCATGTCATGCCTCGATGTTCCTATCGGGACATTCAATAATGTAAACAAGTCATGTAAAGTCATTATGGGTAACCCTCCTATTGATTAAGGGTTAAAGTCCCCGCAGTTGTGGGGCCCTAGGGTTATTAGACTCTCCTAGAGAAGTTGGCCCTAGTGAGTTATTATCAAGTTAGGAATTATTATAAATAGAGAGTGAGCCTCTCTATTTATCACACATTCACCCACACTCAGTTGTAGCACATAACTGAGAAGCCAGGACAAGAGAGAGAGAGACTACTACTGTCGGGAGATCATCTTACTATTTTTGGGTTTTACTTTTGGTGTTGATTCTATCTCTAAGGAATTTGTGGGGTTTTCTCCTTTATGGTTTCCCCAAGGAAAATATTTGTGTCTATTATCTCTTGTGTTTGATTGCTGTGCTTGTTATTCTCTCAATTAAAGATCCTAATATAATGCTATATTGAATGGTAAAAATCTAACAAAATAGGCTCTCATACCGTGTGGAAATTAATCCCAAACTCAAAACAACTGAACTCACAAAAATTGCTTAAAGACATGCATAGATCCACTCAAATTGGAGATTTAAATTGGTGCATAACACAAACTTGCATTGAATAAGTTTACATCAGCCAAACTTATAAAATAATAGGCTATCCAAATATATAATTACATCAGATATTCAAATTCCTAAGGAGGTAAGTTGAATCCTCACAAAAGGAGGTGTACTAAAAGTAAACAATCGCCCCTAGGTGCATAAAGCACTTTCCAAATCAGTTAAGGAGTTCACGAATTGGTTGACTAAGGTATGTTAGCTTATAAGTGATCTAAACTCAATATACGATGCTTTCAGAAGAGAAAAAGATGGAGGATGAGTTGTGAAAAAAGCAAGGCAATTGCTATGTGACCAACTTTCACCTTTTTCCTTAAAATCTGTTGAAAAGTAGTATAACTATGGATAAGGAAGGAATGCACACTTAATAAAATGGGAAGTCTGTTGTGTTGTCAGAATTGTTGATGTATATGTAACTTCGGAATGTATTCTTCTATGTATTTCATGTATTGTAACTCGATGTTTATTCCAGGATGTTTCTATTATGCATTTGAGTCATGTTGTCTTACCCCGATGTTCCGATCGGGAGGATTAATAATGTAAACAATTCATATCAAGTCATTAGGTAAGTCCCCACAATTTCAGGGCACTTGAGTTATTATACACTAATTAAGGTGTAGGCTCAAGTAGTAATTATTAGGTTGAGCCTACGTGTGAAATGGAAATTCAAGTGAATGGATGAATATAAATAGAGAGTGAGAGTCTCTCTATTTATCACTTGTGAATTACATCACTTGCTCTCTCAAGTGTGGCGCACTATTGGAGAAGGAAATACTTTGGATTGACAGAAGACAGAAGACTATTGCTGTGTTGGGAGGTCATCTTACTGTTTTGGGTTTCACATCTTGTGGTGATACTATCTTAGAGGAAGTTGCGGGGTTTTCTCCATTTATGGTTTCCCCGATCAAAACTCTTTGTGTCTCTTGTCTCATGTGACGTGCTTATGTTATTGCTGTGCTTGTTATTCTCTCAGTGAAAAGATCCTAACATAATGCTAGCTTAAATGTTGAAAAACTAACATGGTATCAGAGCTAACCTGAGAAGAAGACATTGTGCAGCTACAGGAACTAGGGCTTCCTAGTTTGTGGATCTTTCTATCGAAGCGAAATTTGATTCCGAGCATTTTCAGTCTTCGATGCGGAAATTAGGGCTTTCTACAGAAGATGAATTTTTGAGTGAGACAAGAATAGGGTTATTCTCCTCATCAAAACTGAATTTTAGAGACTTGGATCAAGAAATTTGGTTGGGTAAAACTCCAGGAAAGTCAAACCCTAGTTTGACCCTGAGCTAGGAGAAACCCTAAATACTAAAACTGCTAAGTTTTGGTACAGTCGCTATATTCTGAGATTGGCAAAGTATCAGAAGCTGAAAATTGTAGGAGCTGAATATAAAATCTGGATGAATCCTGTGTCCAAAAATCAGGCTCACATTCACTGTATTCTATGAGATATGATCTCTCCAAGTTAGGGTTCCAGCCTCTTCCAGAATTCATCCCTGAACAGGACATCTGGGGATATCTGCAATATCTTGAGCTATAGAGGTCCAAATGGAATTCCTGAGGATGTTATAGAAAGGGAATGGAATTTATTTTTGGTGTTCCAAATATCAGACTCAGAAGATGAACTAGTGACACTGGCATGCCATACAACTTCGCTGTTATGAAAAGTCCTGTAACAGGTCACCTTGGGAAAAGGATCATAAATCCCAAATGGTGAAACCAATTCTGATGAAACTTATGGTGTTGGATCAGAGACATTCTAGGTTACCTCAGTTATAAATTTCAATGATATAGGAGCAGTAATTTCAGAGATATCACAGAAACAGTAACAAGCATTTCTGCAGAAGAAATTGGAAAATTAGGGCTTCCTGTTCCGGGAGCTTCCCTCCACTGTTTTCAGAAAAGGAGTACATTGGAAAACTCCATTTGAAGAGATCTATTTGTTTATCCAATCAGATCTAAAAGATTCCAAGTTTTGAAAATTAGGGTTTCTGTGACAAACCCTAGATCAGCAAACTCCGGGACAAGGACGAACACCTCAAATTGGTAAGATCTAATCCTTTGCTATTTCCATTTGAGGTTCTCATTTCAATATGATATATCACATCAGCTTGGTGACAAGCTTGTGGAAGTTGAAAACTTCCAATCCTGGAAGTATATGATCTCTCTGAAGAAAATGGTGTTGGATCAGGGACATGCGAGGTTACCTCAGTGCAAAATTTCAATGACAGAGGAGCAGTAATTTCAGAGATATCACAGATACAGTAACAGGCATTTCTGCAGAAGAAATTGGAAAATTAGGGCTTCCTGTTCCGGGAGCTTCCCTCCACTGTTTTCAGAAAAGGAGTACATTAGACAGCTCCATTTGAAGAGATCTATCTATTTATCCAATCAGATCTGAAAGATTCCAAGTTTTGAAAATTAGGGTTTCTGTGACAAACCCTAGATCAGCAAACTCCGAGACAAGGATGAACACCTCAAATTGGTAAGATCTAATCCTTTGCTATTTCCATTTGAGGTTCTCATTTCAATATGATATATCACATCAGCTTGGTGACAAGCTTGCGAAATTTGACAACTTCCAATCCTGGAAGTATATGATCTCTCTGAAGAAAATGGATTGGACACCTACATGAGTATAGAGGTTCCAGTTTCAGAGGGAGACGAGGGTAGAAGCCTTTCACAAGAAGAACTTGGTCAAGGCCAAAGAAGACATCATGCTCATGCTGCAGAGGATGATGAACCATCCAGAAAGAGATCCAGATATGAAAGTGAATATTCTTCAAGCAAGGATGAATATGTTCTGATATCAGCTCTCATAGGTAACATTACTCATGGAAGTGATGATTGGCTTATAGACAGTGGGGCTTCCAAACATATGACAGGATTCAAGGAATCCTTTGTAAGACTGCCATAACATGAATCACCTCACAAGGTGAAGTTAGGAGATGACTACCAATATCCAATAACAGGTAGTGGGGAATCTTCATACAAGCTAGACTCTGGTAAGTCTCTAACAATGAAAGAAGTATTGTTTGTGCTAGGATTGAAGAAGAACCTTCTCTCCATTTCAGCATTGATGCAAAAGGAATGCGAGCTGCATTCATAGATGGTCAAGTCATCATATGGCCAAAAGGAAAGACTATCGATGATGTGGTAGTGATTGAAGAACAAGAAGGAGGCTTGTACAAATTGAAGGGCCATCCATAACAAGCCTTGATCCATGACACAGTAGAGCCAAATGAGCTTTGGCATAGAAGGCTTGCACATGTGCATTACAGAGCACTACCTATTGCAAGCAAAGCTGTTTCATAATTTCACGCTATTTGAAGGGAAGAACAAAAATCAGAATATGACCTAAAGAAACTAGTTGAAGAATGTGAAGATCCAGAATACAGAGACCATGCAGTCATAAGAGTATCTCAAATCAAAGAACAACTTGAAGCGGTAAAAGAAGAAGTGAAGAATGCAGAAGTGGTGATGGTCACCTTGAATGGCCTCCCAGGATCATGGAATTCATTCATTCAAGGAATGTGTTCCAGAAGGAAGTGATTACTTTCAGCAGACTTTGGGAAGAAGAAGAAGCTCGACTCATAAGAAGATAAGAGAAGATGGAAGCAAATGAAGATCAAGCTCTCATCATCCAAGGAAGACCCCTCAAGCAATGAGGAATATGAAGAAATCAACTCTTGAAGAACCTCTTATCCACCTTAGCATTTGGATAAGAAACGACGCAATTATGAATGAAGAAGACGATGAAGCTGAAGGCTCAAGAAGCAATCTACCCACGAAACAAAAAAGATAAGTATTCAATTGTCATTTCATTGTTTTTGTTATGCATTTGTTTATATTCAGTTATTGTATTATGCATGATAGGATGTTTGCATTAATGACAGTATACTACTAATATGCATGTGATGGGTAAGTAGCTCATGATGCTATAAAAATTCTCCATTGCTACTTATCTAGAATGAAACCTCTTTGCTGACATATTGGATTAGTGCACAATCTCAATGTTGTCCTGGTAGAGATGGAAGGCATCTAGAAAGTTTCAGTGAGATATGGATGAATGTTGTATTGGCTAAAGTAGTTGCATGATCATATATATTTATGCATAAGTGTTTTCCAGTATAAATATTCCTTATGAAATGTTTCTAACCATACAATTGCATTTGAATTGTAGGAAAGACCGCATACATAATCGCCTACAAGCAAAGAAGAATGAAGACTTGTTCCGAAGAACAAGTGACGACATTTCAAGACAAAGAATAATATGACGAATGCAGTGACATCATTGATACAGAACCTTCCAGCCATGAAGAAGTAAATAAGAAGAAATGGAAGACTAGTTCAAGAAGAATGATGTCAAGGCATAGTATTGAGACCTGAAGAGAAGTTCATAGTTCCATCATGCAGTAGATGGAAACATCGTGGGATACAAAGCAAGATTCGTAGCATGAGGCTTCTCACGAAAGGAAGGCCTAGACTACGAAGAGACATTTGCAGCCAGTAGGAGTTGAAACACATACATGATGAGATTGATGAAGATCTTAACCTTTGCTACAAGGTTGAAGATGTAAGTCTATACACTAGATGGTCACATAGAATATTAGTAGCATAGGAAGCTACTTGTCACTCTAGTACAAAATGTTTTCAGTGCATAGAGCACAGAAGACAGAGGGAGTATGATGCTTCACTTCAGAGGGAGTGACTACAGAAGATCTAATTTTTGACATGGTACAACAGGATGGGCAGATTACTGATGACTCTAGGCTTTACTGAGAGTAAAGCAGATTCCAACCTTTGCTTCAAGGTTGAAGGCGGAAGACTAGTGATGCTCCTGTTATGTGTCGATGCACTATTGTTCTAGGTATGGAGGTGTGGCAGAGTGTGGATGGAATCTTCCTTGGACAAGGGAAGTATGCAGTAGAGATCCTGAAGAGATTTGGGATGATGGACTGCAAGGCTATGGCCACACCTATGGCATCGAACCTGAAGCTATTGAGTGATGCTTCATCAAAGTCGGTTGATGCTACGATGTATCATCAGATGATTGGGTCCTTGATGTACTTGAGACCAGATATTTGCTTTGCTGTGAACACATTGAGACATGTTCACCTGATGGTTGCAAAGCATGCAGGGGTACAATTGATTATGGGCTCAAGTATGATGTGAATCAGAAGATTAACCTGGAGGGTTATGTTGATTCAGATTGGGCAGGCAGTGCCATCGACATGAAGCGTACTTCAGGGTGTTGATTTAGTATGGGATCAGGTGTGATCTCTTGGTTTAGCAGGAAGCAATCCTGTGTGGCACTGAGTACAGCTGAAGCAGAGTATGTCGCAGCTTGTTCAGTTAGTTGCGAGGCAGTATGGCTGCGGAAGCTACTGTCTGATATATTTGATCTCCAGTTGGATGCTACTTGTATACATTGTGACAACCAGAGTTGCGTGAAGTTGTCAGAGAATCCTGTGTTCCATGACAGGTCGAAGCATATCGAGATCAAATATCACTATATCAGGGATATGGTGCAGAGAGGAGCAGTGAAGCTCCTGTATGTTGTGACAGAGGAACAGATAGCTGATGTATTGACGAAGCCATTGGCTAGGATAAAGTTTGAGTACTTCAGAGAGAGACTTGGTGTTCTCCAGATCGAGGTTCCTTCCAAGAGACAGTCATGAGACCCATAGCCATTCTGACATGGTGAGAGGATTGGTTCCTTCCATGGTCAGTTGTAAGGGCTGAGCCATTCTGTCATGGTGAGAGGATTTAGTTCCTTCCATGACAGATATGAGTACTAACTGCCATTTGAGGAATGGAGGCACCTGGTTAGTTATTAGGAACACTCAGTCAGGGACTGAGAGAGCCATTCTGATGAGCAGGTCAGATGTAAGGGCTGAGCCATTCTGGTCATGGCTAAAGGATTAAGTTCCTCCCATGATGGATGTGAGTGCTGGCCATTCTGTTGAGTAGGACAGATGTAAGGGCAACTGCCACTCTCAGGGAGAGTGGAGGCACCTGGTCAGTTACCAGGTAGCTCAGTCAGGGACTGGGGGCCATTCTGATGAGGGTGTAGGATTCAGTTCCTACCAGGTCAGATGTGAGTGCACAAATCTCTCATCATTGTGAGCAGATGCGATCCAGCCTGGATGAGAGTCTTTCATCATTGTGAGCGGATATGGTTCCATCCTGGATGAAAGTGAGAAAATATTCCATCATTGTGAGCGGATGTGATCCAGCCTGGATGGAAGTGCAGAACTCTCCCATCATTGTGAGTGGATGTGATCCAGCCTGGATGGATGTGAGTACTATGCCATTCTGACGAGTAGGTCAGATATAAGTGTAGAGCCATTTCACAGATGGTAGTTGATTATGCCTATCATGCTGGTGAATGTGAGTGCTGGGCCTTTCTGATGTGATTGTAGTTCACTACATGATCATATGTGAGTGCTGGGCGTGCCTTTCTAACGAGTAGGTTAGATGTAAGTGCTGGGCGAAGACCTACATGAGAGTAGGCCTACAACCAGCATGAAAAAGGGCTGGCTCTGTAGAAATTCCTATGACGAGATAGTACACAGATGATGATGACCAGTGGAGATCCAGATCAAACTATGATCCAGATCCAGTTATGATGAATCCGAGAGATCCAGATCGAGTGATGACCCAGATCTAGTAGTAGTGATCTAGATCGAGTGATGATCCAGATCCAGTGATGACGTGCTATGATGATCCAGATCCAGATGACTTGAAGATGAATATGACTTGAAGACGAAGATGACTTGAAGACAAGATGATCTAGTTGATACAGAGAAGAAGACCAGTGTTGAAAATTGTGTCGAAAGAATGCCTTCCTAGTTAAGAGGGAGTGTTGATGTATATGTAACTTCGGAATGTATTCTTCTATGTATTTCATGTATTGTAACTCGATGTTTATTCTGGGATGTTTCTATTATGCATTTGAGTCATGTTGTCTTACCCCGATGTTCCAATCGGGAGGATTAATAATGTAAACAAGTCATATCAAGTCATTAGGTAAGTCCCCACAGTTTCGGGGCACTTGAGTTATTATACTCTAATTAAGGTGTAGGCTCAAGTAGTAATTATTAGGTTGATCCTACGTGTGAAATGGCAATTCAAGTGAACGGATGAATATAAATAGAGAGTGAGAGTCTATCTATTTATCACTTGTGAATTACATCACTTGCTCTCTCAAGTGTGGCGCACTATTGGAGAAGGAAATACTTTGGCTTGACAAAAGACAGAAGACTATTGCTGTGTTGGGAGGTCATCTTACTGTTTTGGGTTTCACATCTTGTGGTGATACTATCTTAGAGGAAGTTGCGGGGTTTTCTCCATTTATGGTTTCCCCGATCAAAACTCTTTGTGTCTCTTGTCTCATGTGATGTGCTCATGTTATTGCTGTGCTTGTTATTCTCTCAGTGAAAAGATCCTAACATAATGCTAGCTTAAATGTTGAAAAACTAACAAGAATCTTATATAGAATCTTGTGAAGGTGCTCATGGAGGCAGTTTATGCAAGTTTTGACCAAGTGGTGCAAGTGGATTCCAACTAGCTAGTGTAGGACCTAGGAAATTAATCAGAAAGATTAATTAATGTATCCTAAGTATGGGAACGAGTTTTTAATTATTCTAACAATTTTATCCTTCTTAAATTCCCTATGAGATTTATTCTTAAAATACCTCTTCCTCTTTTTTCTACGATATGGAGAGCTTCAATCTTCAATGGAATCTCTAGATTCAGACAACTCACCAGAAGAGATTTATAGAGTATGTGTTTTCTCTCAAAAATCTTGCTTGAACTATGGGACCACCTATGGGAATTCCTCCTTGAGATATCCCCACTATTTTGTTTATTTTTTGAGTTTTGGCCATAGTTAATATTCCTTTGAATGTTTGTCAAACGTTGAAGGATGGTTGCATTTAGTTGGTTCTTTTTTTCTTGAGCTCTGCGCATACTCTCATTGACCTCTTTATAACTCTGTAGTTCCACCCTTAGACTCATCACGATTTATGCAATGTATAGGGGATTCATTTGGTTTCTTCTATTATTAGATTATGTCTCTACATTCTCGACCTATATATTCTATCCCATCGCATATATCTCAAAATCATTAGGGTCTTAGGAATCGTCCATGATGATGATCTTCTTGGCCGAACCAAGAATAGAGTGTTTCTAAATGCAATATACTAAATGTTGACCCCTAAATGTCCTTGTTAATATTATGAATATACAAAAGTGTTAATAAACATATTTGTTAGATGCATTATATTCTCATAAAATGTTGAGTTTATCTTTGATTGTCCCAAGTTCAATATCCAACAAAACTCAAAGGTACTGTCTCGACAAGGTCTAACCCTGCCGACAATACCTGCAACACAAGTGAAATCACACACAA
The DNA here is from genome assembly GCA_001517045.1 of Pseudotsuga menziesii. Classification (NCBI taxonomy): domain Eukaryota; kingdom Viridiplantae; phylum Streptophyta; class Pinopsida; order Pinales; family Pinaceae; genus Pseudotsuga; species Pseudotsuga menziesii. The sequence continues at coordinate 132,118 of LPNX010742948.1, forward strand.
GATACCTATAGGAGATGCAGGGATCAGGTTTCTACAGTGGTAAAGGGGATCTTCTCATGTTAAGCATCAAAATAAAGGTCACCGCACATAGTTATCAACATACTATTACAAACCAGGGGTGGCAGGCGTGGGGGGCGGGGGGGATCTTACTAGATACCGGAGGACAAATAGAAAAAAACATTTGCTTGGGAGCTGGGTCACAAAATGAATAATGAAGTAGAATGGATGGCTCTCATGCAAGGTATTGACCTCTTAAACACACTAGCAATACCTAGGCTAATGGTTTTCGGAGACTTGAGACAAGTCATCTATAAAATGATTCATGGTTATCCCACAGGATCCATAAATTGCAGAAGGTTGTATGATATGATCACTTCCCATCTCTCCAATCAAGTTGAGTTTTTTCACATCCTCTGAGCAAACAATGTTCTCATAGACACTTTGGCTAGTAAAGGGACCTTGCTTCCCCAAGGCTATATTAGTATAAATGACCTTGATATGGTCATTAATCCTATACCCTAATGCACCTTTACTCTTCTCTTTGTTTATATGCATAATCCAATACCTAGTTCACCCCACCGCATGATCTATGGACAAAGATTTGTTTTTTCATTTTTGGGAACATGTGGCCTCCTAGTTCCTCCACGCATCTCATCGCCTTAATTCAGCATCCTCTCAGGCTCTATTGTAGGCTCAATCAGCACGCTTCTCGTTAGCCACAGCAGAGTACCATAGATTATTCTAGAAGTTTCACTTTCCCTCTCACCCTTCTTGATATTCATTTGGGATTAAACCTTCATGCTGGTGCTTTGGAGGAAAATATAACAAACGACAGGTTTGACATTGAAGACGATCCCCCCTTTCAGCTTGGATTTTTGCAGGAATTTCCTTGGGAATATTTGCCTCAGTCAAGGGGTTTCATGAAAGAAATATTGGCTTTGACATCCCTCCTAAATTTCCATTGTTCTTCTCACTGTGTCTCTGGCTCTCCTTGCCGTTCAGCTTCAGGCTCTATTTCAGAATTCTCCTTCACACAGCTTATTTTGGAAGGTAATACATTGACCTTTGGGTGTGAATGTACTGGCTGGGAAGAGGACGTGATAGGCAACATTTATTGTCAAATCCTAAGGGAATCTAAAAACCTCCAGCAATAATTTCTCATTCTCTGGTCCTCTTTCTCTAGTCCGTCCCCTTGAAGTAGGTGTTGTTTTTTCTATCATGGGCAAGTCTCTGTTTCACTCAGATCGGTGCTCACCCAGATTTCAAGTTTGAGCATTCACAACCATAATTTGGGTTGTGACCTTCATCAATTCCAGGAAATGGAACGTGTAGGGAACAACGAAGGGATTGCAGAACTAAAGGTGAACATTCGACGCCTGTATGAGATGGTAGCCATAGGGATAATGGACTCTAGAGAGAAAGCTAAAAAGGTTAAAAACCTTGTTGATATTGTCGGTTGCACTTCTTACCAGATTAGTAATCACGATGCCATAATTGACGATAAAAAAATTAACCTAAAGGAAATAATGGGGAGATAGACCGTATTCAGGAGGATCTACAACACCTGGTGTAGATGAATCAAGAAACCCAAGTCCTGGAGAACCCAACAGGTGCAATTCAAAATATGAAAGAGGAGTCAGTCATTCAGCTTGTGGGGCACCCAGGAAATCCTTGATGTGTCTCATTTCAGTCTATGTTTTTTTGTGTCTTTCTTAATCAGTAGTTTGTTAGAGTTTACTCTTCATTTGTAATTACTGGAAACATAAGAACCTTATGCGGCATATATTAGGAGGTGTACTGGGAACAATATTGGCCTCTAACTCTAAAATCTTCTATTGAAATCCAATAACAATTTCCCCCAATTTAAATACACCTAATTCAATAAGCATTTCGGTTGAGACCCCAACCTATGGAACTTATTGATAGGAAATAACAACAACTTGCTCAAGTCATTGCCTATCCTACTGCCACTTTTGTGCTTTCTTCTCTTTATCCTCCAACTGTGTTTGTAATGATGACACATTATTCTTTGTTTGCTTCAGTTGCTTGCACACCGCATGTTCACAGGCCTTGACTTCTTCAACCGTGTCCTATTGAATGTTGAGCAGCATGAACATGGGTAGCATGGACATATCTACCCCAACATAACCAATATCATGGACAATATTTTTAATATTTGTCATGCCCATATCAAGTGCTTTGGATACTCTATATTTTATGCTGCTACTGAGACACTAGTAGCTCAACTAGACAACCATCAGATGGGTCATTTTCCTGCGACTGGAATAGCATGGTACTAGTCACATCACTAACTTCATTTACAACTTTACAAATAATTTGAAGTAATTCAGTGAATCCCTCAAATAGGTCAGTATGTCAGTTATCAATCTTCTTCCTCATTTCATTAGTTATTTTAGCCATCCAATTTTCCAAAAGTTTTCAGTCATCATTAGTCAACCGACAAAAGTGGAGTCCCTCACTACTTTCTTCTTCTTCCTGCTCTTTTTCTATGTCTCAGTCATTTTTTTCTTCAGCCCCATATATGAATCTGTCGAGGTAGCACTTGAATATTCTTCACTATTATGGTGAGATCTAGGCAGGTTATCTTATTCTTGAGGGCCACCTGGATGGGTCCTTGATGTACCTTCCTATCACAGTTTAGTCTCAGTAGATAATAAATCATTCCCGACAATTTTCTTCCATTCTTCCAACCAATTCTAAACTATTATATAAACTTCCTCCTCTGATAGCTGGAATGAAATGGTTAACAATTGATGCTTGGGATGTATCCTTGAATGTAGATATATATGGTGGTCCCTGACAATAAACTTAATGATATTCCTGTACCGTTGGATAGTCGCAGTGAAAATACTTGACTGGCTACGATTGTTATAACTTAATGCCTCAACATGCATAAAAAAATGAATATTGTTCTCCTGTTGTCATCATCGATTCTCATCAAACCATATATTTTGATATCGTGACCCTCGACACGAGACATTAATTTCCATGCCCTTATAATTTAGTGGCTCAACCCATGCGACAAAAGAAACTAAGATAAGAATCCAAGAATAAGTAAAAGGTATACCTCGTTCCTATCCATCAATAGTGTTAGCTAATAACTCATTTAGTAGGAGTGGTTCCCAATTCATTTACACTCTCGTAGTGCATTGATCAGTGGTAGTGATAGTACTAGGAGAGAAGTTGTTCAGCCAAATTTTCTATATTATATTACTCGACAACACCTTCGATGCAAAACTAACACCTTTATCATTAATGGAGGCTATGTCGAATCCCCACTTATCTTGCATGAGATTATAGTTCTCCTTCATTCGAGCAATAATACTTTTGTCCTACTCCTTGCTATCAAATAATGGTGTTGGATCCACCCCTTCATTGGGTAATCCTGTAATAGGAGATATGAGGCCGGAATTGACATAAATGTTTGTATTTAACCACAGACACCCTCCATGAAAGAAAACCAACAACTGCTTCACACATGTGTTAATTTCAGTAGTTCGACCAAAATGGGGCATGTACAACATCGATAGAATTCATGACTTCTATAACTAATGAGCCTAGTCCATGGGTACCTACTTAAGAGGCCCACCTTCCACTAGCTTCTCTATTGTCATATACTTTGACATGTGAAGTTCAGGGAAGTTCCTCACATCATGATTGGAAAATGTTAATTTCTTCAAATAATCCATAATGTCCACCACAACATGAACTCTCTTTGGAATGGATGGCTTTACCAGTGGTTATTTGGAATTATTTTGAATGAATATATGTGGAGCATCATCCTTCCTGGCTAGAATATATACTAACAATATGGTCAAGGAACTAGACTGAGAAGCTTCAACATCATGGGTGTCTTTAAATATCTATTATGGAAACTTATCCAACCAATTGTGTATTTCTTTCATCGCAGATTCTTGGGAACTGGACACGACACAACCTCTAGTGTCTCCTTAACAATGGGTATCATAGATTGGATTTCTACAACAAAACCTTGAACAATGCTAGAGCTTGATACATGGATCTCTATGGAGAAAACTTAGACATGGAATACCTAGCTACAAATGATAAGATTTCTCAATACACTTCACGATCTATTACAATGAAACGACAACCCCTCGTTTAAAGGCGAAGTAGATCTACGCATGTGGAAAATTGATCTAGTCACATGGGTAGTTATTCTGACTTGAACTACAAAAAATTATTAAAGGCGGTGGTTAATCCCCTCACATTCAAAGGTCATTTATGATAAGGCTACATTATAGCCACTACTCCCTTTGTAATAAAGGCATTTATTACAATGCATTAAATGTGTATTTTACAGAAAATAACATCGCAAAATCTCCACACGAAAAAAAATTAACTATGACAGATAGCCAATTTGGAATGCAACACCCAAACTACAAGATTTCATGTTGATGTATTTGTAACTTTGGAATGTATTCACTTGTATATCTTATGTATTGTACCCCGATGTTTATACTGGGATGTATCTGTAATGTAATTGAGTCATGTCATGCCCCGATGTTCCAATCGGGAGATTCAATAATGTAAAAAAGTCATGTAAATTCATTGAGGTTAACCCTCCATTGTAAGTTGGGGCAATAGTTCCCACAATTGTGTCAAGGTTAACCCTCCTTGTTGATCGGAGGGAAAAGTCCCCACAATTGTGGGGCACTAGGGTTATTAGACTCTCCTAGAGATGTTGGACCTAGTAAGTAATTGTTAAGTGGGACTGACATGTTGAAGTGGACATTAAGTGAATGAAGAATATAAATAGAGAGTGAGTCTCTCTATTTATCACACACTCACTCACTCATTGGGGCGCATGAGTGAGAGAGGAGAAACTCTCTCAACTGAGAGAGAGAGAACAACTGTGGAGATCATCTTTATGTTTTCAAGTTTTACTACTGCCATTGGTGCTCATTCTATCTCTGAGGAAGTTGAAGGGTTTTATCCTTTATGGTTTCCCATAGGAAAATTATTCGTGTCTCTTGTCTCTTGTGTTTATTGTTGTGCATGTTATTCTCTTAGATAAGATCCTAAGATCATATTGATTAATGATAAAAATATAACATGGTATCAGAGCTAACCTGAGAAGAAGACACTATGTAGCTATAGAAGCTAGGGATTCGTAATTTTTGGGTCTCTCTACATAATCCATCAGCAAAAGAAGGCTAGGCTAACTCTCCATTGAAGGGCGCATCTTTCTGTTGAAGTAGAATTTTATTCCGAGCATTTTTAGTTTTTTGGTGCGGGAAATTAGGGCTTTGTACAGAAGAGAAATTTTTGAGTGATACTGGCATAGAATTTATCTCCTCATCAAAATCAAATTTTATAGACTTGGGTCAAGATTTTTGGTTGGGTGAAACTCCGGGAAAGTCAACCCCTAGTTTGACCCCGGGCTTGAAAAACCCTAAATACTAAAACTAATAAGTTTTGGTAAATTCACTATATCTTGGGATTGCAGAAGTATCAAGGGATGAAACTTTCACAGGTTGAATATACAATCTTGATGTACATTGTGTCCAAGTTTCAGCCTCATATTCACTATATTATAGGATATATGATTCCTCCAAGTTAGGGTTCCAGCCTCTCCCAGGATTCATCCCTAAAAAGGAGAAATGGGGAGAATTTCTATATCTAGGGCTACGAAGGTCCAAATGAAATTTTTGAAAATTTTATAGAAATTTAACAAACTTTAATTTCTATGGTCAAAATTTCACACCCAGAAGATGAAACAATGATACGTGGAAGTCCATACAACTTTACTACGTTGAACAGTCCTGAAACAGGTCACCTTAGGAAAACGTTCATAAATCCCAATTGGTGAAACCAATTCTACTGAATAATATGGTTTTGGAACAAGGATAGGTGAGTCTACCTCAGAGAGAATTTTCAGTCATGGAGGAGCAGTAATTTCAAATATACTGCAGACATAGTATCAAGCGTTTCTGCAGAAGAAATTGGAAAACTAGGGTTTCCTGTTCCGGGAGCTTCCCTCCACTGTTTTCAAAAAAGGACTACATTGGAAAAATAACCTTGAAGAGGTCTATATTAATATCCAATCATATATGAAATATTCCAAGTTTTGAAAATTATGGTTTTTCTGACAAACCCTAGATTAGCCAGCTCCGGAACCAGGACGGACACCTTAAATCGGTAAGATCTAATATTTTGCTATTTTCATTCAAGGTTATCATTTCAAAGTGATCTATGATATTAGCTTGATGATAATCTTGGTGAAGTTGAAAAATTCCAAGAATAGAAGTGTATGATCTCTTTGTAGAAAACAAATTGGACACCTACACAAGTAGAGAGGTTCCAGTTCCAGAGGGAGATGAGGGTAAAAGCATTACTCAAGCAGAACTTGGCCAAGGCCAAGAAGATAGTTGTTGATTCAACTAAGGATCACCTTATACCACAAGTGTTGTCCCTAAAGACATCGAAATAGATGTTTGATTCCTTAACCAAGCTACTTGAATAGAATAACATAAATATGAAGATAACTTTGAGAAAACAACTGAAGAATGTGAAGATTTAGAATGCAAAGACCATACAGTCATACTTTACAAGGTTCTCTGAAATCAAAGAACAACTTGAAGCTGTAGAAGAAGAAGTGGAGAATGTAGAAGTTGTGATAACCACCTTGAATGGCCTCCCAGGATCATGGGATTTGTTCATGCGAGGAATGTGTGCCAGAAGGAAGTGATTACTTTCAACAGAATCTTGGAAGAAGAAGAAGATCGACTCATAATAAGAGAAAAGAAGATGGGAGCAACTAAAGATCAAGCTCTCACCATCCAAAGAAGATCCCTCAAGCGATGAGGAATATGAAGGACTCAACTCTTGAAGAAACTCTTATCCATATTAACATTTGGATAATAAATGATGAATGAAGAAGATGATGAATCTGAAGGCTCAAGAAGGAGTCTACTCACGAAACAAATAAAGATAAGTATTCAATTGTCATTTCATGATATTGTTTTGTTATGCATTTGTTTATATTCAGTTGATGTATTATGCATGATAGAATGTTTGCATTAATGATAATATACTACTAATATGCATGTAATGGGTAAGTAGCTCATGGGTGCTATACAACTCTCCATTGCTACTAATCTAGAATGAAACCTCTTTGCTGACATATTGGATTAGTGCACAATCTCAATGTTGTCCTGGTAGAGATGGAAGGCATCTAGAAAGTTTCTTTGAGATATGGATGAATGTTATTGGCTAAAATAGTTGCATAATCATATATCTTGATGCAAAAGAATTTTTTCATTATGAATATACCTTATGAAATGTTTCTAACCATACAACTAATGCATTTGACTTGTAGGAAAGATAGCATAAAATTGCCTACAAGCAAAGAAGGACGAGACTTGTTATGGAGAACAAGTAACGACAGTTCAAGATGAATAATAATATGACGAATGTAGTGACATCATTGATGCAAAACCTTCTAGATATGAAGAAATAACCAAGAATAAAGGGAAGACCAGTTCAAGAAGAATGATGTCTAGGATGCAGTATCGATACGTGAAGGGAAGTTTGTAGTTCCATCATGTAGTAGATGGAAACATTGTGGGATACACGGCAATATTCGTAGCACGAGGCTTCTCTTGAAAAGAAGGAATAGACTACGAAGAGACATTTGTAGCCAGTGGGAGTTGAGACACATGATAGGCAAAATCATGTGTGCAAACGAAAGAAGGCCTTGTACGAGATCATAAGATAACCATGGGATAACACATAGATGAGGAGATTGAAGATCACCTAGAGTGATGAAGATCTTAACCTTTGCTACAAGGTTGAATATGAAATCCTATAGAGGATGACAAGCTCATAGATGGGTGTGAGAAGAACTTTTGAAAAGGTTCAAGATAGAGGATCTTGGTATCCAGTGACCCCAGAAGGATACACATAATATTAGTAGCAGAGGAAGCTACTTGTCACTCTAGTACAGAATGTTTTAGTGCATAGAGTACGAAAGACAACGGGAGAATGATGCTTCGCTTCAGAGGGAGTTACTACAGAAGATCATGAGGTTCGACATGGTATGATAGGATGGACAAATTACTGATGACTCTAGGATTTACTGAGAGTAAATTGAATTCCAACCTTTTCTTCAAGGTTGAAGGTGGAAGACCAGTGATGCTCCTATTATATGTCGATGACTTGTTCTTGACAGAAAAGAGGAACTCATTAAAGTTGCAAGAAGGAGACTTGTTGCTGAGTTTGAGATGAAGGAATTAGGTACGATGCAGTATTCTCTAGGCATGGAGGTGTGGTAGAGTGCAGATGGAATTTCCCTGGGACAATGGAAGTATGTGGTAGAGATTTTGAAGAGATTTGGGATGATGGATTGCAAAGCCATGACCACACCTATGGCATCAAACCTAAATCTATTAAGTGATTATTCATCAGAAGCAGTTGATACCATGATGTATTTTCATATGATTGGTTCCTTGATGTACCTGACGAATACGAGACCATATATTTGCTTTGCTGTGAACACCTTGAACCAGTTTCTGATAGATTCAAGACATGTTCACTTGATTGCTGCAAAGCATATTCTGAGGTAACTGAAGGGTATAGTTGATTATGGGCTCAAGTATGAGGTGAATCAAAAGATTAACTTGGAAGGTTATGTTGATTCAGATTGGGAAGGCAGTGCCATTGATAGAAAGAGAACTTTAGGATGTTGCTTCAGTATGGGATCAGATGTGATCTCTTGGTTTACCAGGAAGTAATCCTATGTGGCACTGAGTACAGCCGAAGCAGAGTATCTTGTAGCTTGTTCGTCTAGTTGTGAGGTAGTATGGCTAAGGAAGCTACTATATGATTTATTTGATCTCCAGTTGGATGCTACTTGTATATATTATGACAGTTAGAGTTGTGTGAAGTTGCCTAAGAACCCGATGTTCCATGACAAGTCGAAGCATATCGAGATCAAATATCACTATATCAAGAATATGGTGCAAAGAGGAGCAGTGAAGCTCCAGTACATTGTGATAGATGAAAAAATAGCTGATGTGTTGATTAAGACATTGGCCAGAGTGAAGTTTGAATACTTCAGGGAGAAACTTGGTGTTCTCAAAATCGAGGTTCCCTCCAAGGGGAAGTGATGAGTCCATGAGCCATTTTGACATGGTGAGAGGATTGGTTCCTTCCATGGTCAGATGTAAGGGCTGAGCCATTCTATCATGGTGAGAGGATTGGTTCCTTCCATGGTAGATGTGAGTGCTGAGCCATTCTGAGGTGACTATGGGATGTGTTCCCACATGATCAGATATAAGTGCCGAATTCCATTCTTTGGGAGAATGGAGGTACCTGGCTAGTTACCAGGAATAATCAGTCTGGGACTGAGAGACATTTTGGCATGATGTGCTTACACATGGTCAGATGTAAGTGCAAATCCATTATGGCGCGATGTGTTTACACATGGTCAGAGGTAAGTGCAGAGCCATTCTGGCACGATGTGTTTACACATAATCAGATGTAAGTGCAAAGCCATTTTGGCACGATGTGTTTACACATGGTTAGATGTAATTTCAGAGCCATTTTGGCACGATGTGTTTACACATGGTCAGATGTAATTGTAGAGCCATTCTGGCGCGATGTGTTTACACATGGTCAGATGTAAGTGCAGAGCCATTCTGGTGCTATGTGTTTACACATGGTCAGATGTAAGTGCAGATCCTTTCTGACAAGATGAGGTTGGATGTGAGTGCTGGGCCTTTCTGACATGGGTTTTGTATGTGTTCCTCCCATGGTCAGATGTGAGTGTTGGGCATGCCTTTCTGACATGGTTCTTGGATGTGTTCTTCCCATGGTCAGATGTAAGTGCTGGGAGGGCCTTTCTGGCATGGTTCATTCCATGGTCAGATATAAGTGTTGAATATGATGAAGACCCTCATGAAGGATAGGCCTACAACCAGCATAAAAAAGGGTTGGCTTTGTAGAACTTCCTGTGATGAGAATAATGAAGAGATAGCACCATTTGATTGAGATAGTGGAAGCAGTGATGATGATCTAGTGATGATCCAGCTTTGATGATGATCCAAATCAAGTGATGATCCAGAATTGATGATGATCCAGTGATGATACAGATCAAGTGATGATCCATACTTGATGATGATCCAGTGATGATCCAGATCAAGTGATGATCTAGATCAAGTGATGATCCATACTTGATGATGATCCAGTGATGCTCCAGACTTGATGATGATCCAGTGATGCTCCAGATCAAGTGATGATCCAGTGATGATCCAGACTTGATGAAGATGACTTGACAATGAAGATGACTTGACGATGAAGATGACTTGACAATGAATATGACTTGACGATGAAGATGATTGAATATGAGGATGACTTGTTGATGATCCAAATGATACAAAGAAGAAAACGTGTGCTAATAAATTGTGTTGAGAGAATACCTTCCTAGTTAAGAGGGAGTGTTGATGTATTTGTAAATTCAAAATGTATTCACTTGTATATCCTATGTATTGTACCCCGATGTTTATACTTGGATGTATCTGTAATGTAATTGAGCCATGTCATGCCTTGATGTTCCGATTGGGAGATTCAATAATGTAAACAAGTCATGTAAATTCATTGAGGTTAACCCTCCATTGTAAGTCGAGGCAATAGTTCCCACAATTATGGTCAGGGTTAACCCTCCTTGTTGATTGGAGGGAAAATTCCCCACAGTTGTGGGGCACTAAGGTTATTAGACTCTCCTAGAGATGTCAGCCCTAGTAAGCAATTGTTAAGTGGGACCGACATGTTGAAGTGGAAATTAAGTGAACAAAAGAATATAAATAGAGAGTGATCCTCACTATTTATCACACACACACTCATTCATTGGGGCGCATGAGTGAGAGAGGAGAAGCTCTCTAAAGTGAGAGAGAGAGAACAACTGTGGAGATCATCTTTATGTTTTTGGGTTTTACTGCTGCCATTGGTGCTCATTCTATCTCTGAGGAAGTTGCAGGGTTTTCTCCTTTATGGTTTCCCTGAAGAAAATTCTTTGTGTCTCTTGTCTCTTGTGTTTATAGCTGTGCATCTTATTCTCTCATATAAGATCCTAAGATAATATTGATTAAATGATAAAAATCTAACATTTCAGTATGCAAAGAACAACTTATATACAAGATTCCTTTTTTACAAACCAAAACTCAATTAAGAGAAGTACAGTTATCCCAATAGGGTTTTATTTGATTTCCATTTAAAAAACCATTGAGTGGTTTACCATCTAACTTTTAAAATTTAATTGTGACCCCTCCGTAACATATTCAATAACATATGATCCTAACCAATGTGTTTGAAGCTTACTAGGGTGTTTTAACAACTTATTGGTCATAGAGAAGAGAAAAATAACCAAATTGGAATCACTTGAACTTAATATGTCGATCATGCCATGCCTTCTATCAATCTTTTCAAATAGTTGGTGGTAACCCACAATGAAGAGATCTTCCTCTAGATGTAGCAACTAAGATCAAATGAAAATATAGCAGCAGTCGTTGTGGTGCAATCTCTAACCAGCGTCGCTTCATCCCATATAGTCAAATAATCTGTCGTGGTAATTATATATCGATCACCTATCCTTTTTCCTAGTGGATTAATGGGACCCACAAAATCAACCTCCCACTTATGAATATCCTGCAACATTAGCTATGGAACCAAGGGAATTTCATCCCATCGGGATGGTTTCCCTAATTGTTGGAAAAGTCACAACTATGACAATAGGAAATCACATCTAAATGGAGTGTAGGCCACCATAATATTTCCTGTAAAATTTTGTATGGCGTGGATTTTCCAAGATAGTGACCACCTACCACTCTAGCATGAACTTCATCTAACATAATTGGTCATTCATGTTCCAAAACGCAGTGACCTAGTATCTCATTTGGCCTCATCTTATATAATTCTCCAACTATAAGCTAGAAATATGTTGCTTTCACAACCAATTGTTTTCCTGCATTGTATTAAATAATTTCGGTGCCTTTTCAGTAGTTAAGAAATGCACAATCTCTTCAAAGTAACCATCCACCATTTTTACTGGGAATAGTTATGTGTCGAGAATACTATCATCTATACTAGTCGGTTCTTCTCCAGCTTATATCCTTGAGAGATGGTCAAACCCTGCATTCAATTTGTCTAGTTTTACAATTATTTCAAAGTCAAACTCTTGGAAGAGAATAATCCATCGACATATCTTCCCCCACAACACTACCTTATTGACGAAGTATTTCAAGGAAAAATGATATTTAAACATCTTAAAATGGCCACCCAATAAATAGTGTTGAAATGTTTGGAGTTCATATACCATAGAAATTCCCTCCTTCTCATTTGTTGTATAATTCCTTTTTGCAGTCGACAGGTTTCTACTAGAAAATGAAATGAGGTAATCAACAGATCCATCACCTAGATGTGCAAGTACTTCTCCTAATGCGATAGATGATGCATCAACATGCACATGGAATTATTTTCTCCAGTCAAAAAATACCAGAATAGGTGCTAAAACCATTTTCCCTTTGAGCACATCAAGACTCTTTTGGAATTCCTCATACCATTGGAATTTACATCTCTTTTCAATAACTTCACCATCGGAGTTGTAATCTCTGCGTAACCTCTGATAAACTTTCTATAGTACCCATTATGACCCAATGTGGTGCTTAATTACTTAACTGACTAAGGTGGTGGTAGATCAACAATTATTGCAATTTTCACAAGATCCATCAACATTCCTTTTCTATATACTACGTGACCCAACAAAATATGAAAAAGGAACAAAAAAGACGCACTTCTTCAAATTTAAAGAAATTTGAAATCATCTGCAATGTTCCAACATCATCCAAAGACTCTCGATATGGTCCTTAATTAACCCCTATATTGTCCAATCGTCAAAGTACACTTCTAGGAATTTAGGAATAAAATATTTAAAAGCAGCTACCACTATCCTAGAAAAATTAGTAGGTGCATTCTTAAGTACAAATGGAATTACAGTGTACTAGAAACATCCCCACTTTGCCACAAGAGTGGTCTTATGTCTATCCTCTTTTGAGATCCTAATTTCATGATACCCAATAAATCCATCAGTAATTGAATACACTTCTTGTCCCCCTACATTTACAAGAACTCATACATAAAAGGTGTAGGAAATAGATCATGCAGGAAAGCATCATTTAATTTCCTTGAATCGACACAAATACGGGCTTCACTAGTTTTCTTATCTTGTACAACCATTGGGATGATCCAATTTGATTATTCAATAGGTTCAATAATCCATGAATCCAGTATTTTGTCTAGTTATTCCTTAACATTCTCTTTGTATTTGGGGTTCAATCTATAGGGTTGCTGCTTGATAGGATTTGCATCTGACTTTAAAGGAATTTTCAGCTCTCGTAGGTCGCCAACATTTCCTTTCAATTCTTGTTGATGTATTTGTAACTTTGGAATGTATTCACTTGTATATTTTATATATTGTATTTCATTGATATCTGATGTTCCTATCGGGAGAATCATTAATGTAAACAAGTCATGTAAATTCATAGAGGTTAACCCTCTTAGTTGATCAGGGGTCAAATTCCCCACAGTTTCAGGGAACTAGGGTTATTAGACTCTCCTAAAGAAGTCGGCCTTAGTAAGTTATTGTCAAGTCAGAAACTAGTATAAATAGAGAGTGAGACTCTTTATTTCAAACACACACTCACCCAGATATAGCGCATAGGTGAGAGAGAAGTAGCTCGCTCAAGTGAGAGTGAGAAAAACTATTGGAGATCATCTTTTTGTCTTTGGGTTTTACTGCTGCTATTGGTGCTCATTCTATCTTTGAGGAAGTTACGGGGTTTTATCCTTTATGGTTTCCCCAAGGAAAATCTCTATGTCTATTATCTCTTTTGATTGATTTTTTTGCATGTTATTCTGTCAGATAAGATCCTAAGATCATATTGCTTAAATGATAAAAATCTAACATGGTATCAGAGCTAACCTGAGAAGAAGACATTGTGCAGCTGCGGAAGCTAGGGATTCTTAATTTTTGGTTCTCTCTCCACAATCTATTAGAAAAATAAGGCTAGGATAACTCTCCATTGAAGGGCGCATCTTTCTGTCGAAGCAAGATCTAATTCTGAGCACTTTCATTTTTTGACCTACCACTACATCGGGAAATTAGGGATTTTCACTGAGAGGAATTTTTGAGTGAGCTGAGGCTAGGATTACTCTCCTCCTCAAAATAGAAGTTTAGAGACAAAAATTGAGGTTTTTGGTTGGGTAGAACTCCAGGAAAGTCAAACCCTAATCTTCCCTAGAACCAAAAAACCAACATTGCAGAATATCAACTCCAGATCCAGGTTTCAGCTTCTCAAATTGGTAAGATCTGAATCTTTTGTATTTCCATTTGATTTTCTCAGCTAAGATGTCTCATCACACCAATCTTGATGAAAAGCTTTAGGGAGCTGATAAATTCTGAGCATGGAAGTATAGGATCTCCCTAGTTCTTGAAGAAAATGAATTGGACTCCTACATCAGTGGAGAGGTTCCAATTCCAGAGGGAGATGAAGCTAAGGCCTTACACAATAAGAACTTGATCATGGTCAAGAGGATTATTTCTGATTCAATAAAGGATCACCTCATACCACAGATGTCCTCCCTAAAGACACCTAAAGAGATGTTTGAATCCTTCACCAAGTTGTTTTAAGGAAAGGACATAAATCAGAAGATGACCTTGAGGAACTAGTTAAAGAATGTGAATATCCAGAATGTGGAGACCATACAAATATACTTTAAAAGGGTCTCCCAGATCAAAGAACAACTTGAATCACTAGATGAAGAAGTGGAGAATGCAGAGATTGTCATGACCACATTGAATGGTCTCCCTAGGTCATGGGACTCCTTCATTCAAGGGATTTGTGCTAGAAGAAAGCTAGTTACCTTCATAAGACTGTGGGAGGAATGCTCACAAGAAGAAGCTCGAATAGTACCCCGATAAGAAAATATGGGAAGTGAAGATCAAGCTCTTACAGTACACTCGAATAAAAGAAAAAGGGACTATCATCATCCCAAAGGTAAGCATTCTCACTAGAAAGATAACTTGAGAAGACCTAATAGAGATTTATCTAAACTTAGATGTTTTACTTATGATGAGAAAGGACACTATGCTAGAGATTGTCCTAGAAACAAAAATGGCTCTCACAAGAAGAATGGAAATAAGAGAAGAAATCATGCTCATGCTGCAGAGGATGATGAACCTTCCATAAAGAGAATCAAATAAGAAAGTGATGATTCTTCAAGTGATGAAGAATATATTTTGATTTCTTCTCTCACAGGAACTATCACACATGGAAGAAATGATTGGATTATAGACAGTGGGGCTTCTAAACATATGATGGGATTCAAAGAATCCTTTGTGAAACTATTCGAACATGAGTCACCTCACAAGGTGAAACTTGGGGATGACTACCAATATCCAAGAAAAGGTAGTGGTGAATCCTCCTATAAACTAGAATTTGGAAAGTCTATGAAGATGAAGGATGTCTTGTTTGTACCAGGACTAAAGAAGAATCTCCTCTCCATATCTGCATTGGATGCAAAAGGAATAAGGGTTGCATTTGTATATGGTTAAGTCCTTATGTGTCCAAAGGGAAAGACTATAGATGATGCAGTAGTGATTAGGGAGAAAGAAGGATGACTATACAAATTGAAGGGCCAACCAGAACAAGCTTTGGTCCATGACTCAGTAGAGCCAAATGAACTTTGGCATAGAATTCTTGCACATGTGCACTATAGAGCACTACCACTTGTAAGAAAATTTGTTGAAGGTATTCCAAAAATATAGACAAAACATGACGGTATCAAAAAAGGATGTACGAAAGGAAATAACACAAAGAAGACATTTCCAAGTAGCGATACAAAGGAAAAAGGAATCTTGGAAATCATCCACTCCGATTTATGCGGTCTGATGTCATCCAGTTCATTGAGTGGGTATGCATACTATGTTTCTTTCATTGATTATTTTTCTAGGAATACAAGGATATACTTCTTTAAGAACAAAGATGAAGTATTCAACAAGTTCAAAGAATTGAAAGCCTTGATCGAGAACCACACAGAAAATAAAATCAAGACCTTTCAATCAGACAATGACGAAGAATTCACATCAAATGAATTCAAATAATTATGCAGATATTCAGGGATTAAGAGAGGGTTGAACACTCCATATAATCCACAACAGAATAGGGTTGCAGAAAGGAAGAATAGAACGATCATGGAAGCTACAAGGGAAATGCTTCATGATCAAGATTTTCACATGCATCTATGGGAAGAAGTCGCCAAGACAACTGTCTATGTATCGAATCATACTCCAAACAGAGTACTCAAGAAAAAGACACATGAAGAAGTCATTTCCGGCAAGAAACCATAAGTCATCCATCTCAGAATATTTGGTTTTCTAGTGTACATACACATTCCAAAAGAAAAGAGGACAAAGTTAGATCCTTCTGGAAAGAAGGGTATAATTGTGGGATATAGTGAAAGCTCGATGGCTTACAAATATACTTCCCAGGATTCAAGAAGATCGACATTAGTAGAGATGTAACATTTGACGAAGACTCAGCTTACAACAAATCTAGAAAGAGATCACTTGAAGACTTTGAAGAAACAAAAGTACCTAGAACTCAATATACACCTATGAACGATGCAAATCAAGATGAAGATAGAGAAATAGAAGAACCCCAGGAACCTGTAGATCCACCCCAAGAGAATAATCCTCACAAGAGGGAACCTGCATGGGTATGAGAGGCTATCCAAGGTGAAAAAATATATGGGCCTCCAGAAGAAATGCACAAAGAGAGGAAAAGAACTAGGTCCTACTCCGGTTATGTATCCCTATTATGTGACATCATTCATAAAGAACCTTCCAACTATGAAGAAGCGACAGAAAAGAAAGAATGGAAGGATGCTATAATCAAGGAGTAATAGTTGATCATGAAGAATGATGTCTAGGATGTTGTCCCTAGACCAGAGGGAAAGTCTAATGTGACTTCCAAGTGGATCTACAAGATCAAGCATGCTGCAGATGGAAGCATAGATAAATATAAAGCAATATTTTTGGCTCATGGCTTCTCCCAGAAATAAGGAATAGATTATGAAGAAACTTTTGCACCTATAGCTAGATACACTTCCTTCAGATCAATACTTGCTCTGGATGCAGTAACAAAATGGAAGATACACCAAATGGATGTCAAGAATGCTTTCTTGAATGGTGTAGTGGAAGAGGAACTATTTGTGGAGCATCCACTCAGTTTTGAGACACATGACAGGGAGTCTCATGTGTGTAAATTGAAGAAAGCCCTGTACGGTTTGAAACAAGCACCCAGGACATGGTATGATAGAATTGACAACTTCCTATCCAATTTGGGATTTAGCAAGAGTAAAGCAAATTCCAAACTTTACTACAAGGTTGAAGAAAGGAAACTAGTGGTACTCCTATTTAATGTAGATGATCTATTTGTAACATATGTAGATGGGTTGATTGCTAATACAAAGAGGAAGCTTTCTACTGAGTTAGAGATGAAGGAATTAGGTATGATGCACTACTTTCTAGGCATGGAGGTGTGGCTGAATACAGATGGAATCTCCCTGGGACAAGGGACGTATGCAGTAGAGATCCTGAAGAGGTTTGGGATGATGGACTCCAAGGCCATGACCACACCTATGGCATCAAACCTGAAGCTATTGAATGATGCTTCATCAGAGTTAGTTGATGCTATGATGTAATGTCAGATGATTGGGTCCTTGATGTACTTGATGAATACGAGACTGGATATTTGCTTTTCTGTGAACACATTGGGCTAGTTCCAAATGAATCCAAGACATGTTCACCTGATTACTACAAAGCATATTCTGAGCTACCTGAAAGGTATAGTTGATTATGGGCTCAAGTATGAGGCAGATCAAAAGATTAACCCGAAAGGTTATGTTGATTTAGATTGGGCAAGAAGTGCCATCGATAGGAAGAGAACTTTGGGGTGCTGCTTCAATATGGGATCAGGTGTGATCTCTTGGTTTAGCAGGAAGCAGTCTTGTGTGACACTGAGTATAGCTGAAGCAGAGTATGTCATAGATTGTTCAGTTAGTTGTGAGGTAGTGTGGCTGAGGAAGCTACTATCTAATTTATTTGATCTCCAGTTGGATGCTACTTTTATATATTGTGACAACCAAAGTTGTGTGAAGTTGTCAGAGAACCTGGTGTTCCATGACAATTCGAAGCATATCGAGATCAAATATCACTATATTAGGGATATGGTGTAGAGAAGAGTAGTGAAGCTCCAATATGTTGCGATGGACGAACAGATAGCAGATGTGTTAACCAAGACATTAGCTAGAGTGAAGTTTGAGTACTTTAGGGAGAATCTTGGTGTTCTCTAGATCGAGGTTCCTTCCAAGAGGAAGTGATGAGTTCGTGAGTCGTTCTGACATGGTAGTAGGCGGGTCCTCCCATGGCTAGATGTAAGTGCAGATCCTTTCTAACTGGGTCAGATGTAAGTGCGGGGCCCTTTTGACATGGTGGTAGGAGGGTCCTCCCATGGTCAAACATAAGTGTAGAGCCTTTCCTTGGATGATAGGTGGTGTGTCCTATCATGCCAGTGGATGTAAGTGTGGAGACTTTCTATGGATGGTATATGGTGTGTCCTACCATGCTATTGGATGTAAGTGTTGAGCCTTTCCTTTAATAGTAGATGGTGTGTCCTACTATGCCAGATGATGTAAGTGATGGGACTTTCTGACTGGGTCATATGTAATTGTTGGGCCTTTATGAATGGGCCAGATGTAAGTGCTGTGCCTTTCTGACTGGGTCAGATATAAGTGAGGTTCCTTTCTCTGGATAGTAGATGGCGTGTCCTACTATGCCAGTAGATATAAGTGTTGTGCCTTTCTCTATATAGTAGATGGTGTGTCCTACTATACCAGTAGATGTAAGTACTGAGCCTTTCCTTAGATGATAGATGGTGTGTCCTATCATGCCAATGGATGTAAGTGCTGGGCCTTTCCTTAGATGGTATATGGTGTGTCCTACCATGCTGATGGATGTGAGTACTGGGCGTGCCTTTCTAACATGGATGCTCTATGTGTTCCTCCCTTGGTCAGATGCAAGTGTTGGGCGGGCCTTTCTGACATGGATGTTGGATGTGTTCCTCCCATGGTCAGATATAAGTGCCGAAGAAGATGAATACCTACATGGAGGCTAGGATTGAAACCAACATGAAAAATGGCTGTCTTTGTAGAACTTCCTATGACAAGAAGAATTGATAGATACCACCAGTTGATCGAGATAGCGGATGTAGTGATGATGATGATGATCCAATAATGATCCAATTTCGATGATGATCCACTTTTGATGATGATCCAGCTTTGATGATGATCTAGTGATGATCCATTTTTGATGATGATCCATTTTTTATGATGATCCAGTAATAGTCCAGTTTCGATGATGATTAAGTGATGATCCAGCTTTGATGATGATCTAGAGAAGAAGACTCGTGCTGATGTATTGTGTCAAGAGAATACCTTCCTAGTTAAGAGAAAGTGTTGATGTATTTATAACTTTGGAATGTATTCACTTGTATATTTCATATATTGTATTTCATTGATCCCCGATGTTCCTATCGAGAGAATAACTAATGTAAACAAGTCATGTAAAGTCATAGATGTTAAACCTCCTAGTTGAGTAGGGTTTAAAGTCCCCACAGTTTCAGGGCACTAGGGTTATTAGACTCTCCTAGAGAAGCCGGCCCTGGTAAGTGATTTTCAAGTTGGAAACTAGTATAAATAGAGAGTGAGACTCTCTATTTCAAACACACACTTAGCCAGCTATAGCGCATAGGTGAGAGATAAGTAGCTCACTCAAGTGAGAGAGAGAACAACTATTGGAGATCATATTTTTTTCTTTGGGTTTTACTGCTGCTATTGGTGCTCATTCTATCTCTAAGGAAGTTGCGGGGTTTTCTCCTTTATGGTTTCCCTGACGAAAATCTTTGTGTCTATTGTCTCTTGTGATTAATTGCTGTGCATGTTATTCTCTCAGATAAGATCCTAAGATCATATTGCTTAAATGATAAAAATATAACAATTATGTGAACTTAGTCAGGAAAAGGTCTTGAAATTCATGTAATAAATCAGTGATTTTCCCAACGGTCGCATTATCCTGATAATCTCCCATACTTGCAAAATTTGGATTCTCAGGAGACCCAATGTTCACTTTCTTTATTTTCATGGGATTCAAAAAAAATTTAGATGAAAGACCTGGTTCCTTCAATGCTTCACTACCTCCAAAATCGGGGATGTGAATGTCTCATGGATCATCATATTTAGGTTCCCCATATATATTGTAATAGTTCACCAGGTTCTAAATTGTCGCATTCCATTGTGGTAGACTGGACACTAGTATATAAATTTCCTCAAAAATATTAGCTTTAATAACTTGTAAGGAAACATCAATTGATCAAATTTCATCTACAAAGCTAAAAGTATGATTGAATATATTAACCAAATCTTCCCAATCTACATTTCCTTGTCTTAGTTCAATTGATGTAGACCAATTTATTGGTACTGTATCCAAAGTATGTATGAACAAATGTACCCATTCATGCAAGGGGTTAAATCTCCATGTCACAAAACCATTATCAAGATGGTTTATGGGACTCATCAACCAAGGAGACTTATTACCAACATAAGGAATATTCTTACCAAACTGGATTTCTAAGAGACTTCAACACTGAGTCCATTCCGAGATGGATTGTTTATGAGCATCCCACCATCTTTCTGGCATAGATTTCATAGCAACATCAAGATCTAGCAGTCACTGGGGTTCCAATACCTTATATTCAAATTCTGAAAAAATTGTGCTCAAGTTTGGAAATCATTCATATGTAGGAAGATCACATATCTCGGTACCCACCTATCACAAGGATTTTGTGATTCTTGCGTATTTTCTCATAGATACTTCATGCAATTGATTCTTCCAATTTTCCAATGCTTCCTTGAAATATGATGAGCATGAACCAACACTCCACCAACTTGATTTACCATCAGTTGTAGAATTTATATAATCATCCCTCCTAGAATATATATTATAAATAGTATCCAAATTCCCTTCATGATACTCTCATCTTACTGATTCGAAATAACATTGGCCTTCTAATGCGTCGATTGGAGTGACTGTCTGCATCTCTGAATCTTCAAATGATAAGATCCTCTTTCTAAAATCAATGAAATTTTGGTTCTCAATGGCCCATACAATACCCTAGAGTGCTGGATAAGGGTTCGTATCATCAACAATCTCTATAAACTCAAAATCTACATAGGTTTGGAGCCCTTCCACAACGACAGGAACCTATGGTAATCGACCAATAGGAAGAAACTTTAACTTGTTAGCTAATATCAATATAATGGGTGACAATACTAAATTGGGATTCCCCATACTCTCCCATGTGTCATTTTTCAAAATGTTGAGATACGACCCCAAGTCGAGAATAATGAAATCCATATTATAATCACCTATTTGTGCATTCATGTGTAGTTCTTGAATAGTCTTCTGTCTTTTATGAATACAATTAAAAGAAAAATTATATCAAATACCTCTCTCAGGTTCTTCGATTATAACTGATAAATCTTCCAGAGACTCTTCATTTTTAACAAGTGCTAGACAACTTTTCAAAAAATTCTTTAGAATGCTTACTTGTTTTGTCAACTTCTTTGGAATTGACCGATCAAAGCTCGGTGGCATATCAATGATTGGACCTTCATCGAATCCTATAAGAGTAGCATATGTCAAAGAAATTTTCCTATCCATAAAATCATTTCATGCATCGAAGAAGACCCCTTTCTCTTTTTGGACATCAAATGTCACTTTCTTTTGTGTTACAGGTTGTATTCTCATATTTGTCCATGGTTATTCCTTATCATCACCAGTCGTAGTAACTCCCCTGGTTAGCACAAAAATAGTTAGTAGTCTATCTCAAGGCTCAACTGAAATCTTCTGAACATTCTAATTTGCATTCAGGGGATGGTTCTGATTCCCAGTGACCTTGGCCTTCCATTTAGAAATAACATAGGGAAATTTTTCAATGGTATGATCCAGTTATTTATAATATGAACATGTCAATGTAGGACTTGTAGTTTATGGCATAACTTTTTGGTTTTCCATAATTATAGCATATGACCTAACCTCTTCCTCGACCTCTAAAATTACTGCCCCCTGGGTTGAGGGAACTGCACATGTGACCTCTCAACTTGCATTTGCTTGTCATTCTTCATCAGGTAGGTATCCACTATCTTTTACTATAGTAATAGGTATGCCCTATATTCATTTTCATCATGGCCCACAGATCGACAAAACTTACAATGAAGAGTGGTGGGTGTACTTACTATTTTTTGTAGATACAAAAACTCTTTTGAACGGTATCTTGTTTGACAGATCCTACACCATGGAAAGATAGTCCATAAAGGATGGGCATAAATACTTATGATAGCCTTCCATTTTACACCTTGTGCACAATACATCCTCATGTATCTCGTTTTCGTTATTGATATCTTGGATCTGTAGTGAAATATTATCCAATTTCGACTGGATTTGTGTCATTCTCGCACCAGTTTCTCCAACTAGTGATGCTTATAATTTCATTGCGATTTCTAAAGATTCTATATGGGACACTATCTTCTGTTTCATTGAGGGGACACACATATGGGTTAATAGTACAACAATAAACTACTTTTTAAGTTGAATACCATACATTTTAAAACTTATATTTAGCAATCATAGTTTTGAATCTAGGGTTGAAATCCCAGATAGATTCACTTGGTGACTACTAAATCTCCTTTAATTTTTTAATACACTGCGACTCAAATTTAGGCTTCTTGAATTCATCTATTAACCCATTTTGAATTTTATCTAAATACTTATGTGGGGTTCTTACAGGAACGACATAGAATTTCATATACCAATCTATAGCTTGACCCCTAAAGGTCATGATCATATGATCCCTTTCTACCGCATCATCCTCAACCTGTTGCATGGTCCAGAGAACTTCACACAAAATTCATTGTTTCTTAGGTTCTTCTAACCCATTTCCATTAAATATAGGCAACTTCATGTCATCCTCAACCATTCTATGCCTTTGGGGAAATGTTGAACCCAAATTAGATGAGCCACTAGTAGGAATATTTTGACCATTATCTTGGCTATTTCTATTACTCTGATTCAACAAAAAACACTTTGATGCACTTTTAGGTCTTACCTATGATACCGGATATATATTTGGATTCATAGGTATGTCATAGTCTTGGGTCTAGTATGGATCTGACACCTATTCCTTATCTCCATAAATAAGCTAATACTCCTCATCCTCATGGCAAGACTCCTCATCAAAAAATGGAACCAATTCATAGTCCCCTCTTTCGGTCACACTAAAAATCTCTCTCCTTGTCACAATACTTCTCCTCTTATTTGAAATGAATATTATTCCACTCCTTAGGAGGACACCTTCTTCATTGATCTCACTATCATCTTCGAACATTTCATTTCACTCTTCCCATATTCTTTAGACCTTCTCCTAGACATTACCCATGTTCTCCACATGCAATTATTTACTCGTCATGGTCCATTCACAGAATCCCTTTTTCACATACCAGGATTTTATTCGACAATCTTAAGGACTTTAGGTATTTTCCTCTGGGACCTTGGAAAAATTATCTCTCAATCTCACTATACGACTTAACAGTATCCACAGGGATATCGGTAATATACCCTTCTAGAATGTTTTCGACTGATAAATCAACATCCCTGGAGATGGTATTATTAACACTCTCCAGTCGGTGGATCAGTTGATGTGTCCAACCCCTAGGTTCACCTTCTTGGAAATTCCTCCTTTGGAGTGCTAATATTTCTAACCATCCATACAATATAACATGTAACTCACTAAAGAAAATCTCATGGATATCTAAGTAAACATGCATTTGTAACCATTCCCCTGTAGTTAACTATGACCATTTATTTTATTCTTGTGCAAATTCTTGATCCTTTTGTTTTATCCACTCCTAAATCTCAGGTTTTGTTGTGTGCCAAAACATTTCCCCTTCACAATGATCTCAGTCTCAGCAATAGAACCTTTTGTTGAGTTTATATTTTATTGTACTAGGTTCAACATCCAACAAAACCAAAAGGTACTGCCCCGATGGGATTTTAACCTAGTCTGCAACACCTGCGATGCAAGTGAAGTCTTTCTCAAGATACCTATAGGAGCTACAGGAATCGGGTTTCTGCAGTGGTAAAGGGAATATTCTCAAGTTAAGCATCAATAGCCAGGTCATCACACATAGTTATCAATAGAGTATTACAAACCATGCATAGAATCACAACATATATGTAATATCTCTTAATCCTTGTCGATTCAATTACTTAATAAAGAACTAGCATGTTATTATGAGTCACAACAATACAAAATATAAAACATCTACACAATCAACATCCACCATTTGAAACATAAATTTAACATGGAAACTCATATGGGAAAAAGCACAAAAGCGTTCATTAATTAGCAATATTTGGGTCTTGAACGCTTTGATCTACGCACAGCCTGTAGACATCTCTCCATAATCTCCATTACATTTATTCCACGCACACAACCTATGGATCAACAATACTTCCCTTACTCTTATTCATCTATTTCCTACAATTCACATAATCTGTTGATATTACAGTCTCTTCCTCACATCAACATCTATTCTTCTCCATACAAAACACGACCAAATAGAACAACACGTAACTCAACCTTTTGAAGTAAATGAAAGTAAACAGGACCGAACTGAACTCACAGAACTCAACCCCCACAAATCCCAACCCATTAAATTTTTATAGGCTCTATTGGCCACATTTATATTTTGTTCCCACTACCTCAAAGTGTACAACCCTTCTAAGTAACTCACTAACTTTTCCATCTGACTACATCAACACAATTACTTTTCCAAGAAAACTGCCAAAATTGTCGGAATCGGTCATTTCAATGTGCGCTCCATCGCAACCTTGTTCACATTGCAACCAAGTTTTTCCTCTTAGAAACAAAACTTTTTTAAATTTTACTTAGGTCCAAAGAGCTAACCCCCAACACTCACATGTGGATATTCTCGAGCCACTTTAGATAGAAACTTCTGTTGCGTTCAGCTTGGCTTGAAAATCCTAAAATATTTTCATTACATCCTTAGTCTGTCATTGAACATCCTCCTTTACCTTGGAAACTCTCACAAGAATTTCAAAACTAAGATGATCTGAAACATCCACCACACTTGTATCCACAACTTGCTTAACTTCAATGTGAACTGGTTGAGTAGTCATTGTTACCTGATCTTCTTCATCCTGAAGCTCCCAACATGATTAGTTCTTATTGGTTTCTATGTTTGGAGTTTGGTGACATGTTTCTGCAATACTCAACAACCTTACCCATATTTTCAACAGGTGGCAATGTTTTCAATGAGTGTCGTAGTTTAGTTAGACTTGACTCCATTATATGAAGTTTCTATACTATTTCATGCAGCTGCATATCATCCATCAAGGCCTCCCATGCATGGGACACCTGCTCATACATATTGGCACAAAGTTCCTCATCTTGTTTAATCTTCCTTATTTCCTCTTTGATTACCTTTTGTTGCTCATCCAATACTTTAGGAGGTGTACTGGGAACAATATTGGCCTCTAACTGTGTATTATTCTAGCAAAATTCATTAGTAACTTCCACCAATTTAAATACATATGATTCAGAAAGAATTTTGGTTGCAACCCCAACCTATAAAACTTCTCGACAAGAAATAACAACATCTTGCTCAAGTCACTGCCTATCATTCTACCACTACTGTGCTTGCTTCTCTTTATCCTCCAGTTGTGTTTGTAATGATGACATAGTGTTCTTCATTTTCTTTAGTTGCTCGCACACCACATGTTCTTGGGAATTTATTTCTCCAACTACGACCTCTTGAATGTTGTGCAACATGAACATGGGTAGCACAAACATATCTACCCTGACATAACCAATATCATAGACATTATTGTTAAGCTTTGTTGTTCCCATATCAAGTTCTTTGGACAATATTTGGATTTTACGTTGCTGTTGAGACACTAGTAGCTCAACCGAACAATCATCAAACGGGTTGAATTCATGCAATTGGGTTTTCTTGGTACTAACTACAACTTTAAATTCATTTACGGTTTTACAGAGTTTAAATTAAGTCAATAAATCCCTAAAAGATCTCAGTATGTCAGTTATCAATCTTCTGCCTCATTTCATCAGCAATTTCAACCATTCGATATGTCAATAGGTTATAGTCATCATTAGTCAACCAGATAGAAGTGGAGTGTTGGTTTATCCAGCAATATTGAGAGGGGTGTGGGTGAATCGACATTGCTTTATTTTCACTTTATATTAAAGAAATTAGTATAAGATAAACAATTAATCAAACAAGTTAGGACACAAAATTTTATCATGCAAACCTCAAAGATAAAACCCACAAAATCAAAATTATTAATAAGATGACTTTTACAAAATTGTTTTTCTGCTACTATAGAAAGGATGTACCAACACCCTATTTTCTACCTGCTACAATAGACAAGGATGCACCAACATCCTGTATTTTTCTACCTAAACTAATAAATAAGTATGCTACAACACCCCTTTACTGCAACCTGCCCTAGCACCACCCTACCTCCCTAATTTGATCTTTTTCTTCAATTATGTTACCGATTATTCTTCACTTCATTGGTCTCTATATTCACTTGTTGTTACATTGATCTGGATTTCTGAGAAATCTTTCTTCCTCTTCGAAATTCTGCTTAAACACTTCTTTCATTATGTCTTTGAACCATTGTCTCTTTTCACTATTGTGTCCCTTCATTAAAACCTTTTCACCAATGCATCTCTTCATTATAGAAACATGCCTTTTCAAGAACTGGGGAAAAGCATCTTGAAACCCTATTTTGGAAGACCTATAACTTTGTCTTAAAGCACCTTTTAGGAGAAATAAGACCATTGTTAGATGCACACATCAACAAGATACATCCTGATGGTATCATATTATTTTTATCAGTTTCCTTCAAAATATGGAGGGCATTTTACTAGGGAAACTTGGACTGATTTTTCAATACTTGTCAATTTTCAACAAATTTTGCCAAAATAGTTTAAACCCTCATTTTGGCAGACCTATAACTTTTTCTGCAAGCACATTTTGGGGGAACTGAGACCATGTTCAGATGAACACATTGTAAGTTTTAAACCTGTGCAGAGAAGCAAAGCATACAAATTCTTTTAAGCAAAATAGAGATCACAACAACACATCATTCACACATAGACACAGAGATTTACCCTGGAAAACCAGAAAACCTTGGAGCCACACCTCCTATTTTCTCTTTATTACTTTATGAGATCCTCACAATACAAAATATAGGTATTCCACAACATCCAAATACCCTAATCCATTAACCTGGATTAGAAAAAGACTCCAATCCCTTAACCGGGATTAAGTTACATATTTTTAGACAACTTCTAAAAATAGCCACAAACAACTATAAATAGCCAAAAAAATTTGCTTGTTGCGCTCGCATCGGAAATGGCCTAATGGCCATTTCTAAACAAAAATAGGGCCTACGGCCTGTTTCCATCGAAGGTACCTTTGGGATCGCCGAGCTGCAGCACTGACATGCGCACCTCCCCTCCATACACACATGCAAAAAATATAGCATATACCCAACACACGTCAACAAGCTAAAAATTGACTGTCTCACATAATTTTTATTAGTATACTATAAAATATGGAGGGCATTTTATTGAGGCCACTTAGGCAGATTTACCAGAACTGAAACAATGCAGATCATGGAAGAAAGCACTTTTAGCAGACTAATAACTTCACCTTCAAATATTGTCTTGACAAAACAATCATATGCTTAGATGCACAAAACAAAAATCTAGATGTCTATATCCTCGGAATATTTAAATTCATCAAATACAGAAGATGGCATGTACTATACAGAGGCACCTTAGGAAGATTGAGAAGAATTTATACTTAGTCAAATTTTCAGAGTTTCAACAAGTTGCCATACTTTTACAGAATGGTGTAAAATTGTAACAATGACTTCATGAGAGGACTATAACACCATCATATGACTTTTCAACCTCATCACACATGAAACATGCTATGTCATCACTGCTTTTGTTATTTCTTTGTCGTTAATGAACTCTGATTTTCCTATAATTAGTCAAAATTTTCAGAGTTTCAACAAGAGTTTCAGCAAGTTTCCAAATTTTTACAAAATGGTGTCAAATTGTAAAAATGAGAGCACTAGAACATCATCATTCATTTCATTTCATTTCCTTTGTCATTAATGAATCCCTTTGGCATCAATGGAAACCATACTCAACATTCTCCCCCTTGGGAATTTATGGTAACAACTCTTCAATTTTCTCCGCTTTTAACATTAATGAAAAAGGTCTTCTTTTGACATCTCCCCCTGTCAACATGTCTCCCCCTGGCATAATGCCTTTTTTCTCTTTTCTTGTATATATATATATTGTAGGGATATTACTCCCAACTCTTGTCTAAGATGATCAAATGCTTCTTTGGGTAGTGGCTTAGTGAAGATATCAGTTATTTGTTTCCTTGTATCAACATATTTCAGCTTCACCACCTTTTGTGATACTTGACCCATCAAAAAGTGATATTTTATAGGAATGTGCTCTATCTTGTAGTGCACAACAAGGTTTTTTTATATGTTTATGGCACTGGTATTGTCACAATTTATCACTATTGGATGCTCATAATTTACAAGTAAGTCTTCCAATGTATGTTTCATCCAAATGAATTGAGTGCAACATAATGCATCAACAATGTATTTATCTTCTATTGTAGATATTGCAATGGAGGACTGTTTCTTGCTTAGACATGATACCAAATAATCTCCCAAGTAGAATGCTGCTCCATTGGTATTCTTTCAGTCATCAACACTTCATGCTCAATCTACAGCAATGCATGATTTTAAAGTGAAGTATTGACCTCTTGGGTACCATAAACCATACTCTATAGTACCTTTCACATATCTGATAATTATTTTCATTGTTGTCACATGTGTTTCTTTGGGAGATGATTGGAATTTGGAAACCAATCCAACAGATTCCATCACATCCGGTCTTCTAGCTGACACATATAGCAGGATTCCTATAATAGATCTATACATTGTATGATCTACTTCCAAAGACTCATCATCCTTACTTAAATTATAACCAGTGACCATAGTAATACTAACAAACTTGGATTCTTCCATCTTAAACTTCTTAATCACGTCTTTAATGTACTTGCTTTGGGAAATGAATATCCCTTTGTCTAATTGAGAAGATTCTATTCCCAAGAAGAATGTTAATTCACCTAGCAAAGACTTTTCAAATTCTTCTTCATATATGAGGAAACGTTTACACTCATGATTTGTAGATCACTTCCAAATATGATATCATCTACATAGACAATAAAAAATAATCATATTCTTATTCTTAAACTTTATGTAGATATTATTGTCAGTGGCCACTGTTCTATATCCTTGTTGCTTCAAGTAGTTGTCAAGCCTTGAGAACCATGCCCTTGGAGATTGTTTGAGTCCATAGAGTTCCTTTTTCAGTTTTTAAACATAATCTATGTTTTATTCTAAGATAAAACCTTCAGGTTGTTCAACATAGACTTATTCTTCAATATTTCCATTCAGAAATGCAGATTTAACATCCATTTGATATACTTTGAAGTTTTTGTATCATGTAAAAGCCAAGAGCATCCTAATTGCTTCAAGTCATTGTAATATCCTTGGTTTTGACCCCGGTTGCATTAAAAGATACATGATGTGTATATTGTAATTAATCGGGGTGTGGAGCTAAAGGCTAAAGCCCCACCATCGATTTGGTTGTGTTATGTTTTGGCAATTGGGATCATTGCCGTTGGTATATCGTGCTATCCGATACATAATAGTTTTGGCATCATGTAAATATGCACATTAATTAAAATGAACCTATAGCCAGCTACGACGGTGCAACGCTAATGAAAAGGGCATGATTTCCTAAGGTTAAAGGGGGGATTGTCTAACCCGTGGGAGCCATTGGGAGATTGCCATGTGTCAACCACCCATTTAAAAATCCTATTGTTAGTTGGGAGTAGTTATGGCTAGGAATTGGTGGGTGGTAGGACTGCCAGTCTTTGCCCCACGCACATTCCACCATTAGGATCGCTCTTCTCACGTGGAGGGCAGGGGGACAGTCACCCTTTTCTCCACTCTTCCACTCGAGGTTTCGTCTTGTTCATCTCATGCAGGCAGTTAGAGGGTCTGCTCTCGACCTTTGGTTGATTGTGGTCTGTGCAAGTTTTTCCCTTCAGGTAGGGAGTATTGTTTTACCTCACGCATAGGTCGGGGCTATGTTCTCTTGCGACGAGCTTGAAGAGCGGCCTGAGAGGCATGATTTCAGTGGGTGTAAGTTTTCCCCTACTGATTTGTGGTCTGTGTATGTGTTTTCCCTTGTCAATGCTGGGAGTTTGGATTCTCTCCCATTTGCGAACTGTGTAATGCTGTCATGGTTTCATTGTGAGATTGGGGATGTTGTTCTTCCCCTGGTTTGGGTTGCTATGTGTGTGCAATTACCTTTTATGGTTACTATTGAGTTGTTTTGGCCATGCTAGGGCTAAGAACAACTCTGAGTCGCCTTGCTTGGCTTGAGCTACGTTCACCATTTTGGGTTGTCACCCTGTTTCCTTTGGTTTTCTTCACAGAGCCATGAACTGATTGTTTTACTACGAGTATGCAGTGGTTGGTATTCAGACTATGTGGAGTGGGATTGAAGGCTAGGTATGCTTGAGAAACCTAGGTTTTGGATCCACACAGAGAGAGTTAGATGGCTGGATTTCTTCTCCACAACCCCAGAAGAGCACTGGCAAGGGAAGTCAGGG
The DNA here is from genome assembly GCA_001517045.1 of Pseudotsuga menziesii. NCBI lineage: Eukaryota > Viridiplantae > Streptophyta > Pinopsida > Pinales > Pinaceae > Pseudotsuga > Pseudotsuga menziesii. The sequence continues at coordinate 163,156 of LPNX010742948.1, forward strand.
CCTGAGGGACTGTGAAGTAGAGAAGGGACTGATTCCTGGTGTCGAGTGTGTGTGGGTGTATTAGAAGTCAGGATAGCTCTAGTGTAGGCATCCTTAGCTCTTCCATGAGTGCACCAGTTTAGCATTCAGCCTTTCCTAGCTCCTTGACGACCTGATAAACCCAACTGTGTTGACTTGGCTGTATTGTGTATCCTTGGCTATGTGTAAGCCTGCTTAGTCCCTTATTCCTTGGGGAATCATGCCTAGCTCAGGGGTGGAAATGTTGCTAAGAGATTGATGAGAATGTTGGACTATGGTTGGGTGGAACATTTTAGTGACGTAGCTGGTTGCGGGATGAGTTCTTACAAGATGAGTATTCTTGACAATTTCGTCTCTGCAGTTATATTTATTATTAATGAATAATAATGATTATGTTGATGCTTGAATGTATGTTTACTTTCGCTGTATGTTGAGTAATTATGCATCCTTGCATTTTTTTTGTTTTAAGCATTTTATTTCAGCATTATATGCATGTTCTTGTTCATGGGGCTAGTTTCCCAGACGTTTGATGGTCCGGTAGTGTCCTCTTCGCTGGTAAGAGGGTCGGGGACATTACAGTGTGGTATCAGAGCCAAGTTTGCAGCATGGGCTTGAATGGGCCATGAATATCCAATGATAGAGACATCATTGCAGCATTTGGGCCTCAGAGGGCCAGGAAAGATCAGCTAGCAGAGGCAGGTTGCCTTCTTCCGATTAGAGATAAAAAATTATAATAGAAAATTTTCTGGAAAATTTTTGTTGAAAAATCTCTAAGTGACAGACCATCGGTGCATCGAAAGACTTAGTGGGAAGTCCTTCCGATGCAATGGACGGATTAGTCTAACAACCATCCAAAAGAGGCCATCGGTGATCAACGGAGTTTAGTTGTTTGGATCAGTGACAATTAGCTGATTGCACAGCCGACATGGAGCCCAGAGGAAAAATATTCTAAGTGTTGAAAATTTTGGAATTTAGTGAAGTTCAGAAGTCATTGGCGATCGGTGGAAGAAAGAAGATGCAAACACTGATACATCAGCTCCGTATAGCTAAAGATCACCGAAATGGCGGTGATAATTAGTTGTTTGGATCACCGATAATTAGGTAATGGAAACAACGATACGTCGGCAGGAAAAAAGTTAAGGCACCGAGGAGAAAGGAGGAATTTTTGCTGAAAATTAGATGCTGAAAGCATTGATGATACGTCAGCAGAGGATAGAAGACGTAAGCACCGAAACGACAATGGAAAAGGCAGGAAGTTAGTTGGTGAAGCCACCAACAATGGAGGTGGAAAGAAGATTAAAGAGAAAATTGCAAAAAAAAATAAAAATTAAGTCATGAGGCCATCGGAAATCGGCGAAGTTTAGAGGTTTGGTTCGTCGATGATTAGGCGATGAAGTTACTGAATCATCATCGCCATCGGTGAATTTTAGATTATTGGAGCACCGATCGGCGGAAATTAGTTGACGAAAATTCCGAAACGTCAGCTCACTTGGTCGGAACCATCGACGAAATTTAGAGGATGGAGCTACCGATGTGGCAGCGGACGTCAAAAGAAATTAGTTGTTTTGGTCACCGATGGACATTGAAAAAATTTAACTGTTTCTGCATCCACCGTTGCGGCTGTCTAATGGACTATCCTTTCGATAGATAGAGGCCCCAACTGTTGATGCTGTAGTGGTTAGTTTTTCTAACAGTCGATGAGTTTATAGTCTGCGGAACCCATAGTGGGATTGCTACCCGCCATTGCTATTAATTCTTGCACATGATCTAGGAACTAGGAATCAAAATCATCAAAGAATAATTAACAAATACTCATGAATATGTGTTAATTGGAACCAGAATGGTTTCCTCTGTGTATATTCAATAAACAATGAATAGTTACAATACCAATGTCAAGCAATAGCTTAACTCCATGAATAATTCAAATACCTAACTAGAAAATTTGAATTCAATGAGTGAGTCTAGCTTAACTGACTCTTAGCCATTCAATCACACTCAGTTAACCACATGACCAAAACCCTAATTGATTCACCAAACCCTAACTGAAGTTAGAGTGCAATAAATGAATGAATCTCAACTGAAGGAGATCAAACACATGTCATAGAAAGTCAACCATCAAGTGCTAGTGCTCCATGACTTCAATGAACCCCGATGAGGTTAACTGAAGCTGAACTGACCATCAGAAGTTGGTGGAGGCACCTTGTTGACTCCAGATCATTAAATAATAATAAATAATCATTAAATAATCATTAAATAATATATTTAATGATTGGAGGCACCTTAACTGACTGGTTGTACTGATTGTAACCACCAGTTAGCAATTAGGTGCATTAATGTCACTTAGATCAGCCCCGGAGTGCTCCAGTTAGCCTCCTTGACTATAGGAGAAGGCTAAGTTAGCCTCCTTGACTGTAGGTAGGCATGGGTGTGACTGGATGATGGTAATTAATGCTCCACTGATGTCAATTAATGTCAATTAAACTTAGGATAGTGGTTTAACTAGGCCAATTTGACCAAAAAGAGTGTGTATGATGGTAAATGTCTCCAACACCCCCCCTTAAGCTATACTCAGGAAGAGTTAGAAAAAATAGATGCATAAAAATTCTAGGGCCATAGAAACTAAGGCCATAGGTCACCCTGTACAATGCTGAAACAGAAACAATGCTCTAAACAAACTAAGTGAGGAAAAGAGGGAAAACCCAGTGGGAAAAACCCCCCCTCAAGCTGAACACTGAAATTAGTCTGGATCACCCTGATGAACTCACCCCCAACAGTGAACGGAGGTAAGTGAACTTCTTTTTTGAAAATCTTGTGGTGAAGATGTCTGCAATCTGCTCATCAGTCGGGCAGTATTGCAGAATGATGGTCCTATCATGCACTAGCTCCCTGATGTAGTGCATGTGAATCTCTAAATGCTTGGTCCTCTTCCTGGTAACTGGATCCATGGATATATTAATAGCACTCTAGTTGTCACAAAAGAGGATAGTGGACAAAGTACTACCAAGATCAAACTCTGAAAGAATTCCTTGCAACCAAATTTCTTGGATGCAAGCATTCACCGCTCCTCGATACTCGGCCTCTGCTGAAGATAGTGCTATGGCAGCCTGCTTTTTGCTTGAACAGAAAATAGGGCCACCACCAAACATGAATACATATCTGGAAGTTGAATTCCGATCAATAGAATCACCCACCCAATCGGAATCTGTGTATCCAACCAGCTCTAGCTCGGAGTCTGCAGCATAGTGAATGCCGTAGGTCCTGGTTCCCTGAATGTACTGGAGGATCCTCTTGGCTGCCTTCCAATGAAGATCATGAGGCTGCTGCATGTATCTTGATACAGCATTCATGGCATAACAAATATCAGGCCTATAATGTGTCAAGTACAACAAGCTACCAATCAACTGTCGATAGATAGTGCAGTCCATGGGAGGTGTGTTTTTTCCTTCTTCAAGGTTGATCCCTGAAAGGAAAGGGAATGGTGCAGGCCTACATTCAGCCATGTTAAACTTTAATAACAGGTCTAAAATGTATTTGGACCGAGTGACCATAATCCCATCATAATTTTGCTCGATTTTGAGCCCTAAAAATTATTTTAGAAGCCCCAAATCACTCATTTCAAAGGCATTGTGGAGAGCAGTTTTGATGGCTGAAATGGAGGCAATTGTGCTACCTGTGATCAGTAAGTCATAAACATATAAAAAAATTATAATTATATGACCATCATGCTGCTCTAAATACATATTTGGATCTGATATACATCTCTGAAAGTTTTGCGAGAGAAGGAAGGCATCCATCTTGGAATACCACTCTCTTGGGGCCTGTTTTAACCCGTATAGTGACTTCTTTAGCTTGAAAAACAAAGATGGATCAGTGATGTATCCCTTGGGATGCTTCATGTATATCTCCTCATGAATATCTCCATGCAGAAAGGCTGAATTAACATCTATGTGATGCACCTCCCAGTGCTTGGATGCGGAAATGGCCAAAATAAGGCGGATGGAGTCCATTTTTGCAACCGGTGCAAAGGTCTCATGGTAGTCCACTCCTTGGACCTGAGAGAAACCTTTTTATACCAGAATTGACTTATATTTTCAGGTGCTTTCATCAGCAGAAACTTTTATCCGAAACACCCACTTGCATTGAACCAATTTCCTTCCCGGAGGAAGAGAAACTAGCTCCCAAGTAGTGTTTTTTTGAAGAGAATTCATCTCTTCATCCATGGAAACTTGCCATATTGGATCATTCCGAGCATGGTAGTAGGATTTTGGATCTGAACTAATCATAAAATATCAAGTTTTGGACAGAAAATTATTAGAACAAGAGAGCGCAATACCTGCTCTTTGGAAATCAGACCGGGTTCTCCTTGGTTCATCCGAATTTCCAATGTTGTCTCCTGCGGAGGAGAGTGTCTTTTGGGCCCATGGAGGAAGATGATTTTGCACTTCAGGTTCTGATTTAGTATTTGATGATTGCTGAACACTGATATCATAAATCAGAGGATCCAAATCAGGGTCATCACCCTCAATTTCATCATCCAAATATTTAGTGGAATAGGAAGGAAATTCAACAGTTTTCTCCTTCACTAGTTCCACCTCCTGAAGAGGCGCATCGAACTTGACACTTCTCTCGATGATGATCTGTTTGGTATTTATATCCAGAAGCTTGAATCCTTTAGATTCATCAATATACCCAATAAACAGGCATTCTATGCTCTGTGGTTGCAAAGCCCTTCTTTTATCAAGCGGAATCCGGGCACATGCAGTGCACCCAAACACCCGTAGGTTCGACACATCTGGCTTGTGTCCGAAGTATGATTCGAAAGGAGTCTTTACTTTCACTGATGAATGTGGCACCATGTGGCACCATGAGGAGTATTTACTTTCATTGATTAATTCTTGCACATGATCTAGGAACTAGGAATCAAAATCATCAGAGAATAATTAACAAATACTCATGAATTGGTGTTAATCGGAACCATAATGGTTTCCTCTGTGTATATTCAATAAACAATGAATAGTTACAATACCAATGTCAAGAAATATCTTAACTCCATGAATAATTTGAATACCTAAGGAGACAATTCGAATTCAGTGAGTGAGTATGGCTTAACTGACTCTTAGCCATTCAATCACACTTAGTTAACCACATGACCAAAACCCTAATTGACTCACCAAAACCTAACTAAAGTCGAAGTGCAATAAATTACTGAATCTCAACTGAAGGAGATCAAACACATGTCATAGAAATCCAACCATCAAGTGCTAGTGCTCCGTGACTTTAATGAACCCCGATGAGGTTAACTAAAGCTGAACTGACCATCAGAAGTTGGTGCAGGCGCCTTGTTGACTCCAGATCATTAAATAATAATAAATAATCATTAAATAATATATTAAATGATTGGAGGTGCCTTAACTGACTGGTTGGACTGATTGTAACCACTAGTTAGCAATTAGGTGCATTAATGTCACTCAGATCAGCCCCGGAGTGCTCCAGTTATCCTCCTTGACTGTAGGTAGTCGTGGGTGTGACTGGATGATGGAAATTAATGCTCCAATGATGTCAATTAATGTCAATTATACTTAGGATAGTGGTTTAACTAGGCCAATTTGACCAAAAAGAGTGTGTATGATGGTAAATGTATCCAATAGTTGCAGCTACCATGTGGACTATCACTCCAATGTTTAGAAGTTAGACCGCCGACACAGTGGAGGAAATTTGCTGTTGGATCACTGAATTGTCAAAAAGTTTTAGTGGTCTGAGTCACCAACACAATGGGCATGTTTAGTTCTAAATCACCGACACATAGTTATTAGTTGTTTCGACCGCCGATGGGTTGCATGGCCACAGAACCCATAGTTGGTTGGATTGCCATCGTTGCGGATGCCTAAGGAGTTATCCACCCGATGGATAGTGCCCTGGTCGCCGATGCCACGAAAAGGGTTGTTGTTTGAATCACCAATCCAGAAGGGAAGACTAGTGGATCAGATCACTGGAAATCAGTTGAAAAAACCACCGATGGGTTGTATGGTCTACGGAAACCACAGTCAGTTTGTTGGCCGTAGTTGCGGCTACCTAAAGAACTATCCACCCAAAGAATTGTGGTTCCGATCGTCGATTCCGTAGTGATTAGCAGTTTCAATCATCGATACACTAGCATCGCTGATAATAGTCCAGAATCCTAGCCGACTAAGGGTCGGACATGTAGAAGAAAAATAGACGAACAGATCGCCGATGAGTAGTGGAGAAAACTAGAGGTTTTGGCTGCCGAAGCGTTGGAATTTTAGTTGGAAAGAGATCCGATTGGAAAAAAAAGAAATTCTTGGGTTTTCCAAAGGGATTTCTCAGCGATTTTCAACTGTTTTCAATGGATTATAGGGCTAAAGGAAATAAAATCCTAGGTGGCTGAAGTTAGCATTCTAGACCAAAATACAGTTGTGTGTTTTTCCTAAAATTGGTGAAAATCATCATTTTAGAAGTGGTGTTGTTTTCACACCCGAGGTCAGAATGAAGCATTTGGATAGGCGTTGGAAAGATTATCCAGTAGGGAACTAGGGAGAGTCACCATAATATGAGCATGGAGCAGCAAGGTAATAGTGATTTCTTGAAAAAGAAATGTGCTGCTGTCAATATGGACAAATCCGGGAATTGCATGCCTAGAAGTAGCAAGGACTATAAAGTCAAACTAGCTGTTGTGTGGAAGAGGAGTTCCATGCAAAGATGAAGGAATTGAAAAGGGAAATTTCCTTAAACCCTGACTTGCTAATTATAATTACATTTTATAAGTTTCGTACATGTAATGTATGAGGATATGCCTTGCATGCATAGGATATTACATGTTGGTAAGAGTAGTGAGAATTATACATTTATAATGAACCACTAATGGTAATTATTGTATTGGTGTTGGCATTAGTGGGAAAACCAATGACAACATGGACATGGATGAATATGTTGCTGATGCTAACGAATGTGACCAGAAACCCTATGGAGAAAGGGATAAGGCAACAAGTCCAGAATCAAAAGGTTGTGAGCGAATTCTGCAATCTCCTGCAAGAGACCAACCAAACTGGTAATGTCAAGGGTGTAAATAGGATCCATGCAGGTAATGGTTTAATTATAACAATTGAATGGAGTGGTAAAATCAAGAGGTCTCATACCATGTGGGTATTTGAAATTTATACTAAATTCATACAGAAATGTATCATGCCTGTATATGTTGTTATGAGCTTAGTAACCCAAAGAAAGTAAGTACTGATGGTCTTGATTATAGTAATGCATCCTATATGAAGTAGTCATGGTTAGGCCATGCATGGTATGTTTGAATGCATAGTATTCCTGAATCAATGCAAGGTATCATTGAGTGGATATGCATTAAAATATTTCATAAATCTTGTGGTTATGCATTGAATAGATGCATATGAAAAGTATGAGTAAATGTTGTAGATATGCAAACATAAGCATGGGTGCAAATGTTGTGATGCATTGCATGAATGCATCGAGATAGTACATGTGTCATTATGAATAACTAATGGCTGAAATGATGAATTGATGATAATTCTGGAACCATTTCAAGAGCTGTTATGGATACAGGATAGTAAGTGCATGAAGAGGGTAGTCATGATCGATTAGCTACCACAAATGCTCTATGGAAGGGCAAGGTGGTACAAATGATACGCTTGTGAAGTAAGGAGTATCTAAACATTTCATTTTGGCATAAATGATGTGACTATACCTTGCAATTTTAGTATGATAATGATTGCGTGAAGTAAATGAGTTTTGGTAATATTGATGTACTAACAGCTGGAAGTATTTGAATTCTATAATTTTGGAAATTCTTCAGTGATTGTTGCAGCAATGGAAAAAGTTATATGCATCAAGACTTACCAAGTGTGTGGCTGATTGAAGTTTAGATTTCAGGTAGATTGTTTGGGGCATGGAAAAGTGGGTAAGACCATGAAAAAGACCAAAATATACCATGTGAAAGAGCCAAACCTCATGAGAAGAGTCTCATGGTTGTGAAAATAATTTGTATGCTGAATGAATTGTCAATTTAAATTTGTAAATTTCATATTTGAGAAATTGCTGACAACTACTAATCACTATTGGCTTGCATAGAATTGTGTTAGGAGGACGCATTGCAAGTGGGTGTTCATGTTATGCTAGTAAGCATAAAATCATAATGGGCATAGTGGTGCTGCTTACAAGAGACCCACAAATGAGGATCACTTCATTACCAAGCAAATCAATTTCTGTAGTAGACAGAGTTGCAAATTCCTATTGAATTTAGTTAGTAATGTCATTGCTTGGTTATGGAACAATCAATTTGGATTGTATTATCAAATAATGATTGACTATTTGGATACTTGATGAATTTGCTAGGGGTACACATTGGAGGAAGACCATGTGTGATGGCCTGAAGGAGACAAACTTTATGGGGAGGTTCTCCCCTATCTTGGAAATGGGTTTCAGGTGAAACTCCATTGGACATTTTGGAAATGTCTCATCTGCACTACATGTTTGGTAAGCAACATGAGCGAGATGGTATAGATTATGTCAGTAAGACATGTGTGGATATGAAATGTAAAAAGGAGTTGGGATAACCGAGGGACTATCAACTCAGAGAAGGGAGCCCCCATTCCTCCTTAACGAAGGAATACTACCTCGGCAAATGGATAAGTGTTTTGTGACCCTAGCTAAGAATATGCATGTCAAATTGTTAAATTCAATATGCAGAGCATGTTTTGATTTTATTTCCATTATGGCAGATTGCATGAGTATGAATAGGGCCTACATGACACACATTGGAAAGGGGTGCACACTTTCCTGATGTTGGATCATGAAAGGGTTTTCAATATTGATTACACCCTAGGGAGTGGATGCACTCCTGGTGTCTCAATACTTGATAGCGAATGATGTGAAACATGATTACAGATTTAGAGCAATAACACTGAAGAGTTTGCTTATATTTCTTGTGTTGTTAGGCTAAATAGATGCAATTTGGTGTTGCACACTAAATGGACAATGGCTTGGGCTCATCCTCCCTTCTACTGAAGAGCACAGAGAAGGAGACATTCCCAAGGGACTGAAGAGCAGAGAAGGGAGTGGTTTCTTATGTTGTATGGGGTAGCGTAATTAGATCTCACTGCTGGGAATGAAACCTGGAAATGGTAATGGTAAATTTCCAAGCCTAGTTAGCGTGAAGGTGTACTAGCTAGATGGTATGGTCAACCCAACTATAGGTTGGCTTGATTGTGTAATTATTTGATGTTGTGGAAATTGTGGTTGGTTGGACATTAATTAATTGATGTTGTGGAACTTATGGGAATGTTATAGTGTTGTCTTGACTACCTGCAGTCTGATAAACCCAACTATTAGATGGCTTGGATAAGTAGCCTAATAAACCTAATAGTGTATTGGATTGATTGGTTGCAGCTTGATAAACCCAATTGTATATTGTCTTGGCTGGAAGGTATGATAAACCCATATGTAGGTTGGCTTGTGTGTGCTTGATATATATTAAAGGATGTTGTGAAGTAGCCTATGCACTGACCTAACATACAAGTCCATAGGCAATCTGAAGGCTTGCAAAGCGAAGCAGGATCCTGTGAACCAAAGAGGAAACACACAATACAGATAAGTATTGGATTATTTTGCAATTTCTTGCTTATGAATATACATGTGTATATGATTTTGTTATGACATTCTAAGATCTTGTTTAAGAGATAAAAAACATTGATAATAAACTAAACATGTGTATCTATTCAATGTTTGAATATAGGTATCGCTGGGAGCAAGGACTATGAGAGAATCCTAGGGGTGCATGTGGACATGTGACTGTCTTGAAGAGCTCAGAATGAGCAGCAATGAAAAAGGTGCTAGTGAGACTGTGAAGGTCCTAGCAGCTGAGACAAACCATGTGGGGAGGCTCCATGGTTGAGAGGTCTGAAATAGACCGGAGACACTAAGTGTCATGACCAAGAGGGATTGGTCATCCATTCACGGTGAAGTGAAAGAGGCTGAGAGCATGAAAACCACAGTGGTGGTGTGGGTTCCAGGATGGAACAAGACAAAGAGGGGAACAACTCTTGCTGCTCTCCCTTTCCTTTTTGATTATATATATATATATATATATATATATATACATACTTATGCATTGTGAAAACAAAAGGTTGTTGAAAGCATGTATGACTGAAAATAGAATGTGTGTATTTGCTTAAAGTAAATTGTGAATGCTGGAATAGTTAATTCCCTGCCCAAGAATGGACATGAACGAGCGCATGTGCCTGTTGGGAAGGCATGAAGAGTATGAAAGTCTCCTTGAAAAGACTTGGACTATCATGCCAATTGGGCAATTAATTGACTGATTTTAATGCCTATATTATGCTTGGTCTAACAGAATTTCAATGATGCATTTCACAGGTGAGAAAAGTGAAATCCAGTAGTGCACATTTATCATGGCAGTAGACCAGAAGCTGTTGGATTTGGCTGGAAGTCTCCTTCAAATGATTGCCAAGACCCAAGAGAATCTTGGAGAGATGCTCAAGATATAGAAAAGGTAGAATGAGATGAACCACCAGATTTTGCAAGACTATTTGTTTGCAAAAAGAGGTAAAAATCCTTCTGGGAGCAATCCGAAAAGGAAAGGAAAGTGGATCAATGATGGGACATTCATCCAAGCGATCCATTAAGAAACCTTTCAGGCATGAAGGCTCAAAGGAAATTGAGTAGGTAAAGATGAAGCAGCTAGGGAAATGTTGGAAATGCGGAGGACATCATTACCGCCGAGACTTCCCAACGAGAGAACATAAAGAGGGTAGCAGCCACAAATTTCCTAGACTTGGGGATGAGCCAAAAGATGAGAACTAGCAAGAGAAGCTCACGGAAGCCAAGGGGTTGTGTCCTGAAAGTTCAAGTAAATAATTGAACGTGGGACAGATCTGCAAAATTTTGAAATTTTGATGTGCAAATTGTATATGTATTCCTATGTATTAGAACATCGAGGATGGTGTTATTCCAAGGGGGAGGGGATTGTAATATCCTCGATTGAATTAAAAGATACATGATGTGTATATTGTAATAAATCATGGTGTGGAGATAAAGGCAAAATACCCACCATTGATTTGGTTGTGAGATGTTTCGGCAATTGGGATCATTTTCGATGGTATATCGTGCTATCCAACACATAATAGTTTTGGCATCATGTAAATATGCACATTAATTAAAATGAACCTACAGCCAGCTACGATGGTGCAACGTTAATAAAAAGGGCATGATTTCCTAAGGTTAAGGGGGGGGATTGTCTAACCCATGGGATCCATTGGGAGATTTCCATGTGTTGACCACCCATTTAAAACTCCTGTTGTTAGATGGGAGCAGTTATGGCTGAGAAGTGGTGGGTGGCAGGACTACCATTCTTTGCCCCATGTACACTCCACCAGTAGGATCGATCTTCTTACGAAGAGGGTAGGGGGACAGTCACCATTCTCTCCACTCTTCCACTTGTGGTTTCATCTTGTTCATCTCATGCTGGTAGTGAGAGGGTCTGCTCTCGACCTTTGGCTGATTGTGGTCAGTGCAAGTTTTTCCCTTCAGGCAGGGAGTATTTTTTTACCTCATGTGCAGGTCGGGGGTGTGTTCTCTTGCGGCGAGCTTGAAGAGTGGCCTGAGAGGCACGATTTCGGTGGGTGTAAGTTTTCCCCTGTCGATTTGTGGTCTGTGTATGTGTTTTCCCATGTCAATGTTGGGAGTTTGGCTTCTCTCCCATTTGTGGATTGTGTAATGCTGCCTTGGTTTCATTGTGAGATTGGGTTTGTTGTTCTTCCCCTGGTTTTGGTTGCTGTGTGTGTGCAATTACCTTTTTGGGTTGCTGCTGAGTTGTTTTGGCCACGCTAGGGCCAAGAACAACTCTGAGTCACCTTGCTTGACTTGAGCTGCATTCACCATTTTGGGTTGTCACCCTGTTTCCTTTGGTTTTCTTCACAGAGCCATGAACTAATTGTTTTACTGCGAGTATACAGAGGCTGGTCTTCGGACTGTGTGGAGTGGGATTGAAGGGTGGGTATGATTGAGAAACCCAGGTTTGGGATCCACACAGAGAGAGTTAGATGGTTGTATTTCTTCTCCATAACACCGGAAGAGCACTAGCAAGGGAAGTCAGGGCCTGAGGGACTATGAAGCAGAGAAGGGACTGATTCCTGGTGTCGGGTGTGTGTGGGTGTCTTAGAATTTAGGATAGCTCTAGTGTAGGCATCCTCATCTCTTCCATGAGTGCACCAGTTTAGCATTCAACCTTTCCTAACTCCTTGACGGCCTGATAAAACCAATTGTGTTGACTTGGCTGTATTGTGTATCCTTGGCTATGTGTAAGCTTTCTTAGTCCCTTATTCCTTGGGGAATCATGCCCAGGTCGGGGGTGGCAGTGTTGCTAAGAGATTGATGAGAACGCTGGCCTATGGTTGGGTGGAACGTTACAATGACGTAGCTGGTTGCGGGATGAGTTCTTACAAGATGAGTATTCTTGACCATTTTTGTCTCTGTAGTTATATTTATTATTAATGAATAATGATGAACATGTTGATGCTTGATTGTATGTTTGCTTCCGCTGTATGTTGAGTAATTATGCATCCTTGCATGTTTTCTGTTTTAAGCATTTTATTTCAGCATTATATGCATGTTCTTGTTCATGGGGCTAGTTTCCCGGACATTTGATGGTTCGGTAGTGTCCTCTTCGCCAGTAAGAGGGTCGGGGACATTACAGTCTTGCTACAAGGGAAAAATTTTCTTCAAAGTCAATACCTTCCACTTGAGAATATCCCTTGCATACTAGTCTGGCCTTGCTTCTTATTACTTCACCATGTTCTTTTAACTTATTTTTGAAGATCCACTTGGTTCCAATAACATTCTTTCCTTCAGGTCTTGGGACAAATTCCCAAGTTTGGTTCTTCTCAATTTTACCCAATTCTTCATTCATGGCCTGCCTCCATTTATCATATTTGCTGGCTTCTGTGAGGTTCTTAGGTTCCACCACTTATAGTAAGGATTTTTTATTAAACCTTAGTTTCCTTCTTGTACTGACTCCAACATCTTTGTCACCTATGATTTATGTTTTAGGATGATTATTTTGTATCCTTCTAGATGGAGATTTTGTATTAGGTCTTGGAGAGCTCTCATCTTCACTTTCTTCTCTTTTCTCTTCCTCTTCTTCTTCTTCTTCTTCATCATGAACATTATCATTCTTTTGTGATACTTCCTTTTCTTCTTTGACATTTGTTCTTTCATCATCATCTTGGATTCTTATTCTTCTTGGTTTCATGTCATCTACTCTTACATCTACAATTTATATGATTTTGGGTAGCCTTTTATTATAACATCTATACACTTTCTTAATGGATGAATATTCTAAAAATATTTCCTCATCGGTTCTAGAGTCAAACTTACCAAGGGCATCCTCATTCCTTTTTATGTAGAACTTGCTTCCAAACACTCTAAAATATTTGACTGAGGTGGGTCTTCCATACCATAGGTCATAAGGATTCTTGTCATTATTTACTATGATTTGTCCTCTATTAAGTATATAGATAGTTGTGTATATTTCTTCTCTCCAATACGTATATGACAGTTTTGATTCATTAAGCATAATTCTGGATTCTTCTTGGATTGCTCGATTCTTTCTTTCCACAATGCCATTCTGCTAGGGAGTATTTGGAGCTAAAAATTGTATTTTTACCCCACACATCTCACAAGAATCATTTAATTCGTTTGAGGTAAAAACCCCTCCATTATCTGACCTTAGACATTTGATTTTCTGATTTGTCTTATTCTCAACCATTTATCTGAAAATTTTAAACTTTTCAAAAGCTTCTAATCTTTCTTTGAGAAATTTCACCCAAGTCATCCTTGTATAATCATAAATGAGCAACATGAAATAATACTCTCCTTTCAAACTTTTAGTTTGTGTTGGTCCACAAATATCTATGTGAACTATTTCCAATGGCTGAGAGGTCGTATGTCCCTTGAATTTGAAGCTGGCTTTAGTATTCTTCCCATTTTGATAGTGTTTACAAACCGTGTTTAGAGGATTTGCAATCTTTGGAAAGTCTTTTACAACTTCCTTATTAATTACTTTCATAATATTTTCAAAGTTCAAGTGCCCCATCCTTCTGTGCCAAATCCAACTTTCATCAATCATACCCATGTAGCATTTCTCTTCATTTTCTAGGATATATACATTGCTTGAATTTATTATAACAGTCCCAACAAGTTTTCCTAAGTCCTTTTTTCTGATTTCACATTTCTCAGAATCAAATATGCAGACGTTTCCTTGATCACATGTTTGACTCACACTGAGGATATTAGGATTTCATTTTCTACTAGCAACACATTTTCAGCTTTGATTTTGTTATCTCTGATAACAACTATACCTTTTCCAATTAGCTTGGAGGATATATTCTCTCCAAAGATAACTTTTCCTTTTTTAACTCTTCTTACGATTCTGAACTTGTTTGGGTCTCATGTCATGTTTTTTCAACATCCACTATCAATATTCCATAGATTTTTCTTTTATGTTGCACATAAAGCTATTGTAATACCCCAGCCTTGAACCGTTAGTATTTAATTGTACATAATGTAAATATTGTATTGAGATCATGACATGGAGCTCAAGGCCAAGGCCCTGCCATTGATGAACGTTTTGTGTATAGGTGATCGAGGCTGATACCTATGGTGATAGTGCTAAGTCAAGAACGGTAGATATATTTTGATATATCATGTAAATGTGCAAATTAACATAAAACCACAACTAGATATGGGACTGCAAACGTTAAGAGATGGGGGCATGATTCCACAAGGGATAGCAAGGGGAAATATTCAAACCCTTGAGACAATGGGGGGAATCCAAATGTCAAAGGGAAAACCCATAAAATGATAAACTACCCATTTTGTCTTTTCTCCCCAGTTATCCAAAAGTGGTTGAGCTAGTTAATGCATGGGGATGGGAAGAGTATAGGAGTCAACTTCGAATTTGGGAAGCCACCCATTTTTGAAAAACATGTTTTTGACTTCTTGGGAAATTAAATGCTTGGAAATGCATTCCCATCACATTGTTCATCCATCTGTTTGGCTCTCTCATGCATTTTAGGGCTCCTGTGCATTTTCCTTCATGTCTAGGTTGTTTTATCCATTTTTCCATGGCTAGAAATTTGTTTTGGTGTTTTTGAGTGAATGTGTAGCAATGATTCATGATTTGGGGCTTTTTTTAGAAGCGTTTTGTCTTCCTCACACAGCTAGAGCTTGCTGTGCATTAACCTCCACATTTTTCTATATTTTCCTCATTTTCCCATACACAGGATTTCATTTTTTTTATTATGCACTGAATGGGAGAATGATATTCACGATTTGGGTGTGTATGGAGATCATTTTAGACCCTACAATGCCCATAAATGTTTTGTGAAATCGTATTTCTCTCACAAGGTGTTTTTCCCCATTTTATCGGTCTGTTTTGGTTGCAAAATCATTTTTGGTTATTCTCAAAGGTTGGGAAGATAGATCCATGTTTTGGGTGTGAATAGAGTTCGTTTTTGCCTCTGTGAATCCATTAAATGTTTCCCAAAACGATTTGATCACTTGGGTCATTTTTCCCCATTTTCCATTTTCAATTTTAGTTCCTAGGATGTTTTTTTCCATACCCAGAACTTGTATTTTTCTTAGAAGTGCATCCTTGTGTTGGCTTGGATGAGTAAGTCCAAGGATCCCATCTGTTAGTGTATTGACTATGTTTGGAGGTGATTATTGGCTTGACTGTGAGTTTACAATATTGTTGTGTGTAAGTCTGTGTTCCCTAGTTCCTTTTGGAAATCATTCCCAACTCGGGGGTGGTAGTGATGTTGAGAGATTAAGGAGCACACTAGCCTATGGTTGGGTGGAATGTTGTAGTGACATATCTAGTTGCCGGGAAGCTTCTTCTCAAGATAAGTATCCTTGTGATTTGTGAATTAATCTCTACAGTTGTGTGTGCTTTTTTTATGAATTATGAACATGTTGAATGCTTGAATGAATGATGTTTTCTTCCGCTGTGTAATTGCATTGTTATGCATCTATATATGTATTTTATGTTCAATTCATTTTATATTATTTACATGGGGCTAGATTTAGCGTTTGATAGTAGCAATAGTTTTGGTCGTGTCCTCTCCATCATCGCTATGAGGGGATGGGATGTGAAAACTATCATATATTATGTCTTCTTCTCCACTGCTTCCTTTTTTTCCAGTCCTTTCTCTATTTCTTGTCTTGAAAATTAGTTCCAGTACCTCTTCCTGTAGGAGTCATCAGTTTATATTCTATAGCTACATGTCCATGGTTATTTCATTTGTAACATTCTATATCATATCTTTATAGAGCTAAAAAGGATTTAAGTTTTCTCTCTTTTGGATTGTTACTAGGTTCATTCTTCTTAAAGGGAAGAATCTTTCAATTTTCTTTACAATTCAAGGATTTATGTCTAAAATTATTACAATAGAAGCAATTACCAAGAAAGATTTGTTGATACCTTCTTGACCTTGCTCTTCTAGGAATCATATTTATTTTATTTAAAGGAGGAACATATTTTTATTGTCTTTCTTTTTAATTGGACTCGTAAGTGCAGCAACATAACTCTTTTTGTCATATCCTAATCTAGTTTTGTCACTTGATGGCATTTTTCTTTTTAGGATGTCATATAGATTCTTTTAGTTGTTCTCAAACTTTGATTTAAGAGGTTCTTCATCAAGCTTCTTTCTAAGTAGAGTGATTTCTGTTTTAAGTATTTTAGAGTCTTGTATTCTCTTCTTGAGTTGAAATTATAGGTCCTCTTGAATCTTCTTGGCCTCTTGAAGTTGGATCTTCAAATCAACAATCATTTGGTTTGACTCTTTGTTCTGCATTTGACTCTTTCTCAATTCTTCAAGAGCACTTATGAGTTCATCTTTTAGGTCCACCTCTCCTTCCACATCTAATTCATCATCTTGAGTCTCTATACCCATGAATATAATTTTGGTTTGCTCATATTCACTTGATTCTTCATCTTCACTATCTTCCATGGTGTAAAGGATCTTCTTATTTTCATTAACCTTCTTCTTGTTTCCTTCTTTTCTCTTCTTGAACTTCTGATAGGTTTCTCAACAATCACTATCATCCATTGTAGGATAGGAAAATTTTGAGGAAAAATGTCCAATTATTCCACAATTAAAGCACTTTAGGGGTAGCTTTCCCTTGTACTTTTCAATACCTCTTTCAAGTTTCTTGATGAAAAGAGCTTCTTCTTCATCTGAGTGGTTCTTGGGTAAGACTTCATATTTCTTTGACTCTTTTCTGGATTTAAATGCTTCCTCTTTCCTTGTTGGTTCATTTTTTCCTCTTCTCATCTCATAGGCAGTGAATATACCATGTATCTCATCCACTATTAGAAGTTCAAGATCATCTCGATATTCTATAGTAGACAGCTTGGGGTTATACCTTGTAGGTAGGGTTCTTAGTACTTTTTAAACTACTTTTTCCTTTATTTCTCCTCCCAGACCTTTAATTGTTATATTTTTAACATTAAGCTAGCATTATATTAGGATATTTAACTAAGAGAACAACAAGCACAAAAATCAAACACAAGAGACAATGAACACAGTGTTTTTCCTTAGGGAAACCATAAATGGAGAAAACCCTGCAACTTCCTTAGAGATAGAATCAGCACCAAAAATAAAACCCAAAACAATAAGATGATCTCCTGACAGTAGTAACCTTCTTTCTTCCTTTCCCCAGTGTCTTCCTCTTCCTTAGCTATGTGCTACAACTGAGTCTGTGATAAATAGAGAGGCTAGCTCCCTATTTATACTAATTCCTGACTTGACTAAACCCAACTAGGGTGGACTTCACTAGGTGATTCTAATAACCCTAATGCCCTGAAATTGTAGGGAATTTAACCCTTAGACAATAGGAGGGTTACCCACCTTGAATTGACATGACTTGTTTACATTATAGAAATGCCTGATTAGAACATCGGGGCATGACATGACTCAAGTACATTAAAAATACATCCCGGAATAGACATCGGGTTACAATACATAAGAAATAAAAGTGAATACATTCCAAAGTTACAATTACATCAACACTCCCTCTTAACTAGGAAGGTATTCTCTTGACACAATTTATCAACACAAGTCTTCTTCTCTGTATCATCTGGATCATCATTGAGTCCTCGTCGTCTTCACCTTCAAGTCATCTCTATATTCAAGTCATCTTCATCTGCAAGTCATCTTCATCTAGATCTGGATCATCACTTGATTTGGATCATCATCACTGGATTTGGATCATCACTCGATCTAGGTCTATGTTCAAGTCATCTTCATCTAGATCTGGATCATCACTGGATCTGGATCAGCATCACTGGATCTGGATTATCCCTCGATCTGGATCATCTCTAGAGCATCATCACTAGATCTGGATCATCCCTTGATCTGATCATCACTGTTGGATCATCATCACTGTATCATCATGGGTGCTATCTCATGATTCTTCTCGTCATAGGAAGTTCTACAGAGTCAGCCTTTTTTCATGCTGGTTGTATGCCTAGCCTCCATGTAGGTCTTCTTCAGCACTTATATCTAATCATGTAGGAACCAATCCCATAATCATATCAGAAAGGCACGCCCAACACTCACATCTGACCATGTGGGAACACCTCCCACAACCCTGTCAGAAAGGCCCAGCACTCACATCCGTCAACCAATGTCGGAAAGGCTCAGCACTTACACTCAACCATGCGAGGAACCAATCCTCCATGCCAAAAGGCTTTGCACTTACATCTGATAACCAATGTCAGAAAGGCTTAACACTTATATTTGACCATGCAAGGAACCAATCCTTCATGCCGAAAGGGCTTTGCACTTACATTTGACAACCAATGTCAGAAGGGCTCTACAGTCACATCTGATCATGTAGGAACCAATCCTATAGTCACATCAGAATGGTCCTCAGTCCTAGACTGAGATTTCCTGGTAACTGACCAAGTGCCTCCATTCCAAGAATCACATTCAGTGCTTACTTATGATCATGTAGGAACCAATCCTACAGTCACATCAGAATGGCTCAGCACTCTCATATTACATGGAAGGAACCAGTCCTCTCACCATGGAAGAATGGATCAACCCTTACATCTGACCATGGAAGGAACCAATCCTCTCACCATGTCAGAATGGCTCTGGGTCTCATCATTTCCCCTTGGAGGAAACCTCGATCTGGAGAACACCAAGCTTCTCCCTGAAGTATTCAAACTTCACCCTAGCCAATGGCTTTGTCAACACATCGGCTATCTGTTCCTTCATCACAACATATTGGAGCTTTACTACTCCCATATGCACCATATCCCTGATATAGCGATACTTGATCTCGATATGCTTCGACTTGTCATGGAACAATGGATTCTCTAACAACTTCACGCAACTCTGGTTGTCACAATGTATACAAGTAGCATCCATCTGGAGATCAAATAAATCAGATAGTAGGTTCCTCATCCATACTGCCTCACAACTAGTTGAACAAGCTATGACATACTCTGCTTCAGCTATACTCAGTGCCACACAGGATTGCTTCCTGCTAAACCAAGAGATCACACCTGACCCCATATTGAAGCAACACCCTGAAGTGCTCTTCCTATTGATGGAACTTCCAGCCCAATATGAATCAACATAACCATGTAGGCTAATATTCTGATTCGCCTCATACTTGAGCCCATAATCAATTGTACCCCTTAGGTAGCTTAGAATATGCTTTGCAACTATCAAGTGAACATGTCTTAGATCTGGCAAGAACTAGCTCAAGGTGTTCACAACAAAGCAAATATCTGGTCTCCTGTTCGTCAGGTACATCAAGGACCCAATCATCTGACAATACATCGTAGCATCAATCGTCTCTGATGAAGCATCACTCAACAGCTTCAGGTTTGATGCCATATGTGTGGTCATGGCCTTGTAGTCCATCATCCCAAACCTCTTCAGGATCTCTATTGCATACTTCCCTTGTCCGAGGGAGATTCCATCTGCATTCTACCACACCTCCATGCCTAGAAAATAATGCATCATACCCAAGTCCTTCATTTCAAACTCAGAAGCAAGCTTTCTCTTCGTATCAGCAATCAACCCATCCATACCTATTACAAACAGATCATCTACACAAAGTAGGAGCATCACTGGGTTTCCATCTTCAACCTTGTAGTAAAGGTTGGAATCTGCTTTACTTTTGGTAAAGCCCAAACTAGATAGAAAGATATCAATTCTTTCGTACCATGTCCTAGGTGCCTGTTTCAAACTGTATAGGGATTTCTTCAATCTACACACATGATACTCCCTGTCATGTGTCTCAAAACCGAGTGGCTACTCTACATACACTTCCTCTTCCACTACACCATTCAAGAAAGCAGCCTTGACATCCATTTGGTGTATCTTCCATTTCATCACTGCAACCAGAGCAAGTACTAATCTGATGGAAGTGTATTTGGCTATAGGTGCAAAGGTTTCTTCATAATCTATTCCTTCTTTCTGTGAGAAGTCACAAGCCACGAATCTTTCCTTATATTTCTCTATGCTACCATCTGCAGCTTGCTTGATCTCATAGATCCATTTGGAAGTTACAACCAACTTCCCTTCTGGTCTTGGGACAACATTCCAAACATCATTCTTCATGATCGATTGATACTCTTCGATCATAGCATCATTCCATTATTTTTGTTCTACTACTTCTTCATAATTGGAAGGTTCTTTATTGATAAAGTCACATAGTAAAGCTACATATTCGGAGCAGGATCTGGTTCTCTTTCTTTCAATGTGATTCTCTTCTGGAGCCCCATATCTTTCTGCACCTTGGATAGCTTCTTTTACTTAAGCAGGTTTCCTCTTGTGAGGATTCTTCTCTTGAGGTGGATCTACAGGTTCTTGTGGTTCTTCAAATTCTCAATCTTCTTCTTGAGTTTCTTCATTCATGGTTGTGTCATGAATTCTGGGTGCTTCTGCTTCTTCAGGTTCTTCAGCAGGTCTCTTTTTGTATTTATTGTAAGTTGTGTCTTCATCAAATGTTACATCCTTGCTGATGTCGATCTTCTTGAATCCTAGGAAATATATTCTGTAAGCCTTCAAGATTTCAAAGTATCCCAAAAATATACCCTTCTTTCCTGAAGGATCTAATTTTGTTCTCTTCTCTTTTGGAATGTCCATGTACACTGGACAACTGAATATTCTGAGATGGATGACTTCTGGTTTCTTGCTGGAAAAGACTTCTTTAGGTGTCTTGTTCTCAAGTACTCTGTGTGGAGTATGGCTCTGTACATACACCACTGTTCTGGAAGCCTTTTCCCATAGATGCATGGGAAGATCTTGACCATGAAGCATTGCTCTTGCAGCTTCCATGATAGTTCTATTCTTCCTTTCTGTAATCTCATTCTGTTGTGGATTATAAGGAGTGGACAACTCCCTCTTAATCCCTGAGTGTTTGCAAAACTCTTTGAATTCATTTGATGTGAATTCTTCGCCATTATTTGATTGAAAGGTCTTGATCTTCTTTTCTGTGTGATTCTTGATCAAGGCTTTGAATTCCTTGAACTTGATGAATACTTCATCTTTGTTCTTCATGAAGTAAATACATGTATTCATAGAAAAGTCATCAATAAAAGAAACATAGTATACATACCCGCTTAGTGATCTTGATGACATTGGACTGCATACATCGGAGTGGATGATTTCCAAGATTCCTTTTTCTTTTCTCTCGCTACTTGGAAATGTCTTCTTTGTGTTCTTTCCTTTCACACATGCTTTGTATACCCCTTCATGTTTTGCTTGAATTTCTAGAAGACCTTCAACAACTTTGCTTGCAAGTGGTAGTGCTCTATAATGCACATGTGCAAGCCTTCTATGCCAAGGTTCATTTGGCTCTACTATGTCATGGACCAAGGCTTGTTTTGGATGGCCCTTCAATTTGTACAATCCTCCTTCTTGTTCTCCAATTACTATTGCATCGTCAATAGTCTTTCCTCTTGACCAAATGAGGACTTGGCCATATACAAATGCAACCCTCATGCCTTTTGCATCCAATGCTGATATGGATAGAAGACTCTTCTTTAGTCCTGGTATAAGCAAGCCATCCTTCATTTTCATAGACTTTCTAGATTCTATCTTTTAGGAGGATTCATCACTACCTTTTATGGGATATTGGTAGTCATCCCCAAGTTTCACCTTATGGGGTGAATTATGTTCGGATAGTTTCTCAAAATATTCCTTGAAACCTGTCATGTGTTTGGAAGCCCCATTGTCAATAAGCCAATCTTTTCTTCCATGAGTGACAGTTCCTGTGAGAGCGGAGATCAGAACATATTCTTCTTCACTTTCTTATTTTACTTTCTTCTTGGGAGGATCATCATCCTCAGCATTATGAGCATGATGTCTTGTTTTGGAGTTCCTCTTCTTCTTGGATCCATTCTTATTCATGGGACAGTTTCTAGCAAAGTGTCCTATTTCATCGCATGTATAACAGCTGAGTTTGGATGGATCCCTTCTTACATGATTATTTTTCTGATGAGAATGCTTACCTTGGTGATGATGATTTTCCCTTCTTCCTTTTCTGGAGTGTACCATGAGAGCCTGATCTTCACTTCCCATATTTTCTTCTCGAGCTGCTATTCGAGATTATTCTTGTGAACATTCTTCCCACAGTCTACTGAACTTGACTAACTTCTTCCTAGCACAAATTCCTTGTATGAAAGAATCCCATGACCTAGGGAGACCATTCAAGGTTGTCATCACAATTTCTGCATTCTCCACTTCTTAATCTATTGCTTCCAGTTGTTCTTTGATCTAAGAGACCCTTGTGAAGTATGACCATGGGGAATTCACTTAGTGAACCTCTCACATAGCATGTGCGATCGTGGGGTATTAAAAAATACCCTTAATTTCAAGAGATATTGACCCAAAATATTTTTGTTCAAACCCCCTCCCAATACTTAAAACCTCCTCCCCACCCCCTTTAATACCTCAATCCTTATAAACCACCCTACCCACCCCACCTTAAACCCCTCATCCCCCCAATACCTACAATATATTGGTTCCATTTTTGATAATTTTAAAACCCACAATACGAACTAACATGATAGGATATTGGTCAACAAGTGAAGCCCCCGTGAGTATGACTTGATGGTCTCCTCATTTTGGATATTTACATTCTTCAACGGGTTTCTTAGAGTCATCTTCTGATTGATGTTCTTCCCTTCAAACAGTTTGGTTAGGGCATCAAACATAGCTTTGGTGTCTTGAGGGAGGAAACCTATGGTATGAGGTGATCCTTGATTGAATCAGCAATGATCCTCTTTTCCATAACCAAATTATTCTTATGTAAGGCCTTGGCCTCATCTCCCTCTGGAACTGGAACCTCCTCGCTGATATAGGAGTCCAACTCATTTTCTTCCAGGACCAGGGAGATCCTATACTTCCAGGCTCGGAAGTTATCAGCTCCCTGAAGCTTTTCATCAAGCTTGGTATGATGAGACATCTTAATTGAGAACCTCAAATGGAAATACAAAATATTTAGATCTTACCAAGTCAAGATGTTGGATCTGGATTTGGAGCTGAAATTCTGTAGTGCTGGCTCAGGAGCAGATTAGGGTTTTTCTTTTCTGGAGTTTTGTCCAACCAAATGATTTGATTTTGATCCCTAACTTCTATTTTGAGGTGGAAGTAAATCCAGGCCTGGGATCACTGAAAAATTCCACTTCTGTGAAAAGCCCTAATTTTCGACAGTAGTGTCGGGTCCAAAACTGAAAAACCTCAGAATTGGTTTCTACTTCGACAGAAAGATGCACCCTAAGGGGGAGAGTTGTTCCACCCTAATTTTGCTGAAAATTTGTGGAGAGATATCGACAAAGTAGGAAGCCCTAGTTTCTGCAGCTGCATAGTGTATTCTTCTCAGGTTAGCTCAGAAACCATGTTAGATTTTTAACATTAATCTAGAATTATATTAGGATCTTTAACTGAGAGAACAAAAAGCACAACAATCAAACATAAGAGACAATGAAAACAATGTTTTTCCTTGGGGAAACCATAAATGGAGAAAACCTTGCAACTTCCTCAGAGATAGAATCAACACCAAAAGTAAAACCCAAAACAGTAAGATGATCTCCCGACAACAGTAACCTTATTTCTTCCTTGCCCCAATGTCTTCCTCTTCCTCAGCTATGTGCTACAACTGACTGTGAGTGAGTGTGTGATAAATAGAGAGGCTAGCTCTCTATTTATACTAATTCTCGACTTAACTAAATCCAACTAGGGCCGACTTCACTAGGTGAGTCTAATAACCCTAGTGCCCTGGAACTATGGGGACTTTAACCCTTAGACAATAGGAGGGTTACCCACCTTGACTTGACATGACTTGTTTACATTATAGAAACTACCGATCGAAACATCAGGGCATGACATGACTCAAGTACATTACAAATACATCCCGAAATAAACATCGGGTTACAATACATAAGAAAGTGAATACATTCCAAAGTTATAATTACATCAACATTAATAGTATTGACAATTTCATCTACTCTTAGAAGATATTATCCAATATTTTATTCTTCTTTCATTTTTAGACTTTTGAACTACCCTTTATCTGTTTGAAGTTCGGATTTTTTTACTTTGGAGGCCCCTTCATAAGCATATTTTAATTTTTCCCGAGCATGTTTGGTTTTCTTAAATTGCATGACTTTAACAAATACAAAATCTATTAATCCTTTCAAAATTGCATTCAATGTTTTTCATTGGATTCATATTCATATAGTTCATCTCTATCTCTAGGTAGGTTGTGTGGTATTTTATATTCTTTTTCAATAGAACTCCAAATTTTGCATCCAAGAGACATTAGATGGAATCTCATTCTTACACTCCAAAATGCATAATTATTTCCTGTAAATAATGGAGGTCTATTAGCAGCTAATCCTTCTTGATGATCCATTATAGTTTTAATTAGGTTATTCCTTTTAGTGCTTTAGACTGTAGTGAAGTATCATCCTCTAATACCAATTGTTGGTTTATCCAACAATACTGAGATGGGGAGGTGAATCAGTATTGTCTTCTTTTCACTTTATTAAAACAATCAGTATAATATAAACAATGAATCAAACAAGTCAGGGCATAGAAATTTATCATGGAAACCTCAAAGAGAAAACCATAAAATCAAACTCATTAATAATATGGATTTTACAAAATTACTTTTCTTCTACTACAGAAAGGATACACCAACAACCTATCTTATTTCTGCTACAACAGACAAGGATGCACCAACACCCTTCATTTTTCTACCTACACCAACAGATAAGGATGATACAACACCCATATACTCTAACCACTACTAGAAGGAGGATAAAACCTCCCTATAGGCTTGCATCCAACCCCAGAATCACCCTACCTCCCTAATTTGATCTTTTTCTTCAATTCTGTTACTGGTTATTCTTCACTTCATTGATCTCTATCTTCACCTGTTGTTACGTTGATCTGGATTGATAAGATACCTTTCTTCCACTTTGAACTTCTATTTAAATACTTCTTTCATCATGTCTTTGAACCATTGTGTCTTTTCATCATTGTGTCCCTTCATTAAAACCTTTTCACCAATGCATCTCTTAATTATGGAAATGTGCATTTTCATGAATTGGTGCAAAACAACCCGAAACCCTATTTTGGAAGACTTATAACTTTGTCTTCAAGCACCTTTTAGGAGAAATAAGACCATGGTAAGATGAAATCATCAAGGGGATACATCCTGATGGTATTATATTAATCTTATAATTTTTCTACAAAATATGGAAGACATTTTATTAGGGAAACTTAGATCAATTTTTCAATACTTAGTTTTCAGCAAATTCCCCAAAATAGTTTGAAACCTCATTTTGGAAGACCTGTAAATTTTTCTTCAAGCACGATTTAGGGAACCAAGACCATGTTCATATGCACACATCAACAAGCTAAAACACTATGGTATGATATCATTTTTATTAGTATCGTACAAAATATCAGACATTTTACTGAGACCACTTAGGAAAATTTACCAAAATTGAAATAGTGCAAATCATGCCAGAAAGCACTTTTGGCAAACTAATAACTTCACCTTCAGAGACTATATTGACAAATAAATCATATGGTTAGATGCACAAGACAAAAATATATATTTTTATATCCTTAGAATCATTTAATTAATCAAATACAAAATATGGCATGTATTTTACAGAGGCCCCTTATGCAAATTAAGAAGAATTTATACTTAGTCAATTTTTCATAATTTCAGCAAGAGTTTCAGCAAGTTGCCATACTTTTACATAACTTCATGAGAGGACTAGAATACCATCATATGAATTTGAAACCTCATCACAAAGTCATTCTCATGAAGTCATCACTTCCTTTGTTATTCATTTGCCAATAATTAACTCTGATGTTCCTATACTTGGTCAATTTTCAAAGTTTCAGCAAGTTGCCAATTTTTATAGAATGGTGTCAAAATGTCAAAATGACTTCATGAGAATGCTAGAACATCATCATGCATGTCATATCATTCATTTTTCATTAATGAACTCCTTTGAAATCAATGGAAACCATACTCAACATGGAGTCCCTCACTGCTTTTTGCTTCTTCTTTCTCTTTCTCTCTGGCTTGACTCTTTTCCACTACAACCCCACATCTAGATCTATCGGGGTAGTGCTTGAGTCTTCATCACTATTTTTTTCAAAAATATATGAGACATATTCTCCTTGTGGGAGACCTGGTTGGGTCCCTGATGTAACTTCATGTCACGGTTTAATCTCAATAGATAAAAATGCATATGTGACATGATGCTTCCATTATTCTAGCCAATCCTGAACTATTATATCAACTTCCTCCTATGATATTTGGAATGTAGTGGTTAACCACTAACGATGGGGATCTCACATTAGATGTAGATATATATGGTGGGCCTTGACAGTAAACTTAATGATTTTTTGTACCACTGAACAATTGCATTGGAAATCCATGATTGGATCCGAATGTGATACCTTAATGCCTCAACATGCATAAAAATTTGAATATTGTTCTCTTGTTTTCATCGGTGATTCTCATCAAACCATATGTTTTGATATTGTTTCCCTCAACATGAGACATTCATTTCCATGCCCTAGTAATTTGGTGGCTCAACCCATGCGATGAAATAAACTAAGATAAGCAACCATGAATAAGTAAAAGGCATACCTTGTTCATGTGCATCAATAGCGCTAGCTAATAAATCATTCAATAGGAATGTTTCCCAATTCATTTGAACTCCCTATAAATCTAACACCTTGATCATTAATAGAGGCTATGTTGAATTGTCACTTATCTTGCATGAGATTATACTTCTCCTTCATCCGAGCAATAATAATTTTGTCTTTCTCCTTGCTAGCAATGAATGGTGTTGGATCCACCCCTGCCTTGGGTAAGCCTGTAATATCATCTATGATGTCGGAATCAATAGAAATTATTGTATTTAACCAAAGACACCCTCCATGAAAACAAACCAACAATTTCATCATGCATGTGTTAATTTCAGCAGTTCAACCAAAATGGGGCATGTATAGCAGCGATAGAATTCCCAAATTCTCTAAAGCCATGAGCTCAGCCCATGAGTATGAACTGAATAGGCTCTCCTTGCACAATTTTATCTGTTTTCATATACTTTGACATGTGAATTTAAGGGAACTTCCTAATGTCATGATCATAAAATGTCAATTTATTCAAATTATCCACAATGTCCACCACCACATGAAATCCCCTTGGAATGGATGGATTTACCAGTTGATATTTAGAATTATTTTGAATGAATATATGTGTATCATCATCCTTCATGGGTGGAATATATATTGGTATTATGGTCACAGAACAAGACCCATAAGCTTCAATGTCATGGGTGGCTTTAAGTCTCTTCTACGGAAGAAATATCTAACCAGTCATATGTTTCTTTGTTGGTGGATTCATGTGGAACAGCCATGACAAAACCTTTGGTATCTCCTCAAAAATTGGTATAAAAAATGGGATTTCTATAGTGGAACCTCGAACAATGATAGAGCTTTATATAGGGATCTCCATGGCGAAAAACTAAATACATAATAGTTGGCTACAGATGGTAGGATTGATCAATACACTTCACAGTTTATTACATTGAAACAACTAACTCTCATTTAAATTTGAAGTATATCTACACATGCGACAAATTGATATAGTCATATGGTATTTATTCTGACTTGACCTGCAATAAATTAGGGAAGGCAGCAACTAATACCCTCACATGTGGAGCTAATTTATGACATTCCACCATTAAATACACTACTCCCATTTCAATAAAGGAATTTATTACCATGCATTAAATTCATGTTTGACAGAAAATCATGTCACAAAATCCTACATGCAACACATAATTAACTGCGATAGATAACCAACTTACTATGCGACACCCAAACTACAAGACTACAATATGCAAAGCACGACTTATATACAATATTTTTTATTTTTTACAAACCAAAACTCATTCGATAGAAGTATGACTATCTCTATAGGGTTTTAGCCGACTTCCATTTACTAAACAATTGAGCGGTGTACCATATAACTTCTATGATTTAACTGCAGCCCCCTTTATAACATATTCAACAACATATGTTCCTAACCAATGTGTTCGAAGCTTACCATGGTGTTTTAAAAACTTATTGTCATATAGAAGAGAAAAATGGGTAGGTTGGAATTGCTTAAACTTAATATGTCGATCATGCCATGCCTTTTGTCGCTCTTTTTCAACACTTTGGTAGTAACCCACAATGAAGCGATCTTCCTCTAGCTATAGCAACTAAGACAATATTTCTTCAATTACACCCACATCTGTCATGTCGGTAATTGCAATTATTCATAAACTAGTTACAATATATTCCATAGGAATGACAACATCCTGTCCATAAACTAATCAAAAGGAGGTTTGTCCCATAATTTTCTTACATGTCATACGATAATACCATAATAATATATGTATTTTGTGATCCCAATCATCAAGAATAATACTAAAATTTTTGGTAAGTTCCTATTCTAAAATCTTATTAAAATCTTCAACCGTTACATTTTCTTGCGAATGATATGGTGTTGTCTTCCTGTGCTAGATCTAGAATTCTTTAATCGTTTCCTCATCCACTTTATTAACAAAGTATGTAACCTAGTCACTTACCAATATATTTGGACATCCAAACCTGGTTAGCACATGATCAAACAAAAATATGGCTACAGTCGCTGCAGTACAATCTCTAGTTGGTGCTGCTTCAGCCCATTTGGTTAAATAATATGTTTCAATCTCCAAAAACGTGATTTCCTAAAACTTCTTTTATGGGAATGGATTCATTAGAGGGTGACATGTCGCAAGGTGATTTTCCTTTTAGGATCATGTTGATCAATTAAATTTCATACAATTTCCTCGGGTTGAAGCAATGTCATGAAAGGAGGAAGTCTTCCAGCAAGAGGATAACCCCTTCAAGATATTCCATGCTCAACTCAAGATGATGACATATAACACAATGGTTGAGGTGAGGAGAAACTAATATTAAAGGCCACGGTATAATGCCCAAAATTATAGAAGAGAATAGGCCTATACAAAATCAAATTATAACATAAGAGAGGTTGTTAGACATACCCAACAAACTAGAAGAGCAACAACCCTAAAGGCTGTTGAATTCAAGAAGATTTCCATTCCCATAAAGAAGGAGGTAAAATTATCATATCAAAATAATTTGTATCCATCATCAAATTTAGTTTGCATGAAGCCACCACCCATGGCCAAGAATTATGATGGAGTTCCTCCTTCTCTTGATCCATAATTTGACATTAGGTATGAGCTGAATAAAATTAAAATTTTTATGCCTCTCTATAAATTTTTGAACTACCCAATTCATAGAAAATAAGTATCATCCTACCTAGGATTTATAGAGGCCACAAATGTGACAATTTCTAAGCTTCCTACCACTCTTGATAAGCCTCCTAAATATTTAGATGTAATGATATTGAGATATGAGACCTCTTAGAAGTTGAACTCATAAATATCCAAGTTGATGTGCCCACAAATGTCTTAGGGAACCTTCCTGGTAGAGATAATAAAATCATGATGTATTTCTATATCATGACGGGGATTCAATATTTACATGTTCATGATTTCATATATTATTCTAGTTTCCCCCATCCCATCATGACCACGGATATCATGAAGATATTAGTATTGGATATTACTAGACCATATAAATATCTCTCCTCATTTGATTCCAAGAGGGTCCAATGCCTTGCTATGATTAAAGGCCTGAATGTGGGAATTGTTCAGATATGTTAGATAAATAATCCACCTTAGTACCATGATCATATACCTTAGACACATTTCATTTTCTTCTATTCTATGTTCTATGGTATAGACTTAGGAATATTGATCATTTACTGATAGTTGAGGCACTCCTAGTCGATCATTCTGATAGTTGAGGCACTCTTGGTTGATCATTCTGACATAATATCAACCTTATTAATGACACAATAGCCTTGGTACGCTTCGCCTTCCCTAGATTCAGGGAATATGTTTGACCTTAGGTGAAAGTGCATGTTTGTGGTGGTTTTTGGCCTTTCTTGAGCATTTATTTCCTTCTAGAGCCACTCCCACTCACCGATGTTCTCACCCACACCTATCATGCCTCCATTTAGGATCCATGATGCCTCACCCTCGTTCACACTTACATTCATGACTGTTTGGGATGATTAGAAAGATGATTGGTCCACCTAGGGGTTTTGAGGTTCAAATCATGTTCTGACACTTGTATGCATCCAAATGGCATCGAAGGCCTCACAATTTTTCCCTATTGTAATATAAACATGATCTAGACATATTTACATGTTGTACAATCATAATAATAAATGTTATTAACTACATTTGTGTATGCTATTTTCACTCTTTCTGTTGTTTTGTGCATATATCGAATTGTGAGAATCTCCTTGGATCCTAGATCCTATTGTGAATCAATTATCACATGTTATTAGAGATATTTGGATCTTCAAATAAAAAACAAAGTGTTTGAGTTGATGTTTGAGGTATTTTCCAGATTGATTTGAGTGTTTGCAATGCAGGTACAATCAACATTTTTGTCACTTCAGTGTGTAAGAAAAAATGGAGAAGACTCATGTATTGTAGACCCCATTCAACTATTTCTAATGGAAGGCCGACATAGTGATCCAGCTGAGGTCAAAAGGACTGTATAGGGTCACCATGGGGACTGAATTCAAACCCAAATATGTTGTGGAGAAATCAAAGGTTTTCAACAAGTTTGATGAAGCATTTGGAATGCTTTGTCTCAGCATTTCAAGAGACTTACTCTTCCATGTAGACAGTTTAAAAACTCCCAACTAAGTAAGGCTCAATATTGATACATTGTTCAGGAATACTGATGAGATGAGAGGTCACCATCTCATAAATGATCTAATCTCACTAAGTACAATTCACTTTGAGACAATCCAATACTTCCTCACCAAGTTCAAATCATTGGTTCTTCAGCTGAAACAATGTGGCATAGAGAATAAATATGGAAAGCTCATGTTGTCCATACTTTCAAATCTAGGGCCAGAGTACTTGGTGTTTGTGTCAACATTCCACTCTAGCAAGCTCATAGCTCGAAACTGGTGCATGCCTTCACTGTATGAGTTCATGGAGTCACTGACTCAAGAGAAAGACAAGCTAGTAAAAATGGGAACCATCAAATACAATAACGATCAATACCTTGCTGCAGTAGTTTTGAATCTAGCCAAAGACAAGAATAAATCCATAGATTTAAAGCACCAATAGAAGAAGAAGTTGGAAAAACCTAAATATTCATATGGGGGTTCAAATCCTTGCAAGGGAAAGGACAAGAGGAAGCACGAAAATACCAAATGCACCTACTGTCACAATGGGTGGCATCCAGAGAGTGCATGTATGAAGAAGAACATAGACATGTATTAGGATTATTCATCTGCCCTTTTCCAATTTGGTCATATGTCTAAATAAGGAGTCATGTCTAAATCAAGAGTCCATCCAGTCTATTTTTACTCACTAGCACCTTTGGGTCCACTTGTCCTAATTGGGGCACATGTTCCAGTTACTAAAGTGTGGGGAACACTAATTGAGGCCTACTGCCAGTGATTTATCTTGCATGCATTAGTTTAGGATCCTACTATACCAATCCCTACAATTTAGGAGCCACTAGGAGTGTTGATACCAACCAAGGTCAGTTGAGTTGAGTTGGTGACTAGTGAAGCTAAGTTAGGAGTCAGTTGCATTCAGTTCTAGTCCTCTACATTCAGTTAGCACTAGGTTTGCATGGTTGCATGCAGGAGAGGCACATTACCTACCTCAGTTAGCTAGCCTTAGTCAACACTAAATTAGAAACTTGATTTGTGTTTTAGAAATTCGATGAACTTCGATGATAGTTTAGACAAGGTTAGTTAACCATTGAGTCCTCCGATAATGATTTAGACAAGGTCTTAGTTACCTACAGTCAATTAGAGTGTAATAAATTAAAATTTCCTCATGTGGATTTGAATTGCTTGTGGCTATTTATCCATTGTAATTCATTATAATTATTATCTAATAACGTTTTTGATTAATGAAAGCATTCACTGTTGCAAGCCATTTTTGCACTATTTCATTCTTCAATTGCTGAGTAATTTGTGTGATTTATTTTGTGAGTTGTGTGTTTGTCTATAGATATATGTGCTCAATTTATATGGTATCAGAGCCTTGATGGACAAGGCACCTCTCCTCCTCATATCTCCATTTGGATCATTTTTTTTAGCAAAATTGCTCCTTCCATTACTGCACCAGAAGTGGAGAATTTACCACTTAATATCCCAAGTTAGGAAATTTTTGATCAAGATTGCTTGATAAACTATGTTGGGTCTGAAGGAAATTCCAAAAGTGCAGACTGCTAGCCTTACTTTGTATGTTTGATTATGTGACAGGTTATCAGCTCTTCTCACAACATTCGCTACAAGAAGCCCTTTCTTCTCACTGCATTCGCTACAGTAGATCAGTCCTCCTTACTTCATTCAAAATGGATCATTCAGTAGAGCCTCTCACTCCCTTCAACTATCATTAGTGGAAGGAAGACATGGAGGTACTGCTCTGCACCAAGAAGCTCTTCAGAATCACAGAAGAAATAGAGGCAGTGCCAATTTTGAATCATGAAAAAGAAAAGTACTTGAACAGGCTTGATGAAGCTCATGGATACTTATTCTCCTCAGTATCTCAAGATATTTGATTCCACATCCAAGGATTGAAGACTCCAAAGGATATTTGGGACAATTTTGCTTCCTTATTTGATAAGAAGGATGATATGAGGGTCCATTAGTTAGAAAATGAACTAATCTCTCTTAATCCATCCAAATTCAAATCATTGAATGATTTTTTTACAAAATTCAAGAACCTAATATACCAGTTGAAGCAATGAAAGGTGGAGAAGGAGGATGATCAGCTCATTCTTTCCATTCTCTCAAAACTCAATGCAGACTACTGAGTCTTTGTGTCAAATTTTCAATTAGTGAGGATCACTACTCCAAATTGGAATATTCCTACTCTTGATGGTTTCATTGCATCTCTCACTTATGATCATGACAAGTTTATCCAAATGGGGATCATTCGATCTTCCAGAGATCAAGCACTGGTTGCAGGAGGACCTAAGGGAGTGAATGATAAAGGAAAGGAAAGAGATAAGTCTCCTATGAAGAAAGAGCATTCAAATGAGCCTTCAGGTTCAAAGAGAAGCAATAACAATGGCAAAGGAAAGTTCCTCTGCTCTTACTGTGGAATGGGATTTCATTTAGAAAGCTTCTATATGAGAAGATAACTTTATGAAATGGCTCTTGTTTTAAAGAAAAATAACATTTCTGCACCTGCTAGCACAAGGAAGGATGACTCTGAAGAAGAAGATGAATAATACCAAAGGAAATTCCATGCACTGAAGGATTTCTGCTCATCAGCACATGTCTTCCTCATTGATTCTGGAGATTCCAGCCATATGGATGCATCCAGAGAATAATTCTCTTCTTTTCAGTCCCTTGATGGTCCTAGTATTCAAATGGGAAATAACAATAAATTCCAAACAAAAGGGAAGGGTTCTATCAAGCTTGAACATGGAAGATTCAAATATGTGCTATTTGTTCCTTCCTTAGCTTCAAACCTTTTATCTATCTACCAGATGACCCATACTAGCTCTCCAAAGTGAGTGATATTTGGTCCGACTCAGTAGAGATCACAGATATCTCTACTGGGAACATCATAGCGAAAGGTGTTGCAAATCATGCCTCAAAAGAATATGAGTTCTCACATTTCATTCCTCCTTCAAAACCAGTGCACTATCAACAACCACTTGCAAGGGAAGGTAAAATCATTTCATCTGCTTCTTTTGCAGCTTCTACTAGTATTGCAGATCCATATTTTTAGTTTATGAGATTGATATTTAGGGTGATTGAGATCTAGATTCAGTCCCTACTTCCAAACTAGAATCTAGTTATATGACTGGAAACCCATCTGACACTCAGAAAGGAAAAACCCTTGTGCTATGCCATGCAATCTTACCTCCTTTGGAGAGATGAAATAGACTCCATGTAAGATGCTACATGGCAAGGGCTCAGTCTCACTACATTCAGAATAGTATATGTGATCATACTCCTCTTCATCCAGCAAGATACAAAGGTTACAGTCCTCCTTCCTTCCATCATCAATTTTGGAGAAGAAGGAGAAGTCTACATGCCAGGCCCCTGAATACCTGTGCACAACACACCATGCATGTTGCTTCGCTACCTCACAGAGATGAATATTGCAGCAACATATTTTCATTTTTTAAAACTTGAATCCTAATTCTACCTGCTTAGATAGAGGGGGGGATTTTTTCCCATGTGGTTTTCACCCTAGCTCCTTGTATTAAGCAGTTACTTTATTTTACTTGATGTAATGGGTGACCTATGGTATTAGTTACCAGGGCCCACAGATTGTCCAAGTTAGAATTTAGGGGGGGTATTAGGATTATTAATCCTCCCTTTTCCAATTTTTTCATATGTCTAAATCAGGAGTCATGTCTAAATCGAGAGTCCATCCTGTCTATTTTTAGTCACTAGCACCATTGGGTCTACTTGGCCTAATTGGGGCACATGTTTTAGTTACTAAAGTGTGGGGAACACTAATTAAGGCCCACTTCCACTAATTTCACTTGCATGCATCGGTTTAGGAGCCTCCTAGACCAATCCCTACAATTTAGGATCCACTAGGAGTGCCGATACCAACTAAGGTAAGTTGAGTTGAGTTGGTGACTAGTCAAGCTAAGTTAGGAGTCAGTTACATTCATATCTATTCCTCTACATTCAGTTAGCGCTAGGCCCCACATGGATGCATGCAGGAGTGGCGCATTTCTCACCTACCTCAGTCAATTATCCTCAGTCAACACTAAATTAGACACTTGAGTTGTGTTTTAGAACTCCGATGAACTTCGATGATAGTTTAGACAAGGTCAGTTAACCATTGAGTCCTCCAATAATGATTTAGAAAAGGTCTTAGTTACCTACAGTCAAGTAGAGTGTAATCAATTCAAATTTCCTCATGTGGATTCGAATTGCTTGTGGCAATTTATCCAGTGTACTTCATTGTAATTATTATCTAATTACTTTTTTTATTAATGAAAGAATTCACAGTTGTAAGCCATTTTTGCATTGTTTCATTCTTCAATTGCTGAGTAAATTGTGTGATATATTTTGTGAGTTGTGTGTTTGTCTACAAATATATGTGCTCAATTTATAACATGATGGTGCAACTACTTCAGAAGAACAACATCCCACTGCCTGAGGGAACAAGGAAGAAACATGGTGGTTCAAGCTCAGAAAACAAAGAAAGGTGCCATGCTTTGGTTGTTGGTTCTTCAAACTCTTCTTCCTTCATAATATATTCAGGAGATTCCAGGAATATGGACTCCATATAATAACACTTATAAAAAATTCATTCTAACAGTGGTCCATCCATTCCTATGGGCGATGATTCTGAGATCCAAGCCAAAGCGATTGGCAGGATTGATCTTGAAGATGGGTACTTCAATAATGTTTTGTTTGTACCTAATTTAGCAGCAAACCTACTCTACGTGTACCAAATGTCTCACATGGTTGAATAAAAGAGAGTAACATTTACTCCAGACATAATGGAGATAGCAGAAATCTCTACAAACAAAGTGGTGGCATTGGGTTTTGTTGATTATAATAAAAGAATGTACAAATTCTCCCATTTCCTCCCCTACTCCAAAGGGAATGTGATTTTGTCACATGCCAATGAGACAGGTAGGTTGTGGTATTAAATATATGGTCATATCAAATACAGGTACCTCCAGTAATTGAACAAAGAAGGTATGGTGGAAGGGATTCCTTTTATCAAGTTATCAAATGGCACATCCAAGGGACGTGTAGTGGGCAAGCATGTAGAGCACAACTGTGAGAAAGGGAAAGCAAGGAGAGATGTCAAAGTGCTTGATTTGGTTCATTCAGATATTATTGGGCCTATTCCCACACCCTCTTATGGGGGATCAACGTATGTATTGAATTTCATAGATAACTTCTCAAGGTATTGCTGGGTATATTTCTTCAAACTAAAATCTGAAGTCTTTCAGACTCAAAGTTTGGAAATCCCTGGTTGAGAATGTACGTGCAAACAATATCAAGGTACTTGGGCATGAAAATGGAAATGAGTATGTGAACAATATTTTTCATCATATTTTTGAATAATTTGGCATCTAAATGCAGCATTCAGTTCCCTATACACAAAAACCAAATGGTGTTGTAGAGTGCAATAATAGGGCTCTCAAGGAGATGGAAACCTGCATTATTGAAGAAAAGGATTTGAATCCTAAGATTTGGGTTGAAGCCATTAAATGTGTTGCATATGTCAAAAATAGATCTCCTCACAAAACTTTGGATAACAAGACACCATATGAGGCTTGCTTTGGTCACAGGCCAAGTGTTTCACCTTTCAAGGTCTTTGGCTCAAAGGCTTGGGCTAGGATTCCTCTAGAGCATAGAAATTTCCTTGAAAACTCAAAGAAAGGATTCCATAATGGTTGGATATTCTGAATATTCAAAGGGATACAATATATTTTATCCCTCATCTCAAAATACATTCATAGAAAGGAGTGTACAGTTCGAAGAGGAGCTCATGCAAGAGGTCAAACTAGCTCACGGGGAATGCTCACATTCTCGACTCCATGATTATGTAAGTGCTGAATCTCTTTTCGTTTTTTATGATTCTGATATTTTTGAAGATTATGATTGCATGCATTCAGATAATCACTCTCCCATTCGACCCAAGTGGGATGAGAAAGCTATTGAAATAGATGGAAATCTAGTTGGTAATCCGGTAGATCCTAGGAAGACCGGATCTCAATTTCACATTCCTTTCACTGCATGTAAATTGAATCTTGCTGAGAGATGATTCATGATGGTTGGATCTTATCCTAAAACATATCAGGAATAATGACTTGATCTGATATGGAAAACATCCATGCAAGAAGATTTCTACTCATTGCAAGACAATGAAACTTGTGAATTGGTTCCCTTTCCCTCAAAGAGGAAACTAGTGCAATGCAAGTGGGTCTATAGGACCAAAATGGATGTTGATGGTTCAGATATCAATTTTAATTCCATTTTTGTTTCCAAAGGCCTCTCTCAAGTCCAAGGAGTGGAATATATAGATACATTTGCATAGGTTGCAAAGATGGAATCTATCACCCTAGTTTTAGCCATTGCTGCATCTAAGTGCTAGGAGGTTCACCACATGGATATGAAGAGTGCATTTATTCATGGTGAAATTAAAGAGGAGATATATATGCATAAAACTGAATGTTTCATTGAGAATCCTTCACTTGTATCCAGGTTAAATAAGTCTCTCTATGGTATCAAGCAAGCTGCTAGGGCTTGGTATGCCAAGATGGACAATTTTCTTCTTTCGATTGGCTTTAAAAGATGTAAATATGATCCTAATGTGTATTTGAAACATGTTAGTGACTTATTAAAGGTTTTATTGATTTATTTTGATGATATTTTTATTACAGGTAGCTCCACTAAATAAATTGGATCGATTAAGTCTTCTTTGCACAGTGAATTCTCCATGACTGACCTTGGATTGTTGAAGCAATTTATTCGATTGGAAATTGAGGAATATGAAGAAGGGATCAAGGTTAGAAAAAAAAAATTATGCTGCATCCATTTTATTGAATTTTAAAATGGATTAATGTAATTCATCCAAGTGTCCATTCCTTTCAGGTATACAACTAGGTGAATTTGGTGCATCTCCATTGATGCACAACTCATTGTACAAACAACTAGTTGGGAGTCTACTATATCTTAAACACTCCTGAAAATATTTTTCATATGTTGTAGGTTTTGTATATATATATATGATCAGCCTCATGAGATCCATTGGAATTCATCCAAGAGGATCCTTCACTATGTGCAAGGAACCAGACACTTCATAGTACACTATGTTGTTGGTTCTCTACTAGAACTAGTTGGATTTACTAATTCTGATTGGGATGGCGATCCCAATGATAGGAGATACACTTCAGGTTATGTATTCATGATTGCACATGGTCCCATACATTTTTCAAGAAATAAACAACACTCCATATCCCTCTCTTTATTTGAGGCCAACTACAGAGGAGCAGTGAACGTAACTACACAATGTGTGTGGTTGCAAGTTATTCTTTGGGAACTTGGAGTTGCATTTGAATCACCCACAGTAATTTGGTGTGACAATAAAAGTGAAATAAAGATTTCCACTAATCCAGTGAAGAGGTGGAGGACCAAACAATTTTAGATACACATGCATTACATCTATATCTTGGTGCATGATCAGGTGATAGTCTTGCAGTATTGCCAATCTATAGAGAAAACTGCTGACATTTTCACCAAGAGCTTCATAGAGAAGACATTCACCTATATGAGATCCCTTCTTGGACTTGGTGACACATGGTGATGGTTGATATTCACTTTCATATGTTTTGGCTCAATGCCCATTTTAAGGGGAGGTTTTGTTCCCATGTGGTTTTCCTCCTTACCTTGGTTTGTATGGACAAATAAAATTTTTGTTGTATGAGGTGACTTGAGACTTAGTTTCCAAGGCCTCAATAATATTTCGGTTAAGCTGTAATAAGTTAGGATTAAGGGGGGTGTTAGATAAATAATCCACATTAGTACCATGATCATATGCCTGAGACACATTTCATTTGCTTCTATGCTATGTTCTATGGTCTAGACTGAGGCATATTGATCATTTACTGATAGTTGAGGTGCTTCTGGTTGATCATTATGATAGTTGAGGTTCTCCTGGTTGATGAATCTTATATATTGGAGCCCTAATTAATGATATAACAACCTTGGTGCTCTCCCCCATCCCTATATTTAGGGAATATGTTTGACCTTAGGCGCTAGTGCATGTTTGTGGTGTTTTTTTTCCTTGAGAATTTTTTTCCTACTAGAGCCACTCCCACTCACTCATGTGCTCAGTGATCAACCATGCCTAGAATTCCTCCATTTATGATCCATCATGCCTCACACTCATTCACACTTGCATTTGTGACTGTTTGGGATGATTAGGAATTTGATTGGTCCACCTAGGGGGGTTTGAGGGTTAAATCATGGTCCAACACTTGTATGCATCTAGATGGCCTCCAAGGCCTCACTATTTATCGCTATTGTAATATAAACATAATAAAGACATATTTACATGTTGGGAAGTCATAATAATATCTTTTATTGACTACATTTGTGCATGATATTTTCACTCTTTATGTTGTTTTGTGCATAATTTATGTGTAATATCAAATTGTGAGAATATCCCTGGCTCCTAGATCTTAATGTGAATCAATTATCACAAGATACCTGGAAAGTATGTAATTATTGAAGTGGGCATTTTTGGTGTTCTCATTACTTATATTACACTTTTATCCAAACATTGGGGAAATTCGAGGGAGGGGACATTTAATTTGATATTTCATAGGATACCATTCCAATATTTGATGGGAAACCCATAGGTTATATAGAGAACCAAAAATTACCTATGTCAGTAGGGATCCCCAAATCCCTACCAATTCCCCATCCTACACCAACAATAACCTAGGGAACTTCCTCCTAGATCATCAACCACCAAATAATGAATAAATAATCACAGATCAATAACAATAAACAATAAACAAGATGAAAATATTAAAGCACATTACAAGAGAGACACATATGTAACGTGGTTCACCCAAGATGGGGCTACATCCACATAGAAATTGCCAATTATTTATTATTATATCATCCAACAAAATGAAGGGATACAACCTGCAACAACCTTGTTGCACTTCCTCTTCACTCTTTCATAGTATCTCTCACACAATCACAAAGATTGTT
Source organism: Pseudotsuga menziesii (assembly GCA_001517045.1). Lineage (NCBI taxonomy): Eukaryota > Viridiplantae > Streptophyta > Pinopsida > Pinales > Pinaceae > Pseudotsuga > Pseudotsuga menziesii. The sequence goes on from LPNX010742948.1 coordinate 203,683, forward strand.
TTACAATGCTATAATACAATACACAGTTATATTACAATGCTTTTGTTTTATAGAGAAATTACCATGGGAAAATACCATGCGTCACCCAATACAATGATATTGTAAACTATTTTCCAAAAATCATCCCAAAAATTTCTTTCAAGGGCATTGTCGTTGTACCCCCCATCCTCGGGGGGATGGTCCCCCATGGAACACCATGGGTGGACGATGTCCCCATGCACCCCCTAGTTGGGACGAGTGTGTTAGAGCAATAATCCACCTTAGTACCATGATTAGTCACCTAAGACACATTTCATTAGCCTTCATGCTATATCCTATGGCCATACTTAGGCTATTAATCATTTACTGTAGTTGAGGCACTCCACTTTGATAATTCTAATAGTTGTGGAGCTATAATTTGATCATCTGTACTGATAGGAGCCCTCACTAATGATAGATCAGTATTGGTGTGCTCTCCCATCCCTAGCTTCAGAAATATGTTTGGCCTTAGGAACTAGTGCATTTTTGTGGTGGTTTTTGGCCTTCCTTAAGCCTTTATTTCCTCCTAGAGCCACTCCCACTCACCCATGTGCTCACCCATGCCTATAACTCCTTCATTTATGATCCAACATGCCTCACCCATGTTCACACTTTAATTTTTTATTGTTTGGGATTATTAGGAAGCTGATTGGTCCACCTAGGGGGGTTTGAGGGTTAAATGATGGTATGACACTTGTATGCATCCATATGGCCTCCAAGGCCTCAATATTTCTCCCTAATTTAATATAAACATGATACATACATATTTACATGTTGGAAAATCATAATAATATCAATTATTGACTACATTTGTGTGTGTTATTTTCACTCTTTCTGTTGTTTTGTGCATAGTTTGTGTGTAATATCGAATTGTGAGAATATCCTTGGATCCTATATCCTACCTTGAATCAATTATCACATGGTATTATATCTCTTTGGAGCTTCCAATCAAATCCATAGTGTTTGAGTTGTTGTTTTAGGGATTTTTCAGAGAAATTCGAGTGTTTGCATTGCAGGTACAACCAACATTTTGTCACTTAGTCCACTGGAAGAAATGGAGAAGACCCATGTATTAATGAACCCATTCAATAATTTTGAGTGTAATTTCAGAATGGTGATCCATATGAGGTCGAAATACCTATTCAGTGTCACCATGGAGACTGAGACCGAACCCAACTCTGTTGTGGAGAAATCGAAGTACTTCAATAGGCTTGTTGAAGCATTTGGAATGCTTTGTCTCAGAATTTTGAGAGACTTAATATTTCATGTATACAGTATAACAACTCCCAACAAAGTATGGATAAATATTGAGAAATTTTTCAGGAATACTAATGAGATGAGAGGTCACCATCTCGAAAATGAGAAAATCTCACTAAGTCCAGCTCACTATGAGACAATCCCAGACTTCTTCACCAAGTTCAAATAATTGGTGTTTCATCTGAAATAATGTAGCATATAGAAGAAATATGATAATCTCATCTTTTCAATACTTTCAAATCTAGGTACAGAGTACTCTGTGTTTGTGTCAACAATCCACTCTAGCAATCTCACATCTCAAAATTGGAGGATGCCATCATTGCCAGGCTTCATGGATTCATTGACACAAGAGAAAGACAAGATGGTACAAATGGGAACCATAAAATATAGTAAGTATCAAGACCTTGATGTAGGTGTTTTGAATCCAGCCAAAGGAAATAATAAATCCATATATTTGAAGCATCGAAAGAAGAAGAAGTAGGAGAAACCAAAATATTCAAATGGGGGTTCGAATACTACCAAGGACAAGGACAAGAAGAAGCAAGAGAAGAAAAAATATACTTATTGTCACAAGGGTTGGAATCTATAGAGTTAATTTATGAAGAATACCATAGACATGATGGCAGAGATGATTGAGAAGAACAACATCCCTCTTCTAGAAGGCACAAGGAAGAAAGATGGTGGTTTAGGATCAGACAACAAAGAGAGGTGCCATGCTTTGGTTGCAGGTTATTCAAGCTCTTCTTCCCTCATAATATATTTAGGAGATTCTAGGCACATGGTCTCCATGAAAAATTGTTTCTTGACCCTGTATCATTACAATGGTCTATCCATTCTAATGGGTGATGATTCAGAGATCCAAGCCTAAGGGATTGGTAGGATTGATCTTGAAGATGGGTACTTCAATAATGTGTTATTTGTACCTGATCAAGTAGTGAAACTACTCTCAGTGTATCAAATGACACACACTATTGAATACAAGAGAGTAACATTTACTATATAAGCAGTGTATATAGCATAAATATCTACAAGAAAATTTGCGGCATTGGGGTTTATTGATCATAATGTGAGAATGTACAAATTCTCTCATTTGCTCCCATACTTCCAAGGGAATGTGCTTCTGTCACATGCCAATGAGACAAGAAATTTGTGGCATGAGAGATATGGTCATCTCAACTACATGTACCTCCAGGAATTGAGCAAAGAAGGCATGGTGTAAGGGATTCCTTCTATAAAATTCTCAAATGGCACATGAAAGGATGTGTAGTGGGAAAGCATGTTGAGAGGAGCTATGAGAAAGGAAAGGAAAGGAGAGTTGTCCAAGTACTTTATTTGGTTCATTCATATATTATTTGGCCTCTTACCAAACCCTATAATGGGGGATCAAGGTATGTGTTGACCTTCATAGATGATTTCTCAAGGTATTGTTGGGTATATTTTCTCAAACTAAAATTTGAAGTTTTTGAGACTCTCAAAGTTTGTAAATCCCTTGTTGAGAATGCATGTGGGAGAAATATCAAGGTCCTTAGGAATGAAAATGGAAAGGAGTATGCGAACAATATTTTTCAGCATCTTTGTAAATAATCTGGCATCCAGATCTAGCATTCGGTTCCCTACACACCACAACAAAATGATGTTACAGAGTGCAAGAACAAGACTGTCAAGGAGATGGAAACTTGTATGTTGGAAGAAAAGGATTTAAATCCTAAGATATGGTACCAAGCCATTAACTACGTTGCATACATCCAAAACATATATCCTCACAAATATTTGGATGGAAAACTCCATATGAGGCTTGGTGAGGTCACAAGCCAAGTGTTTCTCATTTCAGGGTTTTTGGCTCAAAGGATTGGGTTAGGATTCCTCCAAAGAAGAGAAAGGCCTTTCAATATCAAATAAAGTATTTCATAATGTTTGGGTATGTTTAATATGAAAATGGATACAATATATTTGATCCCTCATCTTAGAATACATTCCTAGAAATGAGTGTACATTTCGAGGAGGAGCTCATGCAAGAGGTCGAAGAAGCTCATGGGGAATGCTCACATCCTTCACTCCATGATGATGTAAGTGATAAATGATTTTCTGATTTTTCTGATTCTGATATTGTTGATTATGATAATGACATGCATTCGTATCATGACTCACCTATTTGGCCAAAGTGGGTTGACAAAACCATTGAAGAAGCTGGGGATCTTGCTGGTGATCCTTATGATTATAGGAAGACTATATCTCAATTTCAGAATGTTGTCTCTGATTGTGAATTGAATCTTGATGAGATATGCATAATTATTGTTGGATATGATCCTAAAAAATATTAGGAAGCATCACTTGACCCAATATGGAAAACAATCATGAAAGAAGATTTCAACTCATTGCAAGACAATGAGACTTGGGAATTGGTTCCCTTTCCCTCCAAGAGGAAACTAGTGCAATGAAAGTGGGTCTATAGGACCAAAGTGGTTGTTTATGGTTCAGATACCAAGTAAAAATATAGGTTGGTTTCCAAAGTCTTATGTCAATTCCAAGGAGTGGAATATACATAGACATTTGTATCGGTTACAAAGATGGACTCTATCAGGATAGTTTTAGCCATTGCTGCATCTAAGCACTGGGAGGTTCACCACATGGATGTGAAGATTTAATTTCTTCATGGTGACCTTCAAGATGAAATATATATGCAAAAACATGAAGGTTTCCTTGAGGATCCTTCACTTGTATGTGTGTTAAAGAAGTCTCTCCATGGCCTCAAGCAGGCCCCTAGGGCTTAGTGTGCCAAGATGGACAATTTTATGCTCTCGCTTGGCTTTGAAAGAAGTAAATATGATCCTAATGTGTATTTTCATAATTATGGTGACTTATTTCAGGCCATAGTGCTGTATTTTTATGATATTTTGATTACATGTAACTGCACTAAATAAATTGGATCAATTACGTATTATTTTCACAGTGAATTCTCCATGACTAACCTTGGATTGTTGAGGCAATTTATTGGATTGGAAATTAAGCAATTTGAAGCAGAGATCAAGGAAAAGAAACAAAATTATGTTGCATAACTATTTTTTAAGTTTAAAATGGTTGAATGTAAGGCAACCAAGTTCCCATTCCTATCAGGAATAAAACTAGGTGAACTTGATGCATCTCCATTGGTGGACAACTCGTTGTATAGACAACTAGTTGGGAGTCTATTGTATCTTGCACACTCCCAACCTGATTTGGAATATGTTGTAGGTGTATTTTATAGATATATGTATAAGAATCATGAGATCCATCGGAAGTCTTACAATATGATCCCGCACTATGTGGAAGGAACCAGACACTTCGGGGTACACTATGCTGCTGGTTTTCCACTAGAACTAGTTGGAATTACTAATTCTAATTGGGCTTGAGATCCCATTGATAGAAAGTACACTTCAGGTTATGTATTCATTATTACACATGGTCCCATATGTTTTTCAATCAAGAAATACTACACTATATGTTCCCTCTCTTCAGCTGTGGCCGATTATAGAGGAACAGTGAATGCAACTACACAATGTGTGTGGTTTCAAGGTATTCTCCATGAACTTGGATTTGCATATGAATCACCCACAGTTATTTAGTGTGATAATAAAATTGAAATCAATATTTACACTAATAAAGTGTAGAGACAGAGGACCAAACACATTGATATACACATGCACTACATCCCTATCTTGGTGCATGATTAGGAGATATCCTTGTAGTATTGTGCACCTACAGAGAAAAATGCTGACATTTTCACCAAGAGTTTCACGGAGAAGACATTCACCTATATGAGATTCCTTCTTGGAGTGGGTGACACATGATTATGGCTAGTATTAAATTTCATATTTTTCTCCATGTCCATTTTTGAGGGGAGGTTTTGTTGCCATGTGGTTTTCCTCCTTACCTTGTTTTCTATGGACAAATAAAAGTTTTGTTGTATTAGGTGACTTGAGCCTTAGTTTCCAAGGAATCAATAATATTTTGGTATAAGTTGTACTAAGTAAGGATTAATGGGGGGTTTTATATAAATAATATACCTTAGTACCATGATCATCCACCTAGGAAACATTTCATTATCCTTCATGCTATATCTTATGACACGGACTTAGACTATTGATCATTTACTACAGTTGAGGTGCTCCACTTTGATCATTATGATAGTTTAGGTGCTCTAATTTGATAATTTGGACTAAATGAAACCCTCATTAAAAGCATACTAGTCTTGGTGTGCTCCCCCATCCTTAGACTCGGAGATATGTTTTAAATTAGGTGCTATTGCACTTTTGTGGTGGTTTTTGGCCTTCCTTGAGCATTTATTGCCTCATAGAGCCACTCCTAGGCACCCATGTGCTCACCCACACTAGAATTCCTTCATTTATGATCCAGTATACCTCACCCATGTTCACACTTGCATTCGTGACCATTTGGCATGATTAGGAAGCTAATTGGTCCACCTAGAGGGGTTTGAAGGTCAAATCATGGTTTGACACTTGTATGCATCCAAGTGACCTCCAAGGCCTCACTATTTATCCCCAATGTAATATAAACATGATCTAGACATATTTACATGTTGGATAGTCATAATAATATCAATTATTGACTACATTTGGGTATGATATTTTCACTTAACCTTTTTGCTATTTTGTGCATAATTTATGTGTAATATCAAATTGTGAGAATCTCCTTGGATCCTAGATCCTAATGTGAATAAATTCTCATAGAGGGTATAGTAAAATTAGGGTACAAACATGGATGAACACTAACATCTATGAATATGGAAGATTAGGCTCCACAACCAACAATATCCCACTTGGAGACTGATCACAACAACTTCACTTGATGGACTATGCTTTGAAACTTGGACTTAGAAAAATTCTCTTCTTCACCTTCATACTTGAAGGCTAAATGAAATCGAGCTGAAACTTAGTTTCTCTCTAGTTACTACCTTTGCCAACATGTCTACAGGATTCTGGCCAGTATGTATCTTTTCCAACTTAACAGTTCATCTTTTAGAACAGAATGAAATGGTACTTGAGATGTATAAGTTTAGTATTCAAATGAAAGGCTGATTTATTTGTAATATTAATTTCACTCTGGATGTCACTATACAACCTTCTATTCTTCTGCTTCCTACACAATTTCTCCATGAACCTATGCAACCAAATCATCCCTTTACTAGGCTCTGTAGTAGCAACATACTCCGCTTCCATTATTGAAAGTGCAACAAAATTTTGTAGTTTCGACATCCAACTTACTATTGTTCCACCTACAATAAAAACATACCCTATGGTTATCCTCCTAGTGTCTTTATCACCTTCCATATTTGTATCAACATATCCTTGTAGAACAATGTCTGAACCTCCAAAAAATGATGCATGAGAAGTGGTACCACTCAAATACCTGAGAATCCACTGCACTGCTTTCCAATGGTATTTACCTGAATTATTCATATACCATCTCACAACTCCCAATGCATGTGCATTATCTGGTCTTCTACACACCATGGCATACATCAAGTTACCAACTTTTAATGAGTAGGGAACCTTGGAAATGTATTATATCTCTTCTTCTTTCTTGGGACACATCACCTTACTTAGTTTGAAATGGCTGGACAAAGGTGTACTAATTGGTTTTTCATTATTCATTCTAAACCTCTCCAACAAAATTTCTATGTACTCACCTTGAGACAATGTGAATTTGTGATTTCCCCTCTCTTGTTATTATCATACCAAGGATATGCTTTGCAACACCCAAATACTTCATCACAAATGATTTAGCTAGTTTCCTTTTGAGCACATTTATATCCTACATGTTAGACCTTGTAACAAGCATGTCATCGACATACAATAGAAAGATAATATATCTTCCATTATCTATCCTCTTGAAATAAGCACAGTGGTCAGAATGGCATCTACTATAATCCTGTTCTGTAATAAATTTATCAAAATTTAAATACCATTTCCTTGGAGCTTGCTTCAAGCCATACAAGCTCTTCTTCAACCTGGAAACCAAATTCTCCTTTCCTTTGAACTCATACCCCAATGGTTGATGCATATAAATATCTTCCTCCAAATCCCCATGGACAAAGGTTGTTTTTACATCTAAATGTTCAAGATGAAAATATTCTACTGCCACTAAACTTAAAATATACCTAATTGAATTCATTTTAACTACGGGAGAAATAGTTCATCAAAGTCTATACCTTGACTTTGTGAAAACTCCTTTACAACAAGTATATTTTTTTACTTCTTCTTACCTCCATATTCTTCCTTCAACCTATAAACCCATTTATTCTACAATACTCTTTTTCCTATAGGTAACTCAACCAAATCCCAATTATGGTTTCTTATCAATGAGTTTGTCTCCTCATTCCTGCATTGCTCCCACTTCTTTATCACTAGTACAAAATGAGGAATTGTCTACCTTCTATTAGTAAAATTGGCGTCATGCACCTCAATATTCAGAGATCCAACAAATCATTTTCACGAATTTTCTCTTGACCATATTTATCCCTGCTGCACCATTGAATTAGCAAACTCAGTTAAGCACATTCCAAAGGAATAATATTAGGTTCCTATGCCAATTAGGAATTAGGAACTATAACCAATACCATATCAATACCTAGCTAGAAGCATCATAGCCCTACATCCCCTCAAGAACTGGTCATTCGAATGCACCTCCTCCATGTAGACTTACTAAATGTGTCCAATACATGGCCAAAAAAACACGTCAACTTTGGATATGTGGGCTAAAGGTGTCATTCGACCCCTGCTCCCTTATTTTTGCACTCGATACCCTATTTTTGCATACGATAGGACAATTCAGGATATCGCAGTGACAAGTCGGAGAGCTTCAAAGGTATGGTTCTTGTCGCTCCGATCGTGTTCATCGCTCCAATCAATAACTAGTTGTTATGGTGTTTTACATGTTTCAATGCTACCAGATTTACTACTTCCACTTTACATTCACAATTATCACCATCTCCAACCTATTCTCTCTTATTAATCATATGCATTTTGAGCTTTCAGCCTGGAAAAAGCATGAGCACCCTCCTGCAATTCCACTATTTGCAAAGGTCACTAGTTTTTGTACATTGACATTCCTCACACGCTCCAAAGGAAACCTGAAGTAGACATTAGAAGAAGTGATTAAACTTTGCAAGAAGGTTTACTTTTTGCAGATGTCATTATAGAGCAGGGTTCGAAGGATACCTTCATCCCACAGATCCGAAGTTGACATTTTTTTGGGCCATGAATTGGATGCATTTGGTAAGTCTATGTGCAGGAGGAGCATTCGAATGGCCGGCTATCGAGGGGATGTAGGGCCCTCATCTGTATTTGCCATCGGTCGCCGTCCCGAAGAGTACTGATCGGATTTTGGTACCGATTGAAGTTGATGATTTGGACGAGAAGTGGAAACAACGACCAACTTTCGGGTCTTTCGGGTCAAGTCATCAACTTCGTAGACTACTCCATTTATAAAACTAAACAACTTATATGATAATTATTAAAAAATATAATATATAACTAATTAACATAATTTATATAATAAAATAATAAAAATAAAACAAAAAATATAAAAAAAAAAACCCAAAAAATATATAATTTATATAATAAAATGACAAAAATAAAACAAAAAAAATCTATATAATTTATATAATAAAATAATAAAAATAAAAAATATATATCAAGAAACAAAAAAAATCTAATTGCATTTGCAGCTTGACCCAACTAGTGTACCAAACAGCTCTCCACCCACCTCTATGGAAACAAAATTCATGGCCGATGGTCGATTTTCCTGAAACATCATCCTTCAATTTTGTCAATTACTTCCCAACCTGCTTGTTGGTTCCAAATAGCCTGTCCGTTGGTCCCAAACATAGGAGGGTTTGGTGGGTTATGGATATGGATATTGGTAATACCCGTTGAGGAGATTGGTATGCATATTCACCACTATTGAGATTTTACAATTTTTCTATTTAATTTCCATAACTGCCATGGATAAAACAACATTGGAGAGAACCTGGAGGCTCTTGAAGAGGCAGGCCACGAATTCTGCACCTCTAGCGTCAACATCACCTTCTTTGCTTACAAAATCCTTGGTAAGTTTATTGATTTACTGTAAATTGATAAATTTTTAGTGAATTTTGGATAACAACCCATATGTGTTGTGCGGCCGATAGTTGCGTCAATGATTTTCCATGTTGTTGCTTATTCATTTTTCCACTAGCCCTCTTGTGGATTGTGCCTGTAGGCTGTCTATAATGAACGATAGACTATAGGGTTCCATTATATGCAATAACTATAACTTAAGGGAATTTTCTACATGTCAGTGCTGCTAGTATTTGCTATGTCAAATACTCTCTACATGTGCTTTGTATTCTATCATTGATACTTTTTATAGATATTTTATGATGTAGTAGCCTCTCCTTCGATGTGTCCACCCATGTGAAAGTTCCTGCTTGCACCCTCTTGTTGTATTGCAATTTCATTGGTCCAGTGGTGCATTTTTTCTTTATTCACTGGCATTAAATATTGAAGCATAGGTAGCTAGCTGGTAAGTTTCCTTTTTAACCCTCTTTTGGTGACCAACCTGATTCCATACAATGCTAAGTTTTCAGGTCGCCAAGTGAAAGGATGCCTAGATTTTGTCATGGGTTACATCAAGGGAGCTCACAAGAAACCATAGACAGTACAACCCATTATTGTTGTAGTGTCATTCCTCTCTCCAATACCTCTTTTTCTATTGGGTTACATACAAGACAAAGTGTCATGATTGTGGGTGCCCCTCATGCTTCTAAAGTTTACAACTTGATGCACCCTTTCAAACTTATTTCTAAGGAATAATATTATACTGTGAATTTATATCTTTTTCCTGATAATATTGAAGCTTGGATAATCGCCAAAGAATTTTACTCTTCAATAACGTTTCGATCTATTTACCCACAAGACATCGTTGTCGCCATTTAGAGTGACATGTTCTTGTTTAGAACTCATAATCTCTCTGCAAAAATGCAGTCCAATATCCAAGTTGAAAACCTGATTCAATATACCAAAATATATTCGACTTGATAGGACCGTATATGCAAGAGATAACCCCCAATATGAATGATAGGACTACATATGCAAGCGATAGCCTCCAAAATCACTGATAGGACCACATATGCAAGCGATAGCCTCCAAAATGACCTGTAGAAAACACGTAGGATCTAAAATAAAAGTAGAATACTATGTTGGAGAACCATGGAATGGTAAAAGTAAATAACAATGGTCTCCAAGAAGAGATTGTGTCAATAAACATTGTTATAGCACTGAAGCACATAAATATTTGTTACATTAAAACCCCATATTATTCAATGATTTCCAACACTTATATAATCATGAAACTCTGTGGGAGTATTTTTAAGGGAGAACTGAAAGGAGTTCTTTAAATTGGAGAGGCTCTGGAACCCTAAAGTCATAGGTAAATAAATTGATTGCTCTAATTACAAAGATCTTCGCTCTAAGCGATATGTTAGGTTAATATCCAAGTTGTATTTCATCCTTTACAATGCGGCCTATTTGTGGAAATTTTGTTTTCTTCTCTAGTCTCTGTTCTTCATATATTAGATATCTATTTCAAATATATTTAATTTAAATGTTAAGTCCACTAGTGACAAAAAAAAAAACAGTGGGACTATAGAAGTACAATAATGAGTAAGGAATGCCAATGTGAAGGAATCTCTATAAGAACTATAAAAGAAATAGAAGAAGAGAAGGAGAATTTTGAAATAGGCAACAGTGAGCTCTATTAACCTGAAAAGAACAACATGGGTGAAGGTTTGATTGATGGGATCTAAGAAGGAAGCACAAAACTAGCAACGTAGTCAACCATTATCTCTTTTAAAATACAAGTCCAAGAATAATTTTGTGATGAGATTCTTATTGTTCACAAGTTGTGTGATTTGAAGCCTAAGTTGATTGACAGATCTAGTATTGGAATATCATTGAAGATTGTTTTAATGATTGGATTCCTCAGGATATTAGAAGTAAGAGGTGATGGGACTTTAGTTAGTCATGCATGGAGATTTGTCCCTGAGAGTTTTTTCTAAGAAGTGGACCATTTTACAAAGTAGCAATGCAAGACATCTTGATATTTTGATCTCATTTTCCTTGAAAATTATGAAGGAATACTCAGAGTTTCTAAATATGAAAAAATGACCACATATTTCATACTAGATAGTGCATCTAAATACAAGATGGTATTTTGATTTAGTTTCTTAGATACACAATTTACATGTGTGATGCTCTCTTTGGATGTGATGTTTTGTCTCTATGCATAGCTTATGGAAAATGTCAGTAGGGAAGTCAAATTACCTCTTAAATGACACTAAAAGTTCAGTAATTTATCCTTTGGAATAGAAGGAATATCTTTTGGTTCATAAAAAATCATGACCTCATCTTCCATTTCCACAAAACATAGAATCTATTATGCACAATGGCCATAAGTCACCACATGACCTTTTTTTCTTTCTTTCAAGACCATGCTTCAAGGAAATTGTTGTTTCTAATTTTTCTAACATTGTCCTGGTCACATCAGACTACTTACTAAAGTGGATTATTTTCTCATTTCACTTACTACAACAAAAGTACCAGCTTGTATAGTTTTAAATGTATACAAAATCCACATTCAACCCTTTTTTAAATATTTGAAAAGTGCTAGTATTCTGCCTACAACTTTCTTCACATAAATTAAACATTCAATGCATCTTGGAGGACATGAACCAACATTATTCACATAAATGCAATATTAAATGCATCTTGGAGGACACATGAACCAACATTCTAGAAGAAACAATTAGTTTTGAGAAGAAAATAGAGATAGGATCCATATCTGACCATTTTGTTGAATGCAAACACCATTCCCAACTTTTGTAGATCCCCTAAACAACTTGCACAAGAAAAATTAACATTTTAGAATCTGTTTATGGGAAGAACCCTAAAAGACTAACTAAAAATATTATAGCCCTTTATAAGAAAAAAATATAACTTATGAAGGGCTATTTTCATGTGATCAAACTCAGCAAAGTATTTTGACAATGTTCTTGGTTCAATACTTTCTTACAAAGCAAAGGCATCTCAATTCCTTCTTGCAAGAGTGGTCTCTTGGGAAAAATAATAAATTTCACTATTTTGAAATTCTCATAATCTAATACTTGGTGTTGGATATCTTTTTTTTATGTCATCTAAACACTTGGCTGCCTCATCAACGTTTCCCTTAGAGGAAAGTTGTTTTATGAAATATCATATATCAAAAAGTCAGTTACACATTCTCTCCTAATTATTTTGTCTAGTAATTGTAATGATTTTCTCATTTTACCATCCTGAAATGGAGAATACATTACTTCAGAGTCTACTCTAACATGTATAGTAAATATACATTCTATAATTTCCTAGTGAACTTTTGATTCCTCAAACTTTTTTCCCAACTTTCCAAGATAATGCATGGCATAGATAAAACTTCTGGAACTTGGAACATGCGTTCCCTAAGAATTTGGTTCAATATCTGGGCAGAAACTTCAACTTTCTTTTGTTATGATATTTAGACACTTAGGAGTTATTTAAGATCAACTTGTGTAATATATCCGTTAGGTAAAAGTGTGCATTAGTATGCATTTGTAAATATTCTAATCCGATGGTCACGATATGTTCTAGACATAGAGTGATCCGACGGTTCAACTTCTCTTAGATCATACCTACCATTGATCCGTGGCTTAACACCTGATTGGTCTATGATCTCTATTTAAAGAGCATAGAGGGTCCTTGGCTAGTTGATCAATTACGAGAAGCTCACGTAACTTTCTTTCTTTTGCATAATAAATTGCTCCAAGTAGCTATTTGGCTGGGGTCGTGGACCGTTTCCCTCTCGAGGGTTTTAACCACGTGACAAACATCGGTGTGTTGATCTGTGATCTATTTGTGTGAAGCGGTATCTAAAGGTGTTCGGTCTTTTGGGCGTACCCTATTTACCCGAACATGGTATTAGAGCTTTTATGAAGAGCCGCTTTTGGTTTTGATCAAGATCTAGAACCGGTGTTGCCGAAACTTTGAAAGGGTTTTTGGTTCTAGATTTTTTGTGCACTTATGGCCTATGGGAGATATTCCATTGCGTCAGGAGCACCATTTCCATTAGGAAATAGTTTTCGTTTCATCGAAAACCATTTCCGTTTGCTCCAGAAACACCAATTTTGGAAAATCTAAAGGTATAATGTTACAGTGACGGATTTGTTTTTTTTAAACTCTCATATTTTATCAGTTTATTATTAGATATTTTATGTTTTAGTCTCGGGTTGTTGTTTTCCCTGACTATGTATGCTCTTTGCCGTGCACCTTGCGCGATTGCGGTGAATCAGAAACAGTAAGGGAAAGTTTTTTTCTTGTCTTCTCGGCTAGGTATGCTCTTTGCTGTGCACCTTGTGCGATCATGGCAAATCAGAAACAACGAGAAAACTTGAAAACGTAGAATTTCTGGGTAAGCTAACCAAGATCTAACCCTATTGTGTGGAAAAAGTTTTTTTGTTTTTGTTTTTCATTTTTTTTGTGATTTGCAGGAAAAGAAAGCAAGCACGGAAAACGAGAGAGAGGAGTTAAAAAAAAAAAAAAAGAAATCCCCCTTCCTCTTTCCATACTTTTACGTACCTTTTAAACTTAGCTCACTTGGTCCAAAGTTGCTTTACACCTTGATAAGTCTTGAGTTCAAGTTTTGTCAAGCTACTTTTTAGTGCATGCAATTTCTATTTTCAAGTTACTTTATTGTAAAAGTACATCTCACATAAATAAAATAAAATAAAAATGAGTCATTTATGTCTTTTAATTTATTGCCAAACTATTTTAAAGTCACATTATTGTAAAAGTGAACATCACTTATTTTATAAAAGTGATTCACTTCAAAGCAACTTTATTGTAAAAGTGATTGTTAAAGGTTGATTTTGGGAAGAGGGGGATTCTTTTTTTTAGTTGGTCAAGTTAATATCTTCCATGTCACTATTGGGGACATCTTCAACATTTTCTTTGATCAAGCATAACTTCATCATCCAGAATCCGTTTTAAGTGCCATTTTTTTTAAAACCGCATATTTTTTCGAGCTCTTTGCATCCAGATAGTTAGTTTCTATTTTTTCATCTATTATTTTATAGTATGGATGCCCCTTGTGATATTATACTTACAAGTTCTAACTATTTCTCATGGAAATCTCATATGGAAGATGTTCTACGAAGTAGGGGAATTTTCAGGATAATCTCAGCGAAAAAAATAGAACTCACTGATGATGATAAGAAAATTAAATGGGAAAATAGATGTGATGAAGCTCGTGGATTGATTGGGATGACAATCTCTATTGATTTGCGATTCCACATATCTGACATTGATGAACCTGATAAAGCTTCGAAAAAGTTGGAATCTGTGTTCGGTAAACACAATGAAATTCGGGGTCATCAACTTAAGAATGAGTTGATTTCCTTGAATCCAAATGATTTTTCATGCATTCAAGACTATTTATCTAAGTATAAAACTCTTAGATTCTTATGTGCAGAATGCAAGATTAAGAAAGAAGACAAATGATGTATTTATCATATTCTTTTCAAACTTGGACCTGCATATTCTGTTTTTGTATCTACATTCTACTCCATGAAAGAATCCTTAATTGCAGCTAGCTATCAAGAGCCTAGCCTTGAATCCTTTTGTGATTCCTTAATTAAAGAGCAAGATAAGCTTATTCATCTTGGAATAATTAACAATGCAAATACATCTGGGAAAGCCTTATTGTCCGAACAGAAAGAAAAGTCCAAGCCTCCCGAGAAACAGAATTTTCAAAATAATAAGCAAAACAACAAGGGTCCCAAACACTCTCAGTCATCTCCTTCTTTAAAAAATGACAAAGGATCCAAGCAAAAAGGAAAGAAGATTGAGCGTCATTGCAATTTTTGTGGGAAATATAATCATGATGAATCTAAGTGTTTTAAGAAGATGGCAGCCTTGGAAGCATCAATGAAGAAGCACCGCATTAGCCTAGATTCGTCTTCAGAATCTAACTCTCATGGACATGCACTTTGTGCTTCTGGTGACTCTTATACTGCATCTTCTTCTTCTACTTCAATTGAATGGCTCATTGATTCTGGATCATCTTATCATATGGCTAAGGATAAAGCCATGTTTTCTACTATGCATGAACGTAACACCAAACAAATATTTGTTGGTGATGATAGATCTCTAAGTGTTGTAGGATCTAGAACAGTTCCAGTAGAAAATGGTCATTTCAGTGATGTACTATGTGTTCCAAAAATTTCCTGCAATTTGTTATTAGTCTATCAAATTACTCATTCAGGTGAAGGTAAAACTGCGACGTTTACACCTCACTAAGTTGTAATCAAGGATTTTAAAAATCCTCAAAATATCCTTGCTACTGGAACTGTTGGTGATATTACCAGGTTGTACAAATTTAAAAACTTTGGGTCATCACCTTTTCCTTCAGTTTTTGTTGCTCATAGTGATAACCTGAGCAAACTTTGGCATGAGCGATTTGGTCACTTAAATTATCGCTCATTGCAAAAACTATGTAAATACAATATGGTGACTGGTCTTCCACTGGTATCTTGCAAGGATGGTGTTTTTTTCGGTTGTGTACTCGGAAAACATCATCGGGACAATTTTGACAAACATGCCTCTTGGCACGCCTCGGTTCCCTTGGAGCTTGTGCATAGTGACTTGTGTGGCCCTCTTCCATCTACTTCCTTTTCTGGTTTCAAATATTTCTTAACTTTCATTGATGACTACTCCAAACACACTTGGGTTTACTTCCTAAAACTTAAGAGTGAAGTATTTAACATGTTCTTAGCCTACAAGGCTCTTGTTGAAAAACAATCTGGTCATCAAATTATTAAGTTAAGATCTAACAATGGAGGAGAATATGTTAACAACAAGTTCACTACTTTTTGCACTGAACAAGGAATCCAACAACAGCACATTGTTCCATATACACCACAACAAAATGGTGTAGCTGAAAGCAAGAACCACACTTTAAAAGAAATGGCTAATTGTATGATCCAATCTAAGGGACCAAATCTTCAATATTGGGCTGAGGCCATAAATTGTGCAAATTACATAGTTAATCGTACACCCACTAAATTTTTACAGGGTATAACACTGGAAGAAGCATGGAGTAAAATTAAACCAGATGTAATTCACTTTCGTGTGTTTGGTTGTGAAGCATGGGCTCACATTCCGGATGAAAAATGGAAAGCATTGCAGCCTAAAAGTGAAAAATGCATATTTGTTGGATATTCTGAAGATGTAAAAGGTTATAGACTTATTTAGCCACATTCTCATGATATAATCATTATAAGAGATGTTAAATTTGATGAAAATCTCTTGGCTTGCGAGCCTAACTTGGCAGGTGTGCCATCTTTGGCCTGCAAGCCTGATTCAACGATTGTGCCTTCTTCTTCTTCTTCTTCCATCTTCCTTGACAGGTTTCCAACTCCAGTTTCTGATGATGACAGTGAGGATGAAAATCCACCTCCGCCTGCTCATGTTCCTCCAATTGCACCAGCACCAATACTTCCTCGATGGGTCCGTTCAACATGTGAAGCAACTGGTGATCTTGCTGGTGATCCTAGAGATCAATATCGAACACGTTCTCAGTTTCAGCGAGCCTCTTCTCTTTTGGCTCAAGTTTCCGAGAATCATGATCCAGAAACTTTTGCAGAAGCTTTAGGAAATCCAGATTGGGATGTAGCTATGGATGAAGAATATCGTTCCTTAATGGCAAACGATACTTGGGATCTTGTTCCTCTTCCAAAAGGAAGAAAACTTGTCAGATGTAAATGGGTCTACAGAACTACGTATGCATCAGATGGAAGTGTTGAAAGACTTAAGGCAATGTTAGTTTCCAAAGGTTTTTCCCAAGTTGAAGGGATTGACTACAATGAAACCTTTGCCCTTTTAGCAAAAATGAACTCCATCCCCCTTGTTCTTTCCCTTGCAACCATACATAACCGAGAATTCCATCAAATGGATGTCAAGTCTGCCTTCTTACATGGTGATTTACATGAGTAAATTTACATGGAACAACCTCCTGGATATGTTCAGAATAAATCTAGCCTTGTTTGTCTCCTTAAGAAATCCTTATATGGCCTTAAGCAAGCTCCTAGAGCTTGGTATGCCAAAATGGATAGCTTTCTCCTTAACACTAGTTTTTCTAGATGCCATTCTGACCCCAATGTCTATACCAAGAAAGTAGGAAACAATCTCATCATACTTGTTCTTTATGTTGATGACATTATCCTTACTGGTAGTGACCCTAAACTTATAACCCATGTGAAATCCAGTCTTAAGAAAATTTTTGAAATGTCAAACTTAGGACATTTGCATTATTTTCTTGGTCTCTAAGTCTTGCAAACCAAAGAAGGAATATTTCTTTCCCAGTCTAAGTATGCTTGTGACCTTCTTCGTTGCTTCCACATGGAAGATTGTAAACCAGCCCCTTCTCCCTTCCAATCTGGAGTCAAACTTTCTGCCACTTGTACTTCCCCTAAAGTAGATGCCACCTTCTATCGTCAGCTTTTTGGTAGTCTTTTATACTTGACTCATTCCTGTCCTGACCTTTCCTTTGCCATTGTTCGTGTTGCCCTTTATATGCAAACTCCTCATGAAAGTCACTGGAAAGTAGCAAAAAGAATACTTCGATATATTCGAGGTACAATTCAGTTCGGGATTCATTACAGTACAGGGGGGAAACCTTTGTTGGTTGGTTTCACTAATTCAGATTGGGACGACGATCCTGATGATCAAAATTCTACTGTAGGTTATGTTTTTAGTCTGGGATCTGGACCTGTCACTTGGGCTTGTAAGAAACAACAAGATCTTGCTCTTTCTTCAGTAGAAGCAGAATATCAAGCCGCAATTAATTCCAGTCAGGAAGCTTTATGGATTTGACATATCCTTTCTGAGTTTGGATTTGAGCAGCAACAGCCTACTCCACTTTGGTGCGACAATCAAAGTGCCATCAAGATTTCCAAAGATCCATTTCTACATTAATGCAACAAACACATTGAGCTACACATGCACTTCATCAGAAATCTTTTTCACGATAGTGTTATTGAAGTTCTCTATTTCCCTACAGATGATCAAGTTGCAAACATCTTCACCAAGTCTCTTACAGAAGCGAAGTTTTCTAAACTTTGGCCTATGTTAGGAGTTCAGGAATGTGTCCTTAAGGGGGGATAGGCTCTAATGCCTCCTTCCTTTTCCTAATAGTGTCACTTTTGTAAATCCTTCAATCCTATCCCAAGTTGTTCTTAAGGGGGGATGTTAGGGTATTTAGACACTTAGGAGTTAGTTAATATCAACTTGTGTAATATATTTGTTAGGTAAAAGTGTGCATTACTATGCATTTGTAAATATTCTAATCCGATGGTCACGATATGTTCTAGACATAGAGTGATCTGACGGTTCAAATTCTCTTAGATCATACCTACCATTGATCCGTGTCTTAACACCCGATTGGTCCATGATCTCTATTTAAAGAGCATAGAGGGTCCTTGGCTAGTTGATCGATTATGAGAAGCTCATCTAAATTTCTTTCTTTTGCATAATAAATTGCTCCAAGTAGCTATTTGGCTGGGGCCGTAGACTGTTTCCCTCTCGAGGGTTTTAACCACGTGACAAACATCAGTGTGTTGATCTATGATCTATTTGTGTGAAGCGGTATCTGAAGGTGTTTGGTCTTTTGGGAGTACCCTGTGTACCTGAACATCTTTGATTTGCATAAATATTTCATGAGTGAAGACTACATATCATATGTGGGGTGAGGCCCTTACTAATAATTTTCTCTAGTTGATTTATTGCCTCATCCACCATACCCAACCATGCAGAGACCCCCAATGAATGTGATATAGAAACTATCAAAGGTCTTTTCATCTCCACTAGATACTTTTTTGCATGCTCCACTCTATCAACTTTGCATATAGCATTGATTAATGCATTCAAACTTGTAGCCACTAGAGTAAAGCCATTTTTGGTAATTTCATTTGCAATCTCACAAGCTAGTTCTATATCATTAGTCCTCAACAACCCATCAATCAAAATGGAAGAAATTGTATTGCTTGGTTGATGTCCTTGGTCTAATAGTTCCTTGTGAACTATGTGAGCTTTCTCAACTTGACCAAACTTACATATGCCACCATTAAGAGTGTTATAAATAGCAAAGGCAATAGGGTAACCCCTTATAGCAACATAATGAAGGATATGGAGAGCATCCTTGATTTTTTTGTATCTCACATAATCCCACAATTAGAGTGTCGGTAGTCCTCATAATGGCATATAATATAAGATCAGATAAATTTGTGAAAGTCCAACGAATTCTCACTGAAGTAGGTCAAAGGGACCACTAGGTACAAAAAGATGAAACCAACATTAATCATCTTAAGATATATTTCAAAGGCCTTCTCTATCTCATTGGCATTACATAGTTCATTTACAAGGTCACCAAAGAAATGCTTCATCAACATAATACACTTCATCAAGCATATGTGTTAACAATTCTTCAGCCTCTAAGTTTCCCTGACTTCAGGTACCCATTAATTAAAGTTTTGAAAGAAATAAATTATGATGGCATCCTTCTTGTACCATTTCATTATACAGATCATGCACTTGATCCATGAATCTCATTTTGGAGAAAGCATCAATCAATGTTGTATATGTCACCACGTTAGGAGAATGCCCTCATGCTTCATCTCCTTTAACAACTCCATTGTAGATTCTGTATGTTCATCCTTACACAAAAATCCAACCATTTAATTATAGCCTTAAGTTACCAAGTAAGGATTCAAACCTTGCTCATAGTGATTTTGATTACAAACAAAAATTTGGAGAGAATTCTTTCTAATAACATAACCTACATTTTCCAAGTAAAAAAATATAGACTTTTCCATCTCCAAAAACTTCTTCTCCCTTGAGCTTTGGTGCTCCATGCAAAGAAAAATAATCAATGTATTGCAAGCAACACAATCTGTAGTAAACCCCACATGTTTGATACAAGAGTAAATATCATAAGCTTTCTCCAATCTACAATTGTGTCCATTATTTTCCATTTTGGAGGTCATGGCAATTTCTATTGTCATAAGAATAGTGGGAGAATTCTTGAATTATGTGGAAATCACTGCATGAAGAGATGCAGTGTTGGAAAATCATACGAATGTTATCCAACCATTTAATTGTATCCTTAGGTTACCAAGCTAGGATTCAAACCTTGCTCCATACTGATTTTGATTACAAGCAATAATTTGGAGAGAATTCTTTCTAATAACATAAGCTACATTTTCCAAGTAAAAAAATATAGACTCTGCCATCTCCAAAAAATTCTTCTCCCTTGAGCTCTGGTTCTCCTCACAAAGAAAAATAATTAATGTATTGCAAGTAACACAATCTGCAGTAAACCACGCATGTTTGATACAAGATTAAATATCATAAGATTTCTACAATCTACAGTTGTGTCCAATTATTTTCCATTTTGGAGTTCATGACAATTTCTATTGTCATAGGAATTGTGGGAGAATTCTTGAATTATTTGGGCATCACTGTATGAAGATATACAGTGTTGGAAAATCATACGAATGTTATCCAACCATTTAATTGTAGCCTTAGGTTATCAATCTAGGAATCAAACCTTGCTCCATACTGATTTTGATTACAAACAAAAATTTTAAGAGAATGCTTTCTAATAACATAACCTACATTTTCCAAGTCAAAAAACAAAGACTCTGCCATCTCCAAAAACTCCTTCTCCCTTGAGCTCTGGTGCTCCTCGCAAAGAAAAATAATCAATGTATTGCAAGCAACACAATCTACAGTAAACCCCAAATGTTTGATACACGAGTAAATATCATAAGCTTTCTGCAATCTACAACTGAGTCCAATTATTTTCCATTTTGGAGGTCATGACAATTCCTATTGCCATAAGAATTGTGGGAGAATTCTTGAATTATGTGGGCATCACTGCATGAAGAGATGCAGTGTTGGAAAATCATACGAATGTTATCCATGTATTTATTTCCTATAGGAATTCATAAACCATTATATAATTCTTATAGGATTCAATATATATATTCTTCTGGATGTTCATGACTTGCAATACTTTTGATCTTAGATTATAACCTGAGATCATACCCAGAATGTTGTTGTTTATAACCTGAGTATAGGTGTCCACCTTGTAACATATATGGGTTTTGTGATGTTGAGTTTGACTTCATGTATGCCTTATTAAGTGAGCATACGTCTCTTTTCCTTTCCCAAAATTGGCCTATTGCAAAAAATAGCTAGGAAAACCGCATAAATAAAGCCAACTAGAAACCATAGAGCATCAAAATGCATAAGTTACAAGATCGTGGTCATATTTATTTGCAACATATTTTTGAAGGTTGGATTTTTGTTGCATAATATCATGGCATGTATGGATTGGATTTGTAACTTGAAGGAATAAAACTCCATGTACTGTTGTTCCTTGGGGATGGTCTATACAAAATCCTACATGACAGATTGACAACATGTCCCATGCAACTAAACAAATATTTTATGGAAGATTCTAGTCACTATAACTACTAAATTTGAGGAAATTTTCTAGCTCACTATAACATACTTCAAGAATGCCCCATACATAGTCCAATGTCAGCTCCAAACTCAGACCTCAGTCTTCTCACAAATTTTCCACTGTCTTGCTTAAATGTCTTCTTCAAGGCTTCTCCTGACCTATTGCTGCAACAGAATTTGAAAATGATTTATGATAAATGTTGATACTTTGTGTTTTTTCTCTACTAATTGGTTTTGATGCATATCAATTAAAGACAAGACAGATGAAAATAATGGAATGTTAGATTTAACATATCGGTTTTATAATTGAATGCAGAAAATTGAAGATGAGTCAACAACCAATTTTGAAAACTGCTGAATACCATGCATACGGCGAGAGAATATTCAATGCAAAGAGCTTGCTTAAATATTCATGTCCATGTAATGATTGTTTTGGTGGGAATATGAGAAAAAGAAAAGTGATTTATGAACATATGATAAAATTTGGTCATATCGGGATTATCCCTTTCCCTCAAAATTATTATCTAGATCGTTTACAATTGCATAGCATGAGAGACGTAGAGGTGCCAAACATAAACGAAGAGGCAACAAAAAAGCATGAAGACTTCAAAACCTTAGATTAAGGGATTGAAGTTGATAGAATGCTGGAAAAGGGCTTCAAGGATGAGTGGCAGAAGTTGATGGAGGATGCTTCAAAACCTGTGTATGATACTTGCAAGTTTATTCATTTAACAATAATTCTTGTACTCCTTAACTTGCAAACAGTGCATGGTTGGAAAAATGAGAGTGTTGACAATTTATTGGCATTTTTACATGATTTGTTACCACCTAAATCCACATTTCCAACAAAACGGAGAGATTGTAAAATGCAAATAAGTAAGATAGGATTAGGGTATGAAAAAATCCACACATGTGTGAATGGTTGTGTATTATTTCACAAAAATATTGGAAGTGAGACAGAATGTCCCAAATGTAAAGAAGGGAGGTATAAACTAGGGTTGAAATCAAATTCATCTCTTAGAAAGGCTCTTCGACACTTTCCACTAATCCCACGGTTTCTTTGAATGCATAGATGCCGATGGCATTGTTGAGTTGATGCAATGGCATGCCCAAAATAAGAGCACTGATGGAAAACAACGAGTTGTGGAATATTCTAAGATGTGGATGAAATTTGACAATAGATGGCCCGATTTTTCCCAAGATCCTCGTAATATGAGTGCTTGGTTTAGCTCTAGGTGGTGTGAACCCATTCTCAGATCAGATTACTAAATCACCCACTTTGATGGTGTTTTTAATAAATTATAACTTGCCTCCATGGTTAGCAACCAAACCGTTCTTCTTGATGTTGTCATTAATTATACCAGGAAAGAAAAGTGTGACTTCAGATACAATTGATGTGTATTTAAAGCCATTATTTGATGAGCTAGCAGAATTGTGGAAAGGAATTGAAGCAATTCAAATTTTAGGGGATGGACATTCTATCCAATTCACTTTAAGAGCTTCTTTATTCTTTATGATACATGATATTCCTACATATGGCACATTTACTAGTCTAAATGTTCATGGATACCATGGATGTCCGACTTGCATGTTTAAGGCTTTTGTGAGACACTCAAGTAGTTTGCATAAGTGCATTTATTGTGGACATCATGCCTACCTTAAAATGGAGCATCCATATCGTCGATAAAAGTCATGTTTCAGTGGTCCAGAAGAGAATCATGAAGCACCATTGGCAATAATAAGTGATTACATTATTGAGAATGGAAAAAAAAAGAATGCATTTTATTAAGGATGGTGGAATTTGTGGTAGTAAAAATGATCCACTTAATGATAGTGGTGTAAAAGGATTGTGCATATTCTATAAGTTGCCATAATTTAAGCATATATCCATTAGGCATATTGTTGACTTTATGCTTACTGAGAAAAGCATAGATTTTTCTATTATAGAAACTCTTTTTGGTGCATATGATATAGTGTCATCACGCCTAGACCTTCAACAACTAAAGATTCATCGAAATCTTTAGTTTGAAAAATGTGGTGATGGAAAATATAGAAATCCTATTGCTCATTATGTGTGGAAAAAGGAACAACTTGC
This sequence comes from Pseudotsuga menziesii, assembly GCA_001517045.1. Classification (NCBI taxonomy): domain Eukaryota; kingdom Viridiplantae; phylum Streptophyta; class Pinopsida; order Pinales; family Pinaceae; genus Pseudotsuga; species Pseudotsuga menziesii. The sequence continues at coordinate 227,680 of LPNX010742948.1, forward strand.
ATAGTTCTTAAAGTTGATGTATTAGACTCGCTTTCCTACTTAGAATCCAAATTGACAATAATATCTTAAGAGGCCTCAAGATCCATGACTATCATGTCATAATCTAGGATATTTTACCTATTGTGGTCATATCAAGTTTGGAAAAGGGGCCAATATTGCTAGATCCTTCAAACTTTGATAATTTGAGGGAAGAGGTTGTTGAAGTCCTTTGCTTACTGTAACGAGAATTTCCACCAACAATATTCAATATTTCTATGCATATTCTTATACATCTAGAAAATGGACTAGAGCATTGTGGCCCAATAAGAACGAGATGGATATATCCTATAGAATGGTATATGAAGCTTTTGAAAAAGTTTGTTCGTAATAAGGAAAAACCAGAAGGTAGCATGTGTGAGGAATATTTAATGCAAGAGGCCATAGGTTTTTAAACAGAGAATATATGAAGGATTTTAACAGTGTCAATAAACATGTATGGGATGATGATGAAGAAACGACAGTTCCAACTGAAGTATTAGAATGAAATGGATATTGCTTCAAGCTATCAAATGAAGAAATAACTTCAATACATGCCTATGTTCTTCAAAACACTTCCACATTTGATAAATGGCGTAGGTCAATTTTTTTTACGTGATAATTTATCTATTTAATTTCTTCTAATAGCATAATTATTATCATTCTTAATATCATGTATGTTCATATTATATGCATAAAATACAAAGAATAAATTCAAACAGGGATGCATCTATCTCAAAAGCATAGAATTCAGGAATGGAATATTGGAGGTGGTCTGAATTTTCCAAAATTTGACGATTGGATTGCTGATGCATTAAATTTTGCACAACAACAAAGTCAAGATCTAACGATTGAAGAAATGGATTTTTCACGACCTCCACATATATATGCTTATCGTTTCAGTGGGATGTGGACCTATGGTAGTCATTTAAGAGTGGAAGAAAATGACACAGGAAAGGAAAATTGTGATTGTGTTGTTAGTGCTGAATTTCATCACGACACTGAAAAGAACCTCTATGTTGGATTCATACAAGAAATTATTAAAGTTGATTATAGTGAAACTAGTCCTATATTATTAAATTGTAAATGGATCAAACCATATGCAATACAATATGATGAGTATGTATTTTTACGTGCAAATACACATTAAATCTTATCAAAGACTGATGAGCCGTATGTTTCCCCTCTTCAAATTAAGCAGGAATTTCTAACTGATGATATAGCAAGTCCAGGATGGTCATATGTCATTCAAATGGATCCTCATTTGAAAAGGAAATTTATGCAATGTGTTGATATGATGGTTGATGGGCAGTGTAATAGTTTACAAGAAACATTGGAAGAAGAAGTTGAAGATGTCCATAGAGTATTTGAAGAGGAAACTTTTCTTCCCAATGAAGAACTTGAGATAGAGAATGTAATTCATGGTTAAGAAAATCTATTGTATGAGGACGGTGAAGAAGATGAAACAGATGCATACATGAGTGATCAGGATTGTGATCTTGATGGCATTGCAAATGATAATGATGATGATTTGTCACCGTAACTTTATGGAATAAAATTTCACTATGTAAATGGATTTTATTGTTTTGGCCATTGGTATTAGGTAGCAAAAGGGTTTTACTAAACTTTGTATGGAATTTATCCTTAATGATATTTGATATGCAACATTTTCATTTTTGTTTCTGTTCATTTATACATACACGATATAAGTGGGTTATTATTGTCATGGTCTACTTCTTTTTAGTACTGTGATTCCAATGGGATCTAGTTAGTGTTTGTTGTTGTCATGAGCATTTGAATTTAGATATTTTGTAGTCGTTGTTTGCACATGCACTAATGGTTTTACAAAAATTTGTATGGAATTTATCCTTAATGATATTTGATATGCAACCTTTTCATTTTTGTTCCTCTTAATCTCTACATACACGATATACATGGGTTATTATTGTCATGTTCTACTTCTTTTTCGTACTGTGATTCCAATGGGATCCAGTTAGTGTTTGTTGTTGTCATGAGCATTTGAATTTAGATATTTTATAGTCATTGTTTGCACATGCACTAATTACTTTTTTAAGAGAAATTTTGGACATATAGGCTATGAAGAATAAGGGGTTTAAACATAAAAGTGACCCCAACAAAGATGAAAATGTGACAGAATACGAGCATGCTTGTAAAGACCACATCACAAGAAATGAAGAGTATTTGTCATCCCTTGGGTTTGGAAATAAGTAAGTAGTTACTCCTCGTACCTTTTAACTTCTATGCATATTTGATGAAAGTTTTATATAATATATTTCATGATGTAGGCCATATATGATTTTGATTCTAATTGGTAATTTTTTTTGCTTTATAGGGGAGTGTTGGATTCTACAAAAAATGATCATTAGAAACAAAATGCAAGCAAAGAAAAATCACTGCCAGCTCGTAGAAGCCAATTCCTTGGTAGATCAATACACGAAGATGAAGTTAATGATACTAATGATCAACTTCCTCATATATCAGATGATAATGTCCAAGATTCGTATGAAAAAAGTGGCATATTCTGGACAATCAGGCTTGGGAGATCTTTATTTAAAATTAAAGCAAATATTTGAAGGCTCATCTGAGGGGATTGGTGACCTAGAAAGTGCCACACCTGTTGAGGAGATTCCTGATCTAACTAGTGATAGAATTGTTGAGGAGATTCATGATCTAACTAGTGACATAATTGTTGAGGATATTGGTGAGCTACCAACTGCCACAACTATTGTCTCCAATTATGAGGATCTGATTGAGCCTTCTTCGTTAGAAAAAACACCAATTACATCTCCTCAAAGGAACGTGTTGGGAAATGAAACTGTTATATCCATAAATGTGAGAGGTTTTTCAGTGCCCAAAACTAGTTCTAAAGATCCATCACCTTTCATCAAAAGGCGTAGAATTATTCAAGGCTTATATAGGAGCACACAAAGGGAAGCAAAATAAAGAAAATTAGAAGGGAAGAAAGCTTATGTAGTCAAGGTAAGAGATGGAGAGCCTACTGGACCAAATGCTTCAAGGTGGCCCATAGAGTTGGGAACGAGAATAAGGTCTTATTTGGATGTTACCAAATCCACCTTTACAGATCAAGATCCAAGAAATGTTGATCTAGTGATCCAACAAATGGAAAATGTTTTTGANTATGTTAAATATTACAAGTATAGAATGAGAGTTTTGATTAATAATTTTAGGCATAAATGCAGTAAATTAATCTTGGATGGAAAATATAGGGAGAGTAGCTTGACTCCCAAACAGTGGGAATATTTGAAGGAAAGTATGTGTGTTGAAGAATTTTTGGAAAAGAGTGCAAGAGGGAAGAAAGGAATAAATCTTGTGAAGAATCGATGTTTTTTGGGTCAGGGAGGCTTGAGATCCAAACAACACATATGTGTAAGTATATGGTGTTTTTTCTTAATAGTGTACATTATGTTCTGCCTTTTTTATTTGTCTATATTTCCAATACATTGTGTGTTGATAATGATTTGTAGGTTGAAGGAACTAATAGAGAACACAATTTGAGTGAAATGACTCAATATATGGCAGACTTAAAAAATTCTAAAAAAGAGAGGTCCTTGCAATATGTTGAAGTTGAGAGAAGCCAAACAAGAGGACCATCTACTGTTGAAAACATTACTAAGGATTATAACATTGCAATGAATCATTGTATAATTGGGTTGTCAGAGAAGATGTCAAGCATAGCCTCCTCCATTGAACCTCTTGTTGTTGCATTCAAATTAAATAAGGGAAGGACAATTGATTCAAAAGAGGTAAGCTAGTTATCATTTCCTTCCAACCATTTATTCACTTGATATTTTAATCTATGCATGTTATTTATCCATTTCACTTCACTCACGAAGCCTCTTTTTTTTAATGTAAATGCATGTCAATCATAGGAAAAAACCGTAATTCTGGGTGGTGCAACAATATTGAAAGACCCAAAATATGGCCATGAACATGGAAAGGTATGTACTAAATCAATTGGTATACTAGATTGCATGAAGCCTTATATCTTAGAATATGGTTTAATTGGTATATTGTTTTGTTTTCTACAGTGCTCAGTAATTCTAGGTGGACATGAAGTACTCCATGAAGGTGAAACTGTTAAAATATTGGATCCATATGACGATGCTATTGTTGGCATTGGATGAATTCCTTCACTTTCTATGATCCATGGAGTGGCACTTGGTCTTGAAGATGCAAATGTCAATGTCATCAATGTCACAAGTAACATCCTACTTCCGTATGCAGATAAAATAGATGGATGTCTCCATTTGAAGGAGAAGGAAAGGAGTTTCATTCGGTGGCCAAAGAAGTATTTGGAAAAGTCATCAAACTAGATGATTTTTTATGTTCTTGTCCCAAATATTGATGTTTTTGAAGTTCATGTTGTTGAGAGTATTGACTAGTAATGGCCTCTTTCTGTAGTAGTACCCCTTTTCTAGGTAGTATAATTTTATTGGTTTTCTTATATAAGGGTGTTGAACGTTGCTGGGTAACTCCATATCTTATCCTTATTTTATATGCTAGTTTGAAAGTGATTACTTTATTGGTATTATCTGATATATATGTTGTATTGCAGTCAGTAGAAGTGTTTCATAGTTACCTCACTTCTATTTTGTGGAGTAAAATTCTTACCCCTTATCTAGGAAGAATAATTCTATTGGTTTTCTTATACAAGGGTGTTAAACGTTGTTGGGTAACTCCATATCTCATCTTTATTTTATATGCTGGTTTGAAAGTCATTAATTTATTGGTATTATCTAATAGATATGTTGTATTGCAGTCACTAGAAGTGTTTCATAGTTGCTTCACTTCTGTTTTGCAGAGTGTTATACCTAGCATAGATCTTTTTTAAAACTAAAATTCTTACCCCTTGTCTAGGAAGTATAATTCTATTTGTTTTCTCATACAAGGGTGTTGAACATTGTTGGGTAACTCCATATCTCATCCTTATTTTATATGCTTCTTTGAAAGTGATTACTTTATTGGTATTATCTAATAGATATGTTGTATTGCAGTCACTAGAAGTGTTTCATAGTTGCTTCATTTCTGTTTTTTCGGAGTGTTATACATAGCATAGATATTTTTAAAACTAAAATTCTTACCAAAGTGTTGAATCAGCGTGTATGTGATAACAATTTATTTTTCCTTTTGCACATTTATAACTATATTGCATGTACTATTGTTATTGATTGTCCTTAGATGCTTCAACTTTAACACGGGGACCTTTGGGAGTGTTAAGTTGAAAGAAACGAAAATTATGTTATATATGTTACCATGTTGTTTCCTCCTTTATGTATTCTAGTTTAACTTGTTCTTTAATTTATTGCTATTGTTGTTATTGATTGCTCTTGGATGCTTCAACTGTAACACAGGGACCTTTGGGAGTGTTAAGTTGAAAGAAATGAAAATTCTGTTTTTACTTTATCTTGCATTGTCACAGCTGTACTTTTTGTGTTTCTGGTATTGTTTTAGAAATTTATGCATTGAAGTACCTATGTGTTTCTGGTATTACTACTGTTATTATTTATTGTCCTTGGATGCTTCAACATTAATAGAGGGACCTTTGGGAGTGTTAAATCGAAAGAAATGAAAATTATGTTATATATGTTACCACACATTCTTTTCTCCTTTCTGTATGCTAGTTTAAATTGTTCATTAATTTATTACTAATGTTGTTATTGATTGTCCTTGGATGCTTCAAATTTAACACAGGGACCTTTGGGAGTGTTAAGTTAAAAGAAATGAAAATTATGGTATATATGTTACCATGTTGTTTCTTCCTTTACGTATGCTAGTTTAACTTGTTCATTAATTTATTACTAGTGTTGTTGTTGATTGTCCTTGGATGCTTCAACTTTAACACAGGGACCTTTGGGAGTGTTAAGTTGAAAGAAATGACCTTCCTTATATGATGATGATTAAACTTAGAATTATTGTATAGAACACATATGGACTATACCTTGAGAGAGAAGGTAAAATTTGTACCCTTCATCTTATGGGTAAAATGGTTGTTTCCCCACCTTGATTGTACACATTGGTCTTGTAGGTGTTTTCTTGTGGGTCTTGTGGGTCTTGTGTATCAAACATGCTTTCTTATCTCTTGACTTTAGGCATGTCTACAGGGAGCACAATATGAGTGCAGACCGCTTATCCAAGGAAGCACTTAATATGAAGGTTGGTCTTCTCTTCTTCTCATAACTATGGGAAGGAGAAATTATTGAGGAAGGCTTGATACAACTCTTTTAAGAGTTTTTTTCAGTATTTGTGGGATACTCATGTTTTTCCCTTTTCGAGTGTGGGACTCTTTATTGTGTCCTCTTGTATTAGCTAGGTATATATTCTTGTTTTGATCCCCCTCGGGTGTGTTTGTTCCACCCAAGATTCCTTCTGGATAAGATGTCTGGGCTCATTTTGTTCTCCCTATGGTAATGCATTTTATGTCTTTCTTTGATATTTTGAGTTTTGTGGGTGGAGAGTTGTTGGGTCGAGAGGTGGGTCGACAGCTACCGCAAATGCAAATAGATATATATATATTGAGGTTGACAGTGTTGATCCCTGACCTTGTGGTTTGTATTTGTCTCACTCTGCCCTAAATGGGCCATAGCCTCAAAGGAATGGATATTTAGTTTTGACATTGAGGAATCATGCACATTGTTTCCCATGTTTCCCATAAGGTGTTCACTTAATTTTTCATGAGGGTTTATCGGTTGGTTTCTAAGTTTTCTGGGCAAATCTAAAGAATGATGTTGTATGTTTCTTAGTTGTAAAATTAATTCTAGGAAATCCATACCACCTGTGGACAATGAAAGGAAATGAACAACCCTTGTACCTCATATCTGGGCAGTTTTGGGACCTATAACAACAAGTTACAACAATAATTAAGCCAATATGAGCATTGTTTTGAAAATTATTGGTGTGTTTCACCTTCTAGATGCCTCGACATTCAATTTGGGCCCTTTTTGTGGATGTGAGGCAGTTATGGTAACAAGCTAGGACTATCCATGATGTTCTCCTAGAGAATACAATGACAATATTTGAGGTATGGAAAATCTAAGAGAATAAATCCTAGCTACGTTGAGTGGCATTTGGACCTCAAGCCCCAGGCCAGGAGGCAATAAGTGTAGCTATTAAAAATTTAGTCCAGTTAGGTGCACTGGTTTGTGGCTAGAAAGGCCTAAAAAAATTAACTAAATCTAGTTTGAATATCGTCAAGCTGGGTATAGAACCTTGATTAGGGATTTTGAGTTTTGTGAGTGGAGAGCTGTTGGGTCGATAGCTGCGCAAATGCAAATAGATTTTTTTGTTTTTTATATATTTTTTGAGGTTAACAGTATTGATCTATGACCTTGTGGTATGTATTTGTCTCACTCCACCCTACAACTACCTATCTATCTCTCTCTTAGGTATGTCCATTGTTTCGTTAGTGACTTGTCTCCTAAGAGACAAAGTGTGATCATAATATATATCTGAGTATAGAAATTAAGGAAGGTATAAACCACATTATTTTCTTTTATTTGTCCAGTTATAATTTTTTTGCATGTGCTTGACTAATTATGTTCATACATATCCTAGGTAACTGTAATTGCCGGATGTACATAGTGCTCATATGTAGTAATCCTGGCTTCGTTTGGAGAAAAATGGGTCATAGCATCAACTGAATGGATATTTAGTTTTGACATTGAGGAATCTTGCACATTGTTTCCCATGTTTCCCAAAAGGTGTTCACTTAATTTTAAATGAGGGTTTATGGGTTGGTTTCTAAGTTTTTTTGGCAAATATAAAGTATGATGTTGTCTTTTTATTAGTTGTAAAATGAATTCTAGGAAATCCATGCCAACTATGAATAATGAAAGGAAATGAACAGCCCTTGTACCTCATACCTGGGTAGTTTTGGGCCCTATAACAGCAAGTTACAACAATAATTAAGTCAATATGGGTATTGTTTTGAACATTATTGGGTGCCTTTCACCTTCTAGCAGCCTCGACATTCAATTTGGGCCATTTTTATGGATTTGAGGCAATTATGGGCATAAGTTAGGACTATCCATGATGTCCTTTTAGAGTATATAACAATAATATATGAGGTGTGGAAAATCTAAGAGAAGAAAACCTGGCTGTGCTGAGTGGATTTTGGACCTCAAGCCCCAAGCCATGAGGCAATAAGTGTAGCTATTAAAAATTTAGTCCAGTTAGGTGTAGTGGTTTGTGGCCAGAAAGGCCTAAAAAAATTAACTAAATTTGGTTTGAATCTCGTCAAGTTGGGTGTAGAACCTTGATTAGGAAATATTATTCTGGACAACTTATCTCAGCATTTTGGGTAGGGAAGGCCTTGTACTTACAGCTTTGATGGAAAATGTGTTGGAGACATTTACCACCATACACACTCATTTTAGTCAATTTGGCCTAGTTAAACCGCTATCCTAAGTTTTATTGACTTAATTGACATCATAGGAGCACTAGATGACATCAGCATGAGCACACCCATGCCTACCTTCAGTCAAGGAGGCTAACTTAGCCTTCTCCTACATTCATGGAGGCTAACTAGAGCACTCTGGGGGTGATCTGAGTGTCATTAATGCCCCATATTGCTTACTGAGGGTTACAATCAGTTAAACAGAGCAGTGAAGGCACCTTCTTTCATTAAATTGATTATTTAATGATTATTTAATGAACTGGAGTCAACAGGGGTGCCTCCAACCACTTCTAATGGTCAGTTACACTTCAGTTAACCTCATTGGGGTTTATTGGAGTCATTAATGTGCTACCACTTGTTGGTTGGCTTGCAGTGACATGTGTCTGAGCTACTTTTAGTTAGACTCAATCATTTATTGTAGTCTTACTTCAGTTAGGGCTTAGTTGAGTCAATTAGGGTTTTGATCAGTGGTTAACTTGAGTGTTGACTGTGGCTTACATTCAGTTAAGCTAGAATCACTCATTCAATTCGAATGACCTCCTTGGGAATTCGAATTGCTTTGGAATTCATGCTTGCAGCATGATCATTGTATTGTATTATTCATTATTCATTGATTATATAGAGCTGCTACTCCCATTGCAGCACCATTTTGCCAATTTTATGCATATGTGTCTGTATTCTTTGTGAGACTCTGTTTTCAGTTCCTAGACCACTATGACAAATTATATGGTATCAGATCTCACGGAAGGAAAAATCTCATATCTCTCAAAAACAAGGTTTTCGACAGATCTTGCATGAAAAATTGAGCAATAGCTCAAAAATCCAGCACTGCACCAGAAGCCAAGGCTTACCACTTAATACCCCAAGTAAGGAAATTGTTGATCAAGATTGATTGATTAACTATGCTGGGTGTGATGAAATCCTAAAATGTGCAGTCTTTCTGACCTTACAACGCCCTTTTTGTTGTGATTTTCAGGTTTTTAATAGGTGAAAGTGTTCGCTCCAGCAAATTCAGATGGCTTCTTCCGTAGATCTTTTGACTCCGTTCAGTTTCCACTCATGGAAAGGAGACATGGAGATCTAGCTACGTGCCAGAGGAATCTATAGGGTCACTATGGACACTGAATAAGAGCCTACTTATATGACAGATAAAGCTAGATTCTTGAACAAAATGGATGAATCATTTGGATTCTTGTGCCTCTCTGTTTCCCGCGATCTTCTTTTCCATCTTTTGAGATTGAAGACACCAAAGGAAATTTGGGACAAATTGGAAAACTTGTATGGAAAGCAAGATTATTTGAGAGTTTACCAGCTCTAAAATGAATTGTTGTCTCTCCAGCCTTCCAATTTCGAGACCTTGAATGACTTTTTCACAAAGTTCAAGCACATTGTCTTACTGTTGAAGCAATGGAAAGTGGAGAAGGAGCATGATCAGATCATCCTAGCCATACTCTCCAAAATTGGAGCTGATTATTCAGTTTTTGTCTCTACATTCCATGTGGGGAAGCTCACAACCCCTATATGGAAGATGCCTACACTCAATGCCTTCATTGAGTCCCTAACAAGTGAACATGATAAGCTTGTCCAGATGGGGATCATTAGATCCTCCCATGATCAAGCCCTCCATGTCTTGGGGCCCAAATATATGAAGGGTAAAGGAAAGTAGTAGAAGAACCCAAAAAATAAATTCGAAGCTCCTAAACCTAAACTTGAAAACCGGCAGCATGATGAGTCTTCCAGCTCAAAGAAGAAAAAAGGAAAAGGGCATCATGGAAAGGAAAAATTCAAGTGTTCATATTGCGGGAAGGGATTACAACCTAAACATGCCTACATGAAGAAGAAGCTTGATGAAGCTACCTCTCTCCTTGAGAGAAATCACATCAATCTTCTGGAAATCTTTTGGAGGAGAGATCAGCAATATCGGGAACCACAGCATGAAAGAGGTCATGCCCTCATGGCAACCACTTTGAAGTCCAAAGCACTCTTGATTGATTCTGGAGCTTCAAACCACATGATTGCTAAAAGAGACTTCTTCTCATCTTTGGAGACCAGAAAATCCATCCCCATCCACATGGGAGACGACTACACCATCATTTCAGAATGACAAGGTATGGTTGATCTTGAGAATGGCTATTTTTCAAATGTTTTGTATGTACCGTCTCTAGAATCAAATCTCCTTAGTGACTATAAAATGACACATATAGGAGTGCCTAAGAGAGTATCTTTCAGCCCTAATGATGTTGAGATAATGGAACTTGCATCCTGGAAACTTGTTGCCAAAGGCCTTGCAAACCATCATGCAAAAGCCTATGAGTTTTCCCACTTTGTGGTGGATGCAAAGCCCACTGCACTGCTGACTCATGGAAATGAAGTTAGTAGACTGTGGAATGGGAGGTTTGGCCATCTCAATTTCAAATATTTGCAGCAATTACAGAAAAAACCCATGGTTGAAGGCCTCCCGGTCATCAAGGAAACCACTGCAGTTTGCAAGGGCCGTGTGATTGGAAAGCACCCTTAGCACAAGTTCGATCAGGGGAAGGCAAACCGAGCTACATGCATAAGTCGGGGCTGATACATTATGAATAATCAAGGTATATTATAACTTTTATTGATGATTTTTCTAGGTACACATTGGTCTTCTTTCTCAAAAAGAAGTCTGAAGTATGTGAAAAATTCACTGAACTAAAGGCCTTGATTGAGAATTCCTCTGGGCTTAAGATCAAGATATTGAGATCTAATAATGGTGGGGAGTATGTCAATAATGAGTTTCTACACATATTCTCTGAAAGTGGTATTCAGGTCCAACATTCAATTCCCTACACTCCCCAGTATAACGGTGTAGCGGAAAGGAAGAATTGGTCTCTCAAGGAGATGACCACCTGTATGTTGGAATCAAAGAAGTTGGCTGAAAATTTGTGGGCTGAAGCCATGAATGCTGTACACTACATTCAGAACAGAGTGCCACACTCATCCATGAAAGGGAGTACCCCTTTTGAAGCATACTTTAGACACAAGCTGGATGTGTTGAACCTGCAGGTGTTTGGGTCCACTGCATGGGCTTGAATTCCACTTGATAAAAGAAGGGCTTTGCAACCGCAAAGCATAGAATGTATGTTTATTGGGTATCCTGATGAATCAAAATGTTTCAAGCTACTAGATATCAAAACAAAATATATCATCATCGAAAGGATTGTCATGTTCGATGAGCCTCTTCAGGAGGTGGAACTAGTGAAGGAGAAAACTGCTGAATTTCCTTCCTATTCTACTGAATATTTGGATGATGAAATTGGGGGTGATGAACCTGATTTGGATCCTCTGATTTCTGATATCAGTGTACAACAAACATCAGATTCTGAATCAGAACCTGAAGTACAAAATCATCTTCCCACATGGGCCCGACAAACACTCTCCTCCGCAGGAGATAACATTGGAAATCTGGATGATCCAAGGAGAACTCGGTCTGATTTCCAAAGAGCAGGTATTGCACTCTCTTGTCCTGATAATTTGTTGTCCGAAACTTGTTATTTGATGATTAGTTCAGACCCAAAATACTACTACCATGTGTTGATGTAATTGTAACTTCGAAATGTTTTCACTTGTATTTCTGATCTATTGTAACCCGATGTTCATTCTGAGATGTATTGTAATATACTTGAGTCATGTCATACCCCGATGTTTATTCTGAGAAGTTTCTATAATGAGAAAGTCATGTCAAGTCATTATGGGTAACCATCCTATTGGTCAAGGGTTAAAGTCCCCACAGTTGTGGGGCCCTAGGGTTATTAGACTATCCTACTGAGGTCGACCCTAGGTGAGTCATTGTAAGTCGGGGCACTAGTCCCCACCATTGTGTTAAGGATAAACCTCATTGTTGGTCGGAGGAGGAAAAGTCCCCACAAGTTGTGGGGCACTAGGGTTATTAGACACTCCTAAAGATGTTGGCTCTAGTAAGTAATTTTTAAGTGAGGCTGACATGATGGAGTGGGTTCCAAGTGAACATAAGAATATAAATAGAGAGTGAGTCTCTCTATTTAGAACACACACACTCACTCATTGGGGCACATGAGTGAGAGAGGAGAAGCTCTCTTAGTGAGAGAGAGAGAGATTGCTACTATTAGGAGATCATCTTACTATTTTCTAGTTTTACCTTTGGTACTGATTCTATCTCTGAGGAAGTTGTGGGGTTTTCTCCTTTATGGTTTCCTTGAGGAAAATTCTTTGTGCCTCTTATCTCTTGTGTTGTGCTTGTGTTTTATTGCTGTGCATGTTATTATCTCAGTTAAATATCCTAAGATCATAATGGTATCTTGAATGATAGAAATCTAACACCATGCTCAGAAGGATCTGAGATGGCAAGTTTCCATAGATGAAGAGATGAATTGTCTTCAGAAAAACAATACTTGGGAGCTAGTTTCTCTTCCTCCAGGAAGGAAATTGGTTCAATGCAAGTGGGTGTTTCGGAATAAGGTTGCTGAATATGGAAGAAACAGAAAATATAAGCCAAGGCTGGTGGAAAAATGTTTCTCCTAGGTCCAAGGTGTGGACTACCATGATACTTTTGTACCGGTTACAAAAATGGACTCTATCCACCTAGTTTTGGAAATTTCAGCATCTGAGCACTGGGAAGTGCATCATATGGATGTTAATCCATCATTTCTGCATGGATATATTCATGAGGAGATATACATGAATCATCCTGAGGGCTACATCTCTGATACATCTTTGGTTTGCAAGATAAAGAAGTCACTATACAAATTAAAACAGGCCCCAATAGAGTGCTATTCCAAGATGGATGCCTTCCTTCTCTCACAAAAATTCCAAAGGTGTAGATCCGATCCAAATGTGTATATACAGTAGTATAATGGTTATTTTATTATAATTTTTTTATATGTTGATGAATTACTGATCACAGGTAGCACAGTTGCTTCTATTTCAGTCATCAAAAATGCTCTCCACAATGCATTTGAAATGAGCAATTTGGGGCTTTTAAAACAATTTTTGGGGATCGAAATTGAGAAAAATTCTGATGGGATAATGGTCACTCAGTCCAAATACATATCATACCTTTTATTCAAGTTTAACATGGCTGAATGTAGGCCTACACCATTCCCTATCCTTTCAGGGATCAGCCTTGAAGAAAAAAAAGCACACCTCCCATGGATTGCACTATTTATCGACAACTGATTGGTAGCTTGTTGTACTTAACTCATTCTAGGATTGATATCTATTATACTGTGAGTTTTGTATCAAGATACATGCATCAGCCCCATGATCTTCATTGGAAGGCATCCAAGAGGATCCTCCAATTCATTTAAGGAACTAGGACCTACGACATTCACTATGCCACAGACTCCGAGCTGAAGCTGGTTGGATACACAGATTCTAATTGGGAAGGTGATTCTATTGATCAGAAGTCAACTTCTAGATATGTCTTCATGTTTGGTGGTGGCCCCATTTTCTGGTCTAGCAAAAAGTAGGCCGCCATAGCATTGTCTTCAGCAGAGGCCGAGTATCGAGGAGCGGTGAATGCTTGCATCCAAGATGTTTGGTTGCAAGGCATTCTTTCAAAGTTTGATTTTGGTAGTAATTTTTCCACTCTCCTCTTTTGTGACAATAAAAGTGCTATTAAGATATCCATAGATACAATTACCAAGCAGAGGACCAAGCATGTAGAGATACACATGCACTATGTCAGGGAGCTAGTGCATGACAGGACCATCATTATGCAATACTACCCGATTGATGAGCAGATTGCAAACATCTTCACCAATATATTTTCAGAAAAGAAGTTCACTTAACTCCATTCACTATTGGGGGTGAGTTCATCGGGGTGATCCAACTACTTTCAGTGTTCAGCTTGAGGGGGGGGTTTTCCCATTTGGTTTTCCCTCTTTTCCTCACTTAGTTTGTTTTTGAGCATTGTTTTTAGTTTTCATATTGTACAGGGTGACCTATGGCCTTTGTTACTGGGGCCCTAGCATTCTTATGCACTTTATGTTTTCTACTCCTCCTAAGTATAGCTTAAGGGGGGGTGTTAGAGACATCTACCACCATACACACTCATTTTGGTCAATTTGGCCCCACAACTACGAGGACTTTAACCCTTGACCAATAGGAGGGTTACCCACAATGACTTGACAATACTTGTTTACATTATAGAACCTCCCAATAGGAACATCGGGGAATGACATGACTCAAATACATTACAGACACATCCCGGAATAAACATCTGGGTACAATACATAAGATATACGGATGAATATATTCCGAAGTTACAAATACATCAACATACACTTGTTTGATGGTACATCTCATACCACACCAACCAAGAATAAGGATATGAGATTAGGAGGTGATCAACACTTGTTATATTTTCATTCAAATTTTGTTCTTTTGTTATATGGAATACAACCATGCTAGGGTTAGATGGAAGCAAATAAAGAGCAACTTCAACTTCCAGGAGCTCCTCATTCTGAAACTTCCCTTGATATATCAAACAACCTAATCCAATTCAAGATGTAAAATCTCTGAAGTCAATTATGATTTCCAGTAACGGTAAGAAAGATCAAGTAATCACCTAACTATCAAATTATGTGGGGTCAATGAACCACTCAAATTCTCTTCCAAAAAATAGTAAACAGATCTCTGTCAAGAGCAAGAGATTAAATGATGTAGGTGAACAGTCTCTAGAAAAGGTTCAAGCATGCACAATCATATTACACCAAGCAATGAAGGGGAATGTTATTGTAGCGGGAATACACAAGTCCAAATAGAAAGAAAAATGGGATCCAAAACTAAATAATTCTAATAAAGGTATGTCTCTACAAATCCTTTCTTTTGATTTGGTTTTCACTTAGTGATTCTTTTTATGTGCTTTTCTATTTGTCTATAATATTCCACACTTGTTATATTTTCATTCAAACTTTGTTCTTTTGTGTGTCTTGCATTTCCATCAAAAGCATAAATCATTGTGCTTAATTCTTAAAAAAATTCACAATGGTGTCTTCCTCCTTTGTGTCAGAGGGTGATGTAGTGCAAGTAAAAGAATGAAAGTGATATAGAGGTACATAAGCCTCTTAAGAAGGTCAAGGCTAGAGCAACAGTTGATGGATCTAATGATGAATTGTCAACAGTTCCCAAAGAATCACGCAAATATGATAACGTGCATGGACCACCGATGCATGGTGTGAGACCTATTGCATATAATGGAGTTACAGGAAGGGATCTCAATGGATTAGTTGCTGCAAGTCCTATTAGAAGAAACCATCGTAAAGCTACACGAAGTTTTGTACTGAAAGAGGCCAAGGATCTGAAACACTCTGCAGACAAATTGAAGGTCTTCTTGAAATTAACTATCTTTATTGCTCCATCTATACATAGCCTAGAATTATTCTCATGATTTGATGCAATCAAATGTTTAAAATGATAACTTCCTTAGAAGTATAACATAGCTGTAATAGATGTTGCAGACGATGGGAGGTAGCAACCTTGAAATCACTAGTCGTTACTTTCAAGCGGATTTAAAATTTCTTCATGGTGCTTCATTATTGGAGCCTTGCAATTCTAACAATGCAAAGAATGGAGAAACAACTCAAGATATGAAGGTGTATACAGATACTTCCAGTATCTGTGAGTAAGTCTCATAAGCTCTTAGAGTTTGAGTTGAAATTTTTATCCATTTTTTTCATTAGTCAGTCTGGATGTGAGCACACTGTATTAGTTTTACTTTTGGAAATTTCTCAGGCAATTTTAAAATATATTCATGTTGATTCAAATATTGATAGGTTAGCTTCTATATTACCTTTACAGGTTTTGTGCCTTAACATATGAGAGAAACAAAGAAATAGAAGTTGCTACCCTGGAATATAAATGCATGGGGGTAGCGCACATGAGGGTTGTGCTATCTAAAACTTCATGTTTAGACATCAATGCTCAAATTTGAGAGAAGAAGAAATAGGCCTGAGAGATATGATAGAAATCTTGTTCAAAATACTTTGAAGGCCATCAAGAATATTGAGGAAGTTTGTGTTAGCAAGAAGGATAAATTATGGGAGAACAAGTTTGTCTCATTCTCTTCAACTTTCCTTGTAAAAGAGTCAAGGGATGATAACTGAAAATTATCTAATTTGTTATCTTCTAATTGATGTTGCTTATAGAACCTATGTGTCCAAATACAACACAACCACCATACAACATTTGTCTGTTCTCAAAGCTTACCTTTGTCGTGGTGATTTTTTTTTCTTGTCTTTATTAATTTTCCTATGGTGCACTTCTGGAGTGCCCTTGGTTCTGATAATTATTTGTATCAGTCTAGTTGTGGTTTTATCTAAGGTAGTTGGCCAGAGATAAACTTACAAACATGATTGAATGTTTCACACTAATTTTCATATAAAATGTGTCAACTATAATGTTGGGTATGCTTTTATTATTTAATTCAACTCTTTTTGAATTATGTGTTGAATTTCTTTTGCTTGCTTATTTTGGTGGCCTTCAAACTTCTATAAAAATATGTTTCATTTTCTAGAATTGGATGATATGGTAGCTTATGTTTTGCAACACTCAATCTGAAATCTTTTGCTTTCATGTATTTTTATATTGTCACTGATAGATTGTTTTATGAAGGGCAAGGTTTGCTTACCTTATTTGACTTTGACTTTGCTTGATTTCATATAATGATATTTTTCTCATATATTCAGGCACACCAAGAGATATTTCGTAAATTGGTTGACTTAATTGGTATCACATCCATCAAAGAGGTATTTTGTTCTCTCTGGTAACATGAATGGTTATTCCATATAGGGAAAAGTGTGCATAGCTCTCAAGAATTAGTTTATCATAAATACTAGTTGCTAGTAAGTTGTAATAGTAATAATTATGTAGTTTGTCGATTGTTATCTATCATAAATTTTTTTGAATATCATCATTGTCAAAAAATAACAACTTCTTAAAGGGTGCTAGCTTAATGGTAGAGTGCCTGCCTCATTATAGGTAGGAGGTTGGTGGTTTGATTCCTCCATTCCCTATCATAAATTTGTGACTACAAAAATGACTAAATTCGCATATATATGACTATTAGTAGCTAATTTCTCATATCTTAGTCGTATTTATCTTAGTCATTAATATGTTATCATCTAGTAGTTTATTTAGTCATATATTTGGTCATTAATTGTTGCAATCAGTGACTAAATCAATGACTAAATTCGTGACTAAATCATTGACTAAATCATTGACTATAAATGACTAAATCAATGACTAGTAAGTCAAGCTATTAATGACTAAGTGAAATGTGACTAGCTATAAGATAGTGGAAATTAGCTACTATTAGTCATCGGCTAAAAAATAGTCGTTTATAGCCTGATTTTAGTCATTAATTTCTCATTTTGTACTAGTGTATAGTTTCCACCTCCACCGTCTCTTCATAACATTTTGGTTCACCAAAATCAGTCATCAATAAATACTACAGTGAAGGAGATAATCATTTAGGGAGTCTACTTAACTTGGTAGATATTCTTACATTTGCAGTAGTTTGAGGTACCTGATGCTTTTCTTGATTATCTGATACCTTTGGAACTTCATTTTCTTTGATTTCATCAATCACTTTGTAATATGTGTTTTCTTTTTCCTCTTTATTTTCCTGCAACTAAGATTTGTACAAAACCTTTTCATTGAATACTACATATCTACTCCTAATGATTTTGTGATTTTCATAATCCCATAAGTGATAACCAAAATCCTCAACCCTGTATCCAATAAAGGTACATTTCTTAGATTTATCCTAAAGCTTTTTTCTATTTTATTTATCAATATGGACAAATCCTTCACAACCAAAACTTCTCAGAAATGAGTAGTTTACCCTTTTACCTATCCATGCCTCATCTGGAATCCCACCATCCAAAGTGCTTGAAGGCCCTCTCTTTATTAAGTAAACAACAATATCTATAGCATTAACCCAAAACTAGAAGGGCAACCCTACATGCAATCTCATACACCTTGCACTC
The DNA here is from genome assembly GCA_001517045.1 of Pseudotsuga menziesii. NCBI lineage: Eukaryota > Viridiplantae > Streptophyta > Pinopsida > Pinales > Pinaceae > Pseudotsuga > Pseudotsuga menziesii. The sequence continues at coordinate 246,127 of LPNX010742948.1, forward strand.
TCCATGATCGTTCTATTCATCATTTCTGACACACCATTTTCTTGTGGTGTTCTAGGGACTTCCTTCTCTCTGTGAATCCCATTGTATGAATAGTAAATATTAATCTAGTTGCTGTAGTATTCACCTCCATTATCGGATCTAATACATTTCAACTTTTTTCATGTCTCATTCTCAACCAAATATTTCCACTTCTTAAAATTAGCAAACACATTAGATTTTTGTCTAATACAATAAACCCAAGTTTTTCTAGTTGCATCATTAATAAAAGTAACATAATAATGAGAGCTAGATTATACCTGAGCTAATCCCCATAAATATGTATGCACATGCTCTAACTTTTCACTCTTCTTTTGCTTCCCAACGTTGAGAAATATAATCCTATCTTAATTTCCATAAACACAGTTCTCACATAATTCCAAACTTACCTGCTTCAGATTTGGAAGCAATTTCCTTGCGTGGAGAATCAACATCCCCTTCACACAAACAAAACAACACCTGTTTATATAGAAGCTACAGATATAGAATAATCAGTATTATGAGGGCATAAATACAATGTACCTATCCTATCTCCTTTTTCTATTACCAGTGCTCCTTTAGTGATCTTCCACCACATTTTTCCAAACATAGACAAACAACCACTATCTCCCAGTTTCCCTATTGAGATATTTAAAGAGCATAGAGGGTCCTTGGCTAGTTGATCGATTATGAGAAGCTCATGTAACTTTCTTTCTTTTTCATAATAAATTGCTCCAAGTAGCTATTTGGCTGGGGCCGTGCACTGTTTCCCTCTTGAGGATTTTAACCACATGACAAACATTGGTGTATTGATCTGTGATCTATTTGTCTGAAGTGGTTTTTATTGGTGTTCGGTCCTTTGCGAGTACTCTGTGTACCCTAACATGGTATCAGAGCTTTTATGAAGAGTTGCTTTCGGTTTTGATCAAGATCTGGAACCGGTGTTGCCGAAACTTTGAAAGGGTTTCTGTTTCTAGTTTTTTTGTGCATTTGTGGCCTGTGGGAGCTATTCCATTACATTCGGGGCACCGTTTCCATTGGGAAATAGTTTTCGTTTCACCGAAAATCGTTTCCGTTTGCTCCAGAAACAGCCATTTCGGAAAATCTGAAGGTATAATGTTACAATGACGGATTTGTTTTATTTTTTTAAAAATATCTCATATTTTATCAGTGTTATTATTAGATCTTTTTGTTTTAGTCTCAGACTATTGCCTTCCTTGGCTACGTATGCTCTTTGCCGTGCACCTTGCGCGATCGCGACGAATCAGAAACAGTGAGGGAAAGTTTTTTTTCTTGTCTTCTCGGCTGCGTATGCTCTTTGCCGTGCACCTTGTGTGATCACGACAAATCAGAAACAGCGAGAAAACTTGAAAACATAGACTTTCAGGGTAAGCTAACCTAGATCTAACCCCATTGTGTGGAAAAAGTTTTTTTGGTTTTTGTTTTTCATTTTTTTTTTGTGATTTGCAGGAAAAGAAAGCAAGCACGGAAAACGAGAGAGAAGAGAAAATAAAAATAAAAATAAATAAAAAAAAGGCCCCCTTCCTCTTTCCATAGTTTTACGTACCTTTTAAACTTAGCTCACTTGGTCCAAAGTTGCTTTACACCTTAATAAGTCTTATGAAGCTACTTTTTAGTGCATGCAATTTCTATTTTCAAGTTATTTTATAGTAAAAGTGCATCTCACATAAATAAAATAAAATAAAAGTGAGTCACTTAAGTCTTGTAATTTATTTCCACACTATTTAAAAGTCACATTATTGTAAAAGTGAACATCACTTATTCTATAAAAGTGATTCACTTCAAAGCAACTTTATTGTAAAGTGATTGTCAAAGGTTGATATTTGGAAGAGGGGGGTTCTTTTTTTAGTTGGTCAAGTTAATATCTGCCATGTCACTATTGGGGACATCTTCAACATTTCCTTTGATCAAGCATAACTTCATCATCCGGAATCAGTTTTAAGTGTCGTTTTTTTAAAACCGCATATTTTTTCGAGCTCTTTGCATCCAGACAGTTAGTCTCTATTTTTTTAGCCACTATTTTACAGTATGGCCGCCCCTTGTGATATTATACTTACAAGTTCTAACTATTTCTCATGGAAATCTCGTATGGAGGATGTTCTGTGAAGTAGGGGACTTTTCAGGATAACCTCAGGGAAAGAAACAGAACCCACTGATGATGATAAGAAAATTAAATGGGCAAATAGATGTGATGAAGCTCGTGGATTGATTGGGATGTCAATCTCTACTGATTTGCGATTCCACATATCTGGCATTGATGAACCTGATAAAGCTTGGGAAAATTTGGAATCTGTGTTTGGTAAACATAATGAAATTCAAGGTCATCAACTTGAAAATGAGTTGTTTTCCTTGAATCCAAATGATTTTTCATGCATTCAAGACTATTTATCTAAGTATAAAACTCTTAGACTATTATGTGCAGAATGCAAGATTAAGAAACAAGACAAACAATGTATTTATCATATTCTTTCCAAACTTGGACCTGCATATTCTATTTTTGTATCTACATTCTACTCCATGAAAGAATCATTGACTGCAGCTAGCTATCAAGAGCCTAGTCTTGAATCATTCTGTGATTCCTTAATTAGAGAGCAAGACAAGCTCATTCATCTTGGAATAATTAACAATGCAGATACATCTGGGAAATCCTTATTGTCTCAATAGAAAGAAAAGTCCAAGCCTCCCAAGAAACATAATTCTCGCAATAATAATCTAAACAACAAGGGTCCCAAACCCTCTCAGTCAGCGCCTCCTTTAAAAAGTGACAAAGGATCCAAGCAAAAAGGAAAGAAGACTGAGCGTCATTGCAATTTTTGTGGGAAAGATAATCATGATGAATCTAAATGTTTTAAGAAGATGGCAGCCTTGGAAGCAGCAATGAAGAAGCACCACATCAGCCTAGATTCGTCTTCAAAATCTAACTCTCATGGACATGCACTTTGTGCTTCTGGTTACTCTTATACTACATCTTCTTCTACTTCAAATGAATGGCTCATTGATTCTGGAGCATCTTATCATATCATGGCTAAGGATCAAGCCATCTTTTCTACTATGCATGAATGTAACACCAAACAAATATTTGTTGGTGATGATAGATCTCTAAGTGTTGTAGGATCTGGAACAGTTCCAGTAGAAAATGGTCATTTCAGTAATGTACTATGTGTTCCAAAAATTTCCTACAATTTGTTATTAGTCTATCAAATTACTCATTCAGGTGAAGGTAAAATTGTGACGTTTACACCTCACCAAGTTGTAATCAAGGATTTTAAAAATCCTCAAAATATCCTTGCTACTGGAACTGTTGATGATATTACCAGGTTATACAAATTTAACAACTTTGGGTCATCACCTTTTCCTTCAATTTTTGTTGCTCATAGTGATAACTTGAGCAAACTTTGGCATGAGCGATTTGGTCACTTAAATTATCACTCATTGCAACAACTATGTAAATACAATATGGTGACTGGTCTTCCACTGGTATCTTGCAAGGATGGTGTTTCTTTCGGTTGTGTACTCGGAAAACATCATCGGGAGAGTTTTGACAAACGTGCCTCTTGGCACGCCTCAGTTCCCTTGGAGCTTTTGCATAGTGACTTGTGTGGCCCTCTTCCATCTGCTTCCAGACGCACTTGGGTTTACTTCCTAAAACTTAAGAGCGAATTATTTAACATGTTCTCGGCCTATAAGTTCCTTGTTGAAAAACAATCTGGTCATCAAATTATTAAGTTAAGATCTGACAATGGAGGAGAATATGTTAACAACAAGTTCACTACTTTCTGCACTGAACAAGGAATCCAACAACAACACACTGTTCCATATACACCACAACAAAATGGTGTAGATGAAAGGAAGAACCGCACTTTAAAAGAAATGGCTAATTGTATGATCCAATCTAAGGGACTAAGTCTTCAATATTGGGCTGAGGCCATAAATTGTGCAAATTAGATAGTTAATCACACACCCACTAAAGTTTTACAAGGTATAACACCAAAAGAAGCATGGAGTAAAATTAAACCAGATGTAAGCCACTTTCGTGTGTTTGGTTGTGAAGCATGGGCTCACATTCTGGATAAAAAACAGAAAGCATTGCAGCCTAAAAGTGAAAATTGCATATTTGTTGGATATTCTGAAGATGTAAAAGGTTATAGACTTCTTCAGCCACATTCTCATGATATAATCATTAGAAGAGATGTTAAATTTGATGAAAATCTCTTTTCCTATGAGCCTAAATTGGCGGGTGTGCCATCTTTGGCCTGCGAGCCTGATTCGATGATTGTGCCTTCTTCTTCTTCTTCCAGCTTCCTTGATAGGTTTCCAACTCTAGTTTCTGATGATGACAGTGAGGATGGAAATCCACCTCTGCCTGCTCATGTTCCTCCAATTGCACCAGCACCAATACTTCCTTGATGGGTCCGTTCAACATGTGAAGCAGTTGGTGATCTTGCCGATGATCCTAGTGATCCACGTCGAACACGTTCTTAGTTTTAGCGAGCCTCTTCCCTTTTGGCTCAAGTTTCCGAGAATCATGATCCAGAAACTTTTGCAGAAGCTTCAAGAAATCCAGATTGGGATGCAGCTATGGATGAAGAATATCGTTCCTTAATGGCTAATGATACTTGGGATCTTGTTCCTCTTCCAAAAGGAAGAAAACTTGTTAAATGTAAATGGGTCTACAGAACTAAGTATGCATTAGATGGTAGTGTTGAAAGACTTAAGGCAAGGTTAGTTTCCAAAGGTTTTTCCCAAGTTGAAGGGATTGACTACAATGAAGCCTTTGCCCCTGTAGCAAAAATGAACTCCATCCGCCTTGTTCTTTCCCTTGCAGCCTTACATAACTGGGAAGTCCATCAAATGGATGTCAAGTCTACCTTCTTACATGGTGATTTACATGAGGAAATTTACATGGAACAACCTCCTGTATATGTTTAGAATAACTCTAGCCTTGTCTGTCTCCTTAAGAAATCCTTATATGGCCTTAAGCAAGCTCCTAGAGCTTGGTATGCCAAAATGGATAGCTTTTTCCTTAACACTAGTTTTTCTAGATGCCATTCTGACCCCAATTTCTATACCAAGAAAGTAGGAAACCATCTCATCATACTTGTTCTTTATGTTGATGATCTTATCCTTACTAGTAGTGACCCTAACCTTATAACCCATGTGAAATCCAGTCTTAAGAAAAATTTTGAAATGTCAGACTTAGGACATTTGCATTATTTTCTTGGTCTCCAAGTCTTGCAAACCAAAGAAGGAATCTTTCTTTCCAGGTCTAAGTATGCTTGTGACCTTCTTCGTCGCTTCCACATGGAAGATTGTAAACCAGACCCTTCTCCCTTCCAGTCTGGAGTCAAACTTTCTACCACTTTTACTTCCCCTGAAGTAGATGCCACCTTGTATCGTCATCTTGTTGGTAGTCTTTTATACTTGACTCATTCCCATCCTGACCTTTCCTTTGCCATTGGTCGTGTTGCCTGTTACATGCAAACTCCTCATGAAAGTCATTGGAAAGCAGCAAAAGAATACTTCGATATATTTGAGGTACAATTCAGTTTGGGATTCATTATAGTACAAGGGGGAAACCTTTGTTGGTTGGTTTCATTGATTCAGATTGGCCCGGTGATCCTGGTGATCGAAAGTCTACTGCAGGTTATGTTTTCAATCTGGGATCTGGACCTATCACTTGGGCTTGTAAGAAACAACAAGCTCTTGCTCTTTCTTCAGCAGAAGCAGAATATCGAGCTGCAGTTAATTCCAGTCAGGAATCTTTATGGCTTTGACAGATCCTTTCAGAGTTTAGATTCGAGCAACAACATCCACTCCACTTTGGTACGACAATCAAAGTGCCATCAATCTTGCCAAAGATCCAGTTCTACATCAGCACAGCAAACACATTGAGCTACACATGCACTTCATCAGAAATATTGTTCATGATCGTGTTATTAAAGTGCTCTATTGTCCTACAGATGATCAAGTTGCAGACATCTTCACCAAGTCTCTTACAGAAGCGAAGTTTTCTAAACTTCGGTCTATGTTAGGAGTTC
>LPNX010742948.1:252575-322726 GCA_001517045.1 Pseudotsuga menziesii
GCTGGGGCTGTGGACTGTTTCGCTCTTGAGGGTTTTAACCACGTGACAAACATTGGTGTATTGATCTGTGATATGTTTGTGTGAAGCGGTTGTTCTTGGTGTTTGGTCCTTTGGGAGTACCCTGTGTACCCTAACAATAAATACAATGTACCTATCCAATCTCCTTTTTCTATTACCAGTGCTCCTTTAGTGATCTTCCACCACATTTTTCCAAACATAGACAAACAACCATTATCTCCCAGTTTCCTTGTTGAGATCATATTTATTTTCATAGCAGGAATATGCCTTACATATTTTAGCAACCATTCATTTCCATTATTTAACTTAATCTGTACCCATTCCAACAATTTACATGGTTCATCATCCCCCAATAAAACATGTTGAAAATCACCTGGAACATAATCATGAAATAATTTCCTGTGGCGTGTAGCATGACATGAACCCTGGAATCTACTACCTAGTAATCACTAGTGTTATCTAATGAAAGAACAAAACCATCTTGTAACACATCACCTGCTACATTTGCTTCTTGAGTAGTCTCCTGATGCTTGTCTCCTTTCTTCTTTGGAGCTCTGTAGTCTTTCTTAAGATATCCTATCTTAACATAGTTCCAACACACTATATTTCCCAATGTGGACTTGGATATGCCCTTTCTAGAGTTGTTGTGATTGCATGGGTTCCTTCTTCTCTCTCTTTGTCTTCTACTACTTTCCATGGTAAATGCATTATCTGATGTATCGCCTATGAGTTTTCTTCTCATTTCCTCGCTAAGAATAAAACCAACAACATCATCAAATTTAAGAGTGTTTGAACTAGGGATAGTCACTTATAGCGATGACCAGGCCATTCCAGCTTTCTAACAATGAGAACAGGATTAGAAGATACCTAACCTCATTATCAGAGTTCAATTTTACATAACTTATTTAACTAGTAATCATATTAAATTCATTTAAATGGTCAACAATATATCCACCTTCAAACATATTCATATTAACTAAATGATTCATTAAAAATACGTTGTTGGAAGATAAGGGTTTTTCATAGATCTTAGCCAATGCACTCATGACACCCTTCTTTGCATTTTATTTCAAAATATTCAAAGCCATCGACAAATTCAGGAACTGTCCTATTGTTCCCAGTTCCTTTCTATCAAGAACCTCCCATTCTTCATCCTTCATAGTCACCAACTGTTTATTTATTTATGCCCAATGGTAGGTATAGATCCTTCTGGTATAGATACTCCTCCATTTTCATCTTCCATAACTGGTAGTTTTTTCCGTTAAATTTCTCGATCCTAAAATTTCCTTCTTCTTCCATTACTCCCACTTGATCTAGGAACCCTTCGTTCTTGCTATTTTACTAGCTAAATAGGCCTTTGACTTTGATACCAATTGTAAGAAAAACATGATCACAGAGCAATAACAATAAACAATAAACAAGATGAAAATATTAAAACACATTACAAGAGAGACACAAATATAATGTGGTTAACCTAATATGGGATATGTCCACACAAAAATTTCCAATCCTTTATTATTATACCATCCAACAAAATGAAGGGATAGAGCCTGCAGCAACCCCACTACACTTCCTCTTCACTCTCTCACAGTCTCTCTCACACAATCACAGATATTTTTTTACAATGCTACAGTATAATACACATTTGTATTACAATGCTTTCCTTTTAAAGGGTAATTACCATGGGCCCGTAAACTATTGGCCAATAAACATCCCCAAAATTTCTTTCGAGGGAGATGGTCCCCCCACAAAACACCGCTGGGGGACAAAACCCCCTGCACCCCCCTACTAGGACAAGTGTATAGTAAAATTGGGGTACAAATATGACTGGACAATAACATGTAATGTCCCCAACCCTTCGACCAGCGAAGAGGACACTACCATACCATTATCTATCTGGGTAACTAGCCCCATGAACATGTGCATACATAAAAATTGAAATAAAATGCGTTGAAGTGAAAGGATGCATACATGGTTACTATACAGCAGAAACAAAACCATACATTCAAGAATTCAACATGTTCACCATAATTCATTAAATAGTAAATATAATTGCAGAAATGATATAGACAAGAATACTTATCTTATGAGTAATTCGTCCCGCAACCAGCTACATCGCTACAACGTTCCACCCAACCATAGGCCAATGTCCTCTTTAGTCTCTTAGAAACACTGCCACCCTCATGTTGGGCGTGATTCCCCAAGGAATAAGGAGCAAGCAGGCTTAAACATAGCCAAGGATACACAAATCAGCTAGCCCTGATCTCAACCTTGAAGCAATGGGAAATACACAGCCCAAGTTGGAAGAGGAGATATGATTCTCTGCCTGGATAGGGAAACATATACATGGACCACAAAACCGGTATGAATAATACACACACAGAGAAAAAATCGTGCCCCTGAGGCTGCTCTTCCAGCTCGTTGCATGAGGAAACAATCCCCAACCAGTGTGTGAGGAAAACAATGAAGAATCCCAACCTGTGTGTGAGGAGAAGAGAGCGATTGTATCTGCATGTGGATGGGTAAAAACAATGCAAGAATAGAGAATGGAAGAATGCAGAATGGAATCCTCCGCTTTCCTTGCCCAGGTGAAGTGAAAGGGTCTGCTGGTGGAGTGTGTGTGTGGGAAAGGACTGACAGTCTTACCACACACCACTACCCAGCAATAACTACCCCAGCTAACAACAAATGTTTTAATGTGGTAGTTGACTGATGAGACAAGGGAAGGTGAGTAAGTCAAAAGGGTTTAACAACTAACACATGGCTTTTCCCCATAGGCTCAAAGTTTAATAATTCCCTTCCCCTTATCCTTAGGAAAATCATGCCCTTTTCATTATGGTTGCATTGACATAGCTAGTTGGGGTTCATTTTAATTAAAATGTATATTTACATAATGCCAAAACTATAATGTGTCATATATCACAACATACCATCGGCAACGATTTCAATCGCCGAAACATGACACAACCAAATCGATGGTGGGGCTTTTGCCTTTAGCTCCACACCATGATCAATTAAAATATATACATCATATACATTTAAATCAAACGGGGTCAAAACCGGGGTGTTACATTTTCCTCCCCCTTCAATAGCATTGTCCTCAGTGCTTTACAAAATTTGAACAAAATGCTACACTGGTACCACCTCAGTGTTCCACAGAATTAAACAAAAATGGATGTGCCAATCGCATGGAATCCTCCAGCTCCCATGTAGCCTCTTCAAGCCCATAGTTCTCCCATTGCATCTTTACCTGTCCTATGACTTAGTTCCGGAGCATTGTGACCTTCCTGTCGAGGATGCACATTGACTCGATTTGGAACTATCCCTCGGGTTCCACTTGAATCACATCCCAATTTATCACATAGTTAGGATCATGTACATATTTCTTAAGCAAAGAAACATGAAAAACATTATGAGCTCTAGTGCTAGCAGGTAATGCAAGTCTATATGCAACTGGCCCTATTCTTTCAAGCACTTCAAGCGGTCCACAATATCTTGGTGACAGCTTGGCACAACTTCCAAGCTTCAAGGAACTCTTCTTTGCCTTCACTCTGAGGTAAACATGATCCCCAACACTGAACTCCCTATTCACCCTATGCTTATCTGCATAGCTTTTCTGTCTGTCATGTGCTGCTTTCAGATTCTGCCTGATATTTACAACCTCCTGCTCCATTTCCTTGAGAAATTATGGACCAAGCACAACTTTGTTCACTGGATTATCCCAAGTCACTGGTGTCCTACACCTTCTTCCATACAAAGATTCATACGAACTCATCCCCAAGGATGCCTGTTTTCCATTCTTATAAGCAAACTCTACCAAGTGTAAGTAATCTTCCCACTTGGTTAGTTTGTCCATAACGTACAAGTGAAGCATATCTTCAAGCACCTAATTAACTCTCTCTATCTACCCATCTGTCTGAGGATGGTATGCAGTGCTGAAGTTTAGCTTTGTACCCAAATCTGCAAACAACCCCTTCCAAAAATTGGAAGTGAACTTGACATCTTGGTCAGAGATTATTACCTTAGGAATTCCATGCAATTTGAAAATCTCCTTCATGAATATCTTTGCAATGTCATCAGTCTTATGCGTAGACTTCACCAGTATAAAATGCGCTACCTTTGTCAACTTGTCCACCACAACCATGATGGAATCATGTTGTCTCCAAGTCATCAGCAATCCTGTAATAAAATCCATGGAAATAACTTCCTATTTCCATTTTGGAACTGGAAAAGGCTGCAACAAACCTGTTGGGTGTTGATGCTCAACCTTTACCTGCTGACATTTCATGCACCTTGAAATGTAATCAACCATGTCCTTTTTCATTCCTGGCCAAAATTACTGGTAGTAGCAATTGTCTTCTCGTATCCTGGGTGACCAGAATATGGAGCTTGATGGATTTGATCCATAACAACTCTTCCCAACTCTGCTACATTTGGAATATAAACTCCGCCTTTATAAGTAAGAAGTCCATATTTTTCCAATTTATATTCCTCATACCTCTTCTCAAGACTTTGCTACTACAATTTGTCTTTCACGAGCTTATACAATTCATCTCCAGCAATATGATTAACAATCTACTACCTCAAATCTGATTGGCAAATACTAAGAGATGCCACATGCATTTCCTGCACCTTCCTATTAAGTGCGTCAACTACCTTATTCTATTTTCCCTTTATGTGCTTTATTTCAAAATCAAACTCACATAAAAACTCCATCCATCTCGCTTGCCTAGCATTCTGGATTGGCTGATCAAATAGATACTTTAGATGACAATGGTCTGTCCTTAGTTCAAATCTTCTACCCATCAAGTAATGCCTCCACATCTTGAGGGCATGTACTATGGCTGCAAGCTCTAGATCATGAGTGGCATAGTTCTTCTCATGCTCCTTCAGCTTCCTTGACTCGTAACATATCATGTGGTTGTCTTGCATAAGGACTCCTCCAAGCCCTTGTCTGCATGCATCGGTACACACCAAAAAATATTTCTCTAGATCTGCAACTTTCAATACAAGTGCACTCGTGAGAATATTTTTCAATTGCTGGAAACTTTCTTCACACCTCGATGTCCATTCAAATTTTATTCCACTATTTTGCAAAGAAGTGATGGCATGTGCAACTTTGGAGAATCCTTCTATGAATCTCCTGTAGTATCCTGCAAGTCCCATAAAATATCTTACATCTGTCACATTTCTTGGAGTAGGCCAATTCATAATGGCTTCAATCCTTTCAAAGTCCACAAATATACCCTCTTCTAAGATAATGTGACCCAAATACTGAATTCTATCTCTATAGAAGTCACACTTGCTCAGCTTTGCATACAACTCCTGAGCAATTGCAATGTCAATCTCAAATGCTCTTCATGCTCTTCCTCATTCTTAGAATAAATAAGAATTTCATCAAGGAAAACAAGAACAAACTTGTCCAAATATCTGCTGAAGACATTGTTCATAAGGCACATAAATGTAGCGAGTGCATTTGTGAGACCAAATGGTACCACTATAAAATAAAAGTGTCCATACCTTGTTCTGAAGGCTATCTTATGAATGTATTCATCCTTGATTCTCACCTGATGGTAACCAGACCTCAAGTCAATGTTGGAAAATACCTTTGCTCCTCTCATTTGATAAAAAAGGGTCATCAATCCTAAGCAAAGGATATTTATTCTTCACAATAACTTTGTTTAGCTATCTGTAATCAATACACAACCTAAGTGTACCATCTTTATTTGTTACAAATAGAACTGGTGCTCCCCAAGGAGACACACTCGGCCTGATATACTTCTTTTCCAACAACTCTTGAAGTTGCATCTTCAGTTCTAGCATCTCTGGTGTACTCATCCTATAGGGTGTCTTGGACACTGGTGTTGCTCCTGGTACAATTTCAATTGTGAAATCAATGTCCCTCATTGGAGGAAGCCCTGGAATCTCATCAAGAAACACATCATTGAATTCCTGTAACACCTGATAGTCCTCCAACCTAGGAGTTTCATCCCTTGTTGCCTCCAAAATATGAGCTGCATACAATTGGAAACCCTTCCTATAGAACTTCTTCAACTACATTGCTGAAACCTACCGTACTGAAATCACCTTTGGAATACCTTTTACCACTACTGGGTTCCCTTCTTCATCCATGCATATGAAAGTCTTATTGTAACAGTCAAGCTTCACCTTGTGAGCTTATAACCAATCCATTCCAATGAGAACATCATAGGAACCAAGTGGTAGAACATTCAGATATACAGAAGTGACAAATCCATTCATGACCAATGGACATTTCTCTACCACTTCACTAACCTTTCTCTTAGTTCTAGTGGTTACCTAAACTAACCAAGATTTTCTATGCTTTACTTTCTTAAAAGCACAAATCTCCACTACTCTAGGAGTAATGTAACTATGAGTAGAACTAGGGTCAATCAAAATAGAAACAGATTGCTCAATAATCTTACCTGCAACTTCAACCATAGTTGACTGGTGATCTTCCTGGAGGTCCTCCAATGCTACATAAATCCTAGGGACTGCCCTTGCTACTTAACCCACTGTTTCTACTTCTTGAATTTTTTAAGTTGGCCTTGCACTCTCATTCTCGAGTGGACAATTTATGCGCATGTGGGGTCCTCCACAATTCCAACATTGGAGTGGTCCTCTATTTTGTTGTGGATCTTTAGGATTTTCTCCTATCACTCCAACTAACTTACTCACAGCTTGGGATGGCTACTTCTGCTGACTCCTGAAGTTAGAAGGTTTGAAACCTTTCTTTCTTTGGTCAAACTTCTCATTATTCTTGTCCTTCCATGCCTTATGGTAATCAAGTTTTCCTTTTCTTTTCTCATAGCAATACTTAGCCGTCCTTATTACTTCTTCAAGAGTTCTAGGTTCATAAAACTCAATTCTGTCTTTGTAAGACTGAGGCAATCCACTCAGAAAATGATGGACCTTCACTTTTTCATCTTTGATGTACCTAACATACCTCAACAATTCCAAGAACTTGTTTGCATACTCTTCCATGGTCTGCTGTCCCAATCTCAGCTCATGGAACTCCTTAATCTTGTCATCATAATACCTATCAGAGAGGTATTTTTGCTTGAAATACTTCTTGAATTGTTTGCTATTAAGTCTCCTTTAACTGATCCTCTTTACCTACTTGAAGTGTTCCCACCAAATGGATGCTCTTCCAATCAAATTGAATATGGAAACCCTTGCCTTCATGTTTCCCAAATAATCCTGAACTTGGAAGTACTTCTTTATCCCAAGAAGCCAAGATTCAACCTCTTGTCCATTCTTTACCTCACTATCAAATGTAGGAGTTTTAGCCTTCTTAAATTCATCCCAAAAGCAATCTCTATGGTGCCTCTTTCTCTTTCTCTTATGAGAAGAAGAGCTTGAATCCCCACTAGATTCTTTGGAGTTAGATGATCCACTAGAATTCCTTCTTCTTCTTCGGGTACTGCTCTTACTGCCTTCTGGTTTTACTGTACCCCATCCAGATTCTATCTTTCTTTGCAAGTTTGTCAAACTCTGCAACATAGCAGCATTCAACTGATGCTGCTCTTCCTGGGATTTTATCAAGCTTCTGATGGTGGCTGCAATATCTAGTGGTGTCTCTTGGAATCTCCTTCCATTATACTCTATGTCATCATTTCCATTACGGACATTCTCTCCCATGGCATCTCATGCACGCTTGTAGGAATCCCGAGCATCATATCCGTCATGGGTTCTCATGGCTGAACCACAACTTACTTTACCAAACTGCACTACCTGGAATACTGCCCTTGAAGGTGTCTACAATTCTGCAAACGTGTTAGTAACACAACCGTTAGCTGCATAACATTTACAAATGAGAATTACTTACCTTCTCCTAGAAAAAATCATAAAATGACAATTTTTCCCAAAACACAAAATTTTCTTCCTTTTCAGCCCTGAAAATCCACTGAAAACTGCTGAAAATCTAACTGAAAAACTGTTGAAATCCCCTGAGAAATCCCACTTGAAAACTCAAATTTTCTTTTGTAAAATCGGGTCTCTTACCCACTAACCATCCAACGTATCGGGTCCCTAGTGGACTATGCTTCTGACACCTCGGTGGTCTAAACTTCATCTATCTTTCGTCGCTCATCGGCTCTCCAATCCACTAAATTTCTCCAATGTATCGACGGACCGATCTATAAATTTCTCCGATGTATCGACGGACCGATCCTCTAAATTTCTCCAACGTATCGGCAGACCGATCCTCTAAATTTATTCAACGTATCAGTGGATCGATCCTCTAAATTTCTCCAATGTTTCGAGTCGATCTTCCTCTGGCTTCCGACACATTGGTTGAAAAATAATCTAAATTTTTTCGACGTTTCAGGCCAATCTTCCTCTGGATTTCGACACATCAACTGAACAATCATCTAAAGTTTTTCAATGTTTTCTGTACTTGGAAAAAATTTTGAAAAAAATTATTCTTCCGCCCGACGCCGCATCGGCTGCTCGATCAGCTAATTTTTTCTGACATTTCCTGCACTTCGGAAAGATTTCTTCCTTCATCCGCCGCAGCATTGGCTGCTCGATCAACTAAATTTTTTCGATGCTTCGACTTCCTTCAGGAGATCCTCGCTGACACTTCGGATTTGCTTTAGTGAACAACTTCCGATGATGCTTCAAAGAACTTCTCCCGAAAGACAGCGGGAAACCTTTTCGATAATTCCCAGACTTAGAAAAATTTTCGAGAATTTTTTCTTCTCCTTTCTGCTGCTGTGTCAGCTTCCTACCGGTGAGCTTCACCGATACCTCGGCTCCACCTAGACGAGATCTTCAAATCCTCCTAGCCGAAAGCTTCGACTCTCTCTTCACCTTTTCTCCTCTAGTGGCATTGGAAGTCCTTTAGGCTAAATGAGCCAACATTTCGGTGGACTTCAGCTAATCTGAGCTGACGTTTCGGCATTCTTTAGCTGATGCCTTCCGATGATTTCAACACTTCAAAATTTTTGAAATTTTTTTTTGCCGCGGTTCCTTTTTCAGTTGTGTCTCGACTTAACCCAACCGAGACCGTCGGCTTCTCTCTGCCGAAACCCTCGGCTCCTTCCCGCCGAAACCACCGACAAAACTCCAAACTTGAACAAATTTTGAAATTTTTCATTCCGCCGGTTCCCGTCGAGCGAAATTCCATCTAGGTTATCTGGTGTATTGGATCAACTTCTGGCTAAGTGCTCTGACGTATCGGATGGGCTTTATCCTAAGCCTTTCGATATTTTTCACATTTAGAAAATTTTTGTTGAAATTTTCTGTCATTTCTCTAATTTTCTCATTTGTTCCTACCGGGCAGAGGGCAACTTGCCTCTGTCACTGCATCTTCATGACCCATTGAGGCCCATGCTACAACATGGGCTCCGATACCACCAAACTGTAACATCCCCAACCCTCCGATCGGCGAAGAGGATGCTACCATACCATTATCTATCCGGGAAAATAACCCCATGAACATGTGCATACATAAAAACTAAAATAAAATCATTGAAGTAAAATGATGCATACATGGTTACTATATAGCAAAAACAAAACCATACATTCAAGCATTCAACATGTTCACCATAATTCATTAAATAGTAAATATAATTGCAGAAATGATATAGACAATAATACTTATCCTATGAGTAATTCATCCCGCAACTAGCTACATCACTACAACATTCCACCCATCCATAGGCCAATGTGCTCCTTAGACTCTCAACAACATTACCACCCCTGATCTAGGGATGATTCCCCAATGACTAAGGAACAAGAAGGCTTACACATAGCCAATGATACACAAATCAGCCAAGCCAACATAGTTGGGTCTATTAGGCCATCAAGGAGCTGGAAAAAGATGAATGCTAAGCTGGTGAGCCTATTGAAGAGCTAAGGACACCTACACCAGAACTATTTTGACTTCTAGGACACCCACACACACCCAACACAAGGAAATCAGTCCCTTCTATGCTACACAGTCCCTCATACCCTAACTTTCCTTCCAATGCTATTTAGGGGTTGTGGAGAAAAAATCCAACCCTCTAGCTCTGTCTGTGTGGCTCCCAAACACACTAGGTTTATCAAGCAACCCAAGCCTTCATTCCCACTCCAACACAGTCCGAAGACCAACCACTGCATACACACAGCAAGACAAGCAATTCATAGCTCTGACTGGGGAATTTGATCCCTGAGTCATTCTTGGCCCTATCATGGCCAAAAAGACTCAATAATAACCCACAACAAACCAAAACAAAAAAGAACCCACATCAAACCAAAAAATTGTGGGGAAAAGAACAACCCGATCTCAACTTTGAAGCAATGGGAAATACACAGCCCAAGTTGGAAAAGGAGATCTGAATCTCCACCTGGACAGGGAAACATATACATGGAACACAAAACTGGTATGAATAATACACACACACAGTAGAAATCGTGCCCCTGAAACCGCTCTTCCAGCTCGTTGCGTGAGGAAACAATACCCAACCCGTGCGTGAGGAAAACAACAACGAATCCCAACCTGTGCGTGAGGAGAAGAGAGCGACTGTCTTTGTGTGTGGATGGGAAAAAACAATGGAAGAATAGAGAATGGAAGAATTCAGAATGGAATCCTCCGCTTTCCTTTCCCATGTGAAGTGAAAGGGTCTGCTAGTGGAGTGTGTGTGTGGGAAAGGACTGACATTCCTGCCACACACCATTGCCCAGCAATAGCTGCCCCAGCTAACAACAGAAGTTTTAATGTGGTAGTTGACTGATGAGACAAGGGAAGGTGAGTAATTCAAAAGGGCTTAACAGCTGACACATGGCTTTTCCCCATAGGCTCAAAGTTTAATAATTCCCCCCCCCCCTCCTTATCCTTAGGAAAATCATGCCCTTTTCATTATGGTTGCATTAACATAGCTAGTTGGAGTCCACTTTAATTAAAATGCATATTTACATAATGCCAAAACTATAATGTGTTGTATATTACGACATACCATCGACAACGATTTCAATCGCCGAAACATGACACAACCAAATCAATGGTGGGGCTTTTGCCTTTAGCTCCACACCACGATCAATTACAATATATACATCATATACATTTAAAGAAAACGGGGTCAAAACTGGGGTGTTACAAACATCTCTTAATATGGAAGATCAAGCTCCACAACCAACACAATACACTTTGATGGAGCATGCAATAATGAAGGTAATGGAGCGGGTGTACTACTGAAATCTCCTGAAGGAAAATAATTTCCTCATTCCTTGAATTTATATTTTGAATGCATGAACAATGTGGTTGAGTATAAGCATCTTATTATGGGATTGGGTAAAACTAGAAAAAATAGGGTTAAATAACTTAAAATATTTAAAGATTCATACTTTATAGTGATTTAGGTTAAAGAGTAATGCTAGAGAATCCACCCAACGATTATGCAATATAAAAAGTATGTATAAGACATGTTTTACAATTCGTTAGAAGTTGTGAACATCATTGCAATGACCATTGAGAAGAATCATAGAGTTAATAATTTGGTCAAATTGGTTATTATGTTTATAGAGCATCTATCTTATTCCATTGAAGCTATGCATGGATAAGTTGTCCTATATAACATCAAGAAATGGAAAGTTTTTTAATATGATGATCAAATTACTAAATTTTTTTAGCTTAATGGATGAATATGAATACATGTGCATAGATGGAGAAGGATAAGAGGAAGATGAAGAAAAAGGAGACATAAATATAGAATATGATTCTAGGAAAATATTTCCTCCAAAAACAAAAAGTGGTCATAGGGTGACACAACTCAAAACTAGTTATATCTCTATGGAGCTAGTTCCCCTTGAAATACTATTTGGGTCAGATGAAGTTACATTGAAGCTGACCATGAACGTTGAACCCTATAAGGTGGAGTATTGTAATTTAGGAGCAACCTCAGATCCAAATATGATCATACTATCTAAAAACCTAACCCAAATTTTAAAATAGGATTATATAGAGATGGTCAAACAGTTTGAAGCTATATTTTTTTGGAGATACGAGGATCTGAAATCCCACAACCCATATATTTTCAAAAATCAAGTTAATCTCAAGGAGAATGCCAATCCTTATAGGAAGAAGAAAAGACGATTAGATCCTCCACTATAAGCCCTAATATGAAAAGAATTGGAAAATTTACATCAAATGAATATTATCATACCTATAGGGTATTCAGAGTGGGCGGTCAATCTAGTTTTCGCCAGGAAGAAGAATGGAAATATCAACAAATTTGTAGACTCCAGTTCAATTTAAACAAGGCATCCTTGAAGGATAATTATCTTCTTACAAATATGGATTAGATGCTATAGAAAGTGATGGAATCACAAAGCATGTCCATATTTAATGGCTTCTCATGCTACAACTAGGTAAGTTTGGATCCCAATGACATTTTAAACAACATTCACCACTTTAAGGGGGTCATTTTCCTATGAAATATTGCATTTTATCATGATCAATTTTGGTGCCACTTTGCAAAGGCCCACGGATTTTACCTTTGTTAATATAAAGGATGTATTAATGGTCATTTATATATCTGACTTGACTATGTATTCTAACATAGTAGAACACCATATTTAGAACTTGAGAAAAGTGTTTGAGAGGTGTAGGAAATTAAAAATATCTCTCAACCCTAAAAAATCCATCTTTCTAATGGAAGAAGGGAAATTATTGGTCCATATAGCTTCATCCCAAGGATCAAAGATAAATCCTAAGAGGGTCAAAGCCATCAAGATGATCCCTTTCCTTTGGAATAAGAAGGAAAGTCTACAATTGTTTTTAGGTAATGATTAATTTCTTGAGAAGGTGTATCCCTAAGTTTTTTGAAGTATCCAAGCACATGACCAAATTTTTAACCAAGGATGTTGATATTGCGTGCGATGATAAATACAAAGGTGCATTTGTAGCTGTCAAAAAGGAATTGGGGGAATACTCAGTCCCAACCAATCCTGATTATTGTAATGATTTCATGATTTTCGCATTTTCCCCTTAACATACCATAGTTATTATCTTGTTCCAGAGAAATATTTAAAGGTATGAGTTTCCAATTACATTTTTTTATAAAAACCATTAGACGAGAGTAACTAAGGTACAATATCATGGAACATAAATCTTATGCATTGGTTAGATGTCTCGATCCTTTTAGGAAATAAATCACCTACAAACAAATATCATTTCCTGTGTTCCCTCATTTGGAAATAAAGGAAATGTTATAACAACCACATGAATATGGCAAGTGGGTAAAAGGGATCACCATGATACATGAATTTGAAATGTAATAAATCCCACCATCCTAATTAATGGTGAAAGGATTCCCAAGTTTCTGGATGATCAGAAAAATTTACAAGCACTAGGGGTCCATGCAATGTGGGTTGGTGATGAAGGGTAGCAAGAGAGTGAAACAGGAAATTATGTTAAGGAATTCTACCTTCAATCTAATTGGTACATTGACATAGTAAACTTGTTGGCAACTAGCACCTTCCCTCCAGGACTAGATAAGTCTCAGACAAGATCCCCGGAAATAAAAATTATGAGATATTGTATTGTAGGTATGGAGTTGCATTAGAAAAATCATGAGAGAATCCTACTCAGATTATTTCTAGAAGATGGAGCTAAATACTTGGTCAAATACAAGCATCAGGGAATCTATGGGGGGAATTTGTTGTTACAGGTACATCATATAAAATCATTATGTATGAGTATTATTGGCCAACTATTTTTACAAATGTCCAAAAATCTCTAATATCGTGTGTTCCCTCTCAGAACTTTACTAGGAAATAGAATCTCCTAGCACTTCCCTTGAAATATGTCTCGGTTGAGTCCCATTTTTAGCAATGGGGTAAAGATTTCATTGGGAAAATTTATCCCCCCTACATTCTACTAATCCTCGTTCTCATCCATGGCACCTAAGCTTAAAATTAAAATACCTTTTAATAAAGAATTATAAAATCATG
The DNA here is from genome assembly GCA_001517045.1 of Pseudotsuga menziesii. Taxonomy (NCBI): domain Eukaryota; kingdom Viridiplantae; phylum Streptophyta; class Pinopsida; order Pinales; family Pinaceae; genus Pseudotsuga; species Pseudotsuga menziesii. Next base: position 266,553 of record LPNX010742948.1, read on the forward strand.
TCTAAGTGATCCATCATCCCATATGATAATCATCAAATAAAGTGCAATCGCTATCCAACTACTATGTATGGGGCATAAATAGGTTGAAACGCCACCTAGATAGACCAAATGCACACGGCATTTGAATCCACTAAAAATTTTAAAAAATGTTAAGAGATATAGGTTGAATTTTGAATATTGTAATCACTCATTATTATCCAAACAATCATTACTCCTGGCATTAAATGCAAATTTCACTTCCAATAAATCCCACTAACACCAAAGTGAAATGAAACTGTGTGTGCATTAAATGTAAAATATGCTTCATCTCTTCAAACTAAAACTAAATACAAACAAAGTAATAATCATCAAGCTCAACTTTGCATTAAATGTAAACTCCACTTCATCTCTTCAAACTAAAACTAATTAACAATAAAGTGATAATCATCGAGCTCAACTCACAGAGTTGCTTAAAATGTTTTTTTAGATATTTGGTGATTACATAATGGAACATCATCCAAGCGTGTAGGTATGAGACACAAACCCACAACATTATACTAGGCTATCAAATAAAATTATAGAAATCAACTCAAATTTGGATTTATCTTATAACAAAGTGAGAGTCAACCCAATTCTTTGCTATGTCAAGGCCTTACAAACAACCTTAACAATTGAAAATAATGGCGGTTAACGTTTTTAGTGCCACGTGCTCCTTAAAAAATTTAGATATATTTCTTCAACAAACCACATATTCCAAGGTTTTCCTAGCACAAATAGAGGAAAATTCAAGAAATAGTTTGGCACTAGACATAGTCAGCAATAGTGTTCTTCTCATAATGACAATTTGGGCTTGGACATAACACTGTGAAAGAGAACCAATGAATATACTCAAGAAACTAATATTTGTAGCTAACTCATTTGACAATTTTATCTTATTCCTCACGTATTGATAAAAAAAGTCTCCATGAAATTTGTCTTCTGAAAAGTGACAGAAATGGTGCATATTGACTTTCTCTTTAATCCGTCATGCATTGGATAAATACTCATCACTCACTGAGATCACATAGAAATATAGGACCTGCTACTCATGAATGCTTAGCAACCTTTCCTTTCATGTGTTGAAGTTGGAAGCACCTTCAAGTCGGCGTTCTAATTGGACGGAGATCGATTCCATGGCTCCAAGCTCTTTGCTCAACACTTCAAGATCTATGTAGGATTTAGTTGCTTGCGCAAACTAAGCTCTTACACGCCCTTGCTTCGATACCGTGTTATTGTTTGAGCAAATATGAAGAAACTTGAACTTTAAAACTTTAATCCATAATTGCAGTGAAGATAGATTTCATCAATAATCCAAATACATAAATAAATCAAACCATAGAAGACATTATATACCCTAAGAAAACCCTCCATTGATTTGAAGGATGAAAACCCCAGCAAACAAACTTAGAGTATGATTGATAATTGACAGAGAATGATTACAACACTATAGCAGATTTCTTTTTTGAGAGCACAAGAGAATAGAGATCAAATGGAACATTGTGTTGATCTTGCCAAGTGCATATCAATTTAATAACAAGTCAAACTAGTTCATACAAGGAAGATAGTGAATATTTAAATGCTTTAGTAAGTAGTTAATACTAAGAACAATGTCACATCTTCAACCATGTTCCCCCACTAATTCACTAATTTTAACTGCCTTTAATTGAGTTATTAACTGAATGAACTGAAATGAAATGAATGGAATTGCATGTAACTGAATGGAGCTAAATATAACCGAATAAAGTGAAAAGACATTAATGTAATTGAATAGAACTAAATAGAATTGAATGTAACTGGTGCTTCTCCATCAATGTCATTTTAAACAACCACTTGCATAAATTAAGGAGTTGATTCCTTAATTAAATGAACTTGTTTGATCACAACTAAGACACAACTTATGCCTTATTAATTTGAGTACACTTGGTGGAATATATGGGAAATTCAAATTATCTATTTATCTCTGTGCTCATATTAATTTTCTATGCATGGTACATATGTTTTTTCATTAATTCTATATCATATCATACTCATAACAATTGTTTCGAACCTATGATCATATGTATTACCCCAAGTCATATAGTCACATGCTAAAGTAAATCACTCTAGGGGTATCTAATCCCTAAAGGATACTTGTAGCACCTATTGACCATGACTAGCCATACATCACATAGTATATCCTTGAGAATTAATACAACATAAGTCATATGAACTTAATACACCATAAGTTATGGACTTGATAAAACACAAGTCTCAGACTTGAACATAAGGTCACGATCTTAACCATAAGATCCTAGTACAAGCATCTCTCTTGAATGGGACTTGATCAAGGTCCTAGCTTGATACAACACAAGCTCTTTAACTTAACACAATAAGTTAGTGAACTTAATACAACATAAGTTCCAGACTTAACACAACAAGTTTCATGGAGAGGATATGAACCCAACATAAGTTTCGAACTTGACACAACAAGTCTCATGGAGTGTAACACCCCGGTTTTGACCCCGTTGCATTAATTGTACATGATGTATACGTTGTAAATGATCATGGTGAGGAGCTAAAGGCCAAGGCCCCACCATTGATCGGTTATGCTATGTTTTGGATTTAAACTTATCACCGATGGTTTATCGGGGCATGCAGCATATATTATGTTTGTCATCATGTAAATATGCATCTATAATTAATTAAATGAACCTGACTAGATACAATCACGGCAACTAAATTGAGAAGGGGCATGATTTTCACAAGGATAAGGGTGGGGAAATTGTCAAACCTTGGCCACTGGGGGTAAAAATCCATGTGTCACCTTTCTTTGTTTACCCAACCACCTCCATTAAGAATTGCTGGTGGTGGTTGAGGTAGTTATTGTTTTGGGAGTGGGGTGGCAGGACTGTCATCCCTTGCCTCCACGTACACTCCATCCACGTTTGACTTCACTATGGCAATAAAAACCTTCACGCACCCTCCACAAAAACAGGCCTCACGACTGTTCTGTTTGTTCCTCATGATTTGCTGCTTGTCCTCATGCAGGAGCGGAAGTTGCTCATGCTCATGCACTCCCTACTTGCATCTATCCATTATCTGTTCATGCCTCACGGAAGTCTGGTTGTTTCCACGCACAGGCCTCTTTCTTGCTTGGGTCTCACGTAGCCAGGAGTGAGGAGTCGTCTCCACTGTCAGTCACATTGTTCCCCAGCGAGGAAATCAATTTTGTTCTGGAACCGCATTTGGAATTGGGTGTAATATTATCTCATGCCTTGTGTTTTGCGTTGCTGTTTACTCACGCAGCAAGCTGGGAGAACGGTAATCTCTTCCCCATTGTGGTCTGCGTAAATCTTCCCCAGCGGATTCGATTGTGTGAAATGGGTTGTTGTTTTTCCCATGTTGTGAGCTGTGCTCATTGTTCATGTTTTGGACTATGGTTTTCCCCACGTTCACTGATACATTTGGGACTGTGTAATTGCTTGGGAGTCGTTTTCCCTGTTTAAGCTGTGACAGTTGATTTAATTGCATGTGTGCAATGGTTGGTCTTCAGACCGTGTAAGGAGTAGGGATGGGGGCTTAGTTTTGCTTGATAAACCTGGTGGCTGGAAACCACATAGATAGAGCTAGAGGGTTGGCCTTCTTCTCCATCACCCCTGAATAGCATTGGAAGGGAATGCAGGGCCTGAGGGACTGTGTAGCAGAGAAGGGACTGATTCCTTGTGTTGGGTGTGGGTGGGTGTCTTAGAGGTCAGGTTAGTTTTGGTGTAGGTGTTCTTGGCCCTGTAATGAGCTCACCAGCTTAGCATTAATCCTTTCCCAACTCCTTGATGGCCTGATAAACCCAACTGTGTTGGTTTGGTTGTGTTTTGTATATCCTTGGCTATGTGTAAGCCTGCTAGTTCCTGTATTCCTTGGTGAATCATGCCCAGCTCGGGGGTGGCAGCGCTGCTAAGAGATTAAGGAGCATGCTGGCCTATGGTTGGGTGGAAATTTGCAGCGACGTAGCTGGTTGCGGATTGACTTCTTCATAAGATAAGTGATCTTGTCCATTTTTACTTCTGCAACCATATTTTCTGTTAATGAATGTTATGAACATGTTGAATGCATGCATGTATGAATGCTGTTGGTTTCCGTTGTGTATGATGATTAACTGCATATGTGCATGTTTTAGTTCAAAGTCTTGTTAAGCATGTTGTTTTAACAATTTTGTGCATGCATATGTTCATGGGGCTCTCAACCAGGGTGTTTGAAGCTTGTAGTCGCGTCCTCTTCGCCGGCCGGAGGCACGGGGACGTGACATTTAGTGGTATCAGAACCCATGTTGCAGCATGGGCCTGCATGAGCCATGAAGGATGTAGTGACAGAGGCGGGACCTCATTCTTCCCAACAGAAACCAGACTGGAAAAAAATTCAAAGAAACGGTCTAAGTGTTGAACAGTTGAGCCACTAGCGGAAAGACTTCCGCTGTAGCGGAAGAGATAGCGGGAAGGACATCCACTGTAGCGGAAGCGTTAGGTGGAAGTCTGTCCGACGGAACAGTTTGAAGAAAATTGGAAATTTTTTTTAAGTGATTAGTGTTTGGTGTGCCACCGTTGCGGAAGCCAAAGGCACTAGCCTTCCGAAGTGCAAAGACCGCTGACGACTGAAGTTAAAATTTCTTTAAGTAAAGAGCGGCGGTCGGAAGGAGTTCGTGTTGGTGTGCTGCCATTGCAGAAGCCAAAGACACTAACCGGCCGATGTGAAAAGGCTGCTGACACCATGAAAGAAAGTTCAAATTTTTCCTAAGTAACGAAAATATTGGCCGATCGGAAGGGAAAGTGGTTCGTGTGCCGCCGTTGCGGAAGCGAAAAGCACTAAGTCTTCCGATGAGAAAGACAGCCAACGCTGCAAGAAAAGTTTAAAATTGTTCCGAGTAAAGAATACCAATAGGAAGAAATAGTTGTTTGGTGTGCCGCCGTTACGGAAGCCAAAGTCACTAGGCTTCCGATATGGAAGGACCGCCGACGCCGAAGTTGAAATTTTTCTAAGTATCAAAAACATCGGCCAATTGGAAGAGGAAATGGTTTGTGCGCCGCCGTTGTGGAAGGAAAAAGCACTAACCTTCCGATTAGAAAAGACCACCGATTCTGTGGAACGGTTAGTGGTTCCGAGAGCCGATTCTACAAAAGAAATAGTGGAAGCGAGAGCCGATTCTACGGAAGAAATAGTGGTTCCGAGAGCCGATTCTGCAGAACAATAATTGGGGGAAGAGACCCGATTGAACAAAGGAAAATTCAGTTGTTTTTCAGAGGAATTTTCAGTGGTTTTTTAGTGTATTTTCATGGGCTGAGAAGGAGGAAAGAGGCAGCAATCTTATGTGCCACAAGGGGGTAAGCCCCCTTGACCCCCGTCGTCCCCCTCAGATAGACGTTCTTGAGGAAGAAAATTCTATGTTTTGGGAAAATTTGTTATTTTATGGTTATTCCAAGAGAAGGTAAGTGATTCTAATTTATATGTTATGCATCTAACAATTGTGTTACTAACACATTTGCAGAGTCATAGTCACCTTCAAGAGAAGTATTCTAGGTAGTGCAGTTTGGTAAGTAAGTGGTGGTTCAGTTATGAGAACTCATGATGGATATGATGCTCGGGATTCTTATGAGCATGCGCGAGATGCCATGGGAGAAAATGTCCGTAATAGAAATGATGACATTGAGTCTAATCAAAGGAGATTCCAAGAGACACCGTCAGATGTTGTAGCTACCATGAGAAGCTTGATCAAAGCCCAGGAAGAGCAGCATCAGTTGAATGCTGCTATGTTGCAGAGTTTGACAGACTTACAAAGGAAGATAGAATCTGGATGAGGTACAATGAGACTAGAAGGAAGTAAGAGCAGTACTAGGAGAAAAAGAAGGACTTCTAGTGGGTCATCTGATTATGAAGAATCCAGTGGGGATTTAAGCTCTTCTTCTCATAAACGAAAAAGAAGGAGACACCATAGGGATCGCTCTCGAGATGAATTTAAGAAAGCTAAACCTCCTACATTCGATAGTGAAGTAAACACTGGACAAGAGGCTGAGGCTTGGCTTCTTGGGATAAAGAAGTACTTTCGAGTGCATGATTATTCAAGAAACATGAAGGCAAGAGTTGACATATTCAATCTGAATGGAAGGGCATCCATTTGGTGGGAACACTTCAAGCAAGTAAAGAGGATCAGTGAAAGGAGACTTAAGTGGAAACAGTTCAAGAAGTATTTCAAACAGAAATACCTCTCGGACAGGTATTATGATGACAAGAATAAGGAGTTCCATGAGCTGAGATTGGGACAGCAGACCGTGGAGGAGTATGCGAATAAGTTTTTGGAGCTGTTGAGGTATGTTTGGTACATCAAAGATGAAAAAGTAAAGGTACAACATTTTCTGAGTGGATTACCTCAGTCCTACAAAGATAGAATTGAGTTTTATGAACCTAGAACTCTTGAAGAAGCAATAAGGAAGGCTATGTATTGCTATGAGCAAAGCAAAGGTAAACTTGATTACCATAAGGCATGGAAGGACAAGAAGAATGAGAAGTTTGACCAAAGGAAGAAATGTTTCAAACCTTCTAACTTCAGGAATCAGCAGAAGCAGCCATCCCAAGCTGCAAGTAAGCCAGTTGGAGTGACCGGGGAAAATCCTAAGGATCCACAATAGAATAGAGGACCACTTCAATGTTGGAAATGTGGAGGACCCCACATGCGCAGAAATTGTCCACTCAAGAATGAGAGTGCAAGGCCATCTTATAACATTCAAGAAGCAAAAAAAGCGGGTCAAGTAGCAAGGGTAGTCCCTAGGATCTATGCAGCACTGGAGGATCGCCAGGCAGATCACCAGTCAGCTGTGGTTGAAGTAGCAGGTAAGATTGTCGAGCAATCTGTTTCTATTTTGATTGAACCTGGTTCTACACACAGTTACATTACTCCTAAAGTAGTGGATATTTGTGCTTTTAAGAAAGTAAATCATAGGAAGTCTTGGTTAGTTCAGCTAGCCACTGGAACTAAGAGAAAGGTTAGTGAAGTGGTAGAGAAGTGTCCATTGGTCATGAATGGATTGGTCACATGTGTAGATCTGAATGTTCTACCACTTGGTTCCTATGATGTTCTCATTGGAATGGATTGGTTAGAAGCTCACAGGGTGAAGCTTGATTGTTACAATAAGACTTTTGAATGCATGAATGAAGAAGGAAACCTAGAAGTTGTGAAAGGCATTCCAAAGGTGATTTCAGTACGGCAAGTTTCAGCAATGCAGTTAAAGAAGTTCTGTAGGAAGGGTTTCCAGTTGTATGCAGCTCAGATTTTGGAGGAAACGAGAGATGAAACTCCAAGGTTGGAGGACTATCATGTGTTACAGAAATTCAGGGATGTGTTTCCTGATGAGATTCCAGGGCTTCCTCCAAGGTGGGACATTGATTTCACAATTGGACTTGTGCCAGGAGCAGCACTAGTGTCCAAGGCACCCTAAAGGATGAGGACACCGGAGATGCTAGAATTGAAGATGCAACTGCAAGATTTTTTGAAAAAGAAGTATATCCGACTGAGTATGTCTCCTTGGGTAGCACCAGTTTTATTTGTAAAGAAGAAAGATGGTACACTCAGGTTATGTATTGATTATAGACAATTGAACAAGGTTACTGTGAAGAATAAATATCCTTTTCCTAGGATTGATGACCTCTTTGACCAAATGAGGGGAGCAAAGGTATTTTCCAAGATTGACTTGAGGTCTGGTTACCATCAGGGGAGAATCAAGGATGAAGACATTCATAAGACAACCTTCAAGACAAGGTATGGGCATTATGAGTTTGTAGTGGTACCATTTGGTCTCACAAATGCATCGGCTACATTTATGTGCCTTATGAATAGTGTCCTCAGTAGGTATTTGGACAATTTTGTTCTTGTTTTCCTTGATGACATTCTTGGTTATTCTAAGAATGAGAAAGAGCATGAAGAGCATTTGAAACTGACATTGAATTTGCTCAGGGAGCATCAGTTGTATGCCAAACTGAGCAAGTGTGACTTCTATAGAGATAGAATTCAGTATTTGGGTCACATTATCTCAGAGGAGGGTATATCTGTGGACCCTGAAAAGATTGAAGCCATTATGAATTGGCCTACCCCAAGAAATGTGACAGATGTAAGATCTTTCATGGGACTTGTAGGATACTACAGGAGATTCATTGAGGGATTCTCCAAAGTTGCACATGCTATCACTTCTTTGCAAAAGAAGGGGATGAAGTTCGAATGGACATCGAGGTGTGAAGAAAGTTTCCATAGGTTAAAGAATATTCTCACTAGTGCACCAATATTGAAAGTTGCATACCCAAAGAAAGAATTTGTGGTGTGTACTGATGCATGCGGACAAGGGCTTGGAGGAGTTCTTATACAAGACAACCACGTGATATGTTATGAGTCAACAAAGCTGAAGGAGCATGAGAAGAACTATGCCACTCATGATCTAGAGCTTGCAGCCATAGTACATGCTCTCAAGATGTGGAGACATTACTTGATGGATAGAAGATTTGAGCTCAGAACAGAACATTGTGGACTGAAGTATCTGTATGATCAGCCTACTGTGAATGCTAGGCAAGCAAGATGGCTAGAATTTTTATGCAAGTTTGATTTTGAAATCAAGCACATAAAGGGAAAGGAGAATAAGGTAGCTAATGCACTCAGCAGGAAGGTGCAGGAAATGCATGTGGCATCTCTTAGTATTTTCCAATCAGATTTGAGGCAACAGATTAATAGTCATGTTGCTGGAGATGAATTGTATGAGCAGGTAAAAGACAAATTGCAACAGCAAAGTCTTGAGAAGAGGTATGAGGGATATAAGTTGGAAGAAGATGGACTTCTCACTTATAAAGGTAGAATTTATATTCCGAATGTAGCAGATTTGAGGAGAGTTGTGCTGGATGAAATCCATCAAGCTCCATGTTCTAGTCACCCAAGATATCAGAAGACAATTGCTACAGCTAGGAAGCAGTACTTTTGGCCAGGAATGAAAAAGGATATGGCTGAGTACATTTCCAGGTGCATGAAATGTCAGTAGGTAAAGGTTGAGCATCAACATCCAGCAGGTTTGTTGCAGCCTTTGTCAGTTCCAGAATGGAAATGGGAAGTTATTTCCATGGATTTTATTACAGGATTGCCAATGACTTGGAGACAACATGATTCTATCATGGTTGTGGTAGACAAGTAGATTAAGGCAGCACATTTTATACCGGTCAAGTCTACGCATCAGACTGATGACATTGCAAAGATCTTCATGAAGGAGATTTTCAAATTGCATGGAATGCTTAAGGCAATAGTCTTCGACAGGGATGTCAAGTTCACTTCCAACTTTTGGAAGGGGTTGTTTGTAGATTTGGTTACAAAGATAAACTTCAGCACTGCATACCATCCTCAGACAGATGGACAGAGAGAGAGAGTTAATCAAGTGCTCTAAGACATGCTTCGCATGTATGTAATGGACAAACCAACCAAGTGGGAAGATTACTTACACTTGGTAGAGTTTGCTTATAACAATGGACATCAAGCATCCTTGGGGATGAGTCCATATGAAGCTTTGTATGGAAGAAGGTGTAGGACACCAGTGACTTGGGATAATCTAGTGAACAAGATTGTGCTTGGGCCAGAATTGCTCAAAGAAATGGAGCAAGAGGTTGTAAAGATTAGGCAGAATCTGAAAGTAGCACGGGACAGACAGAAGAGCTATGCAGATAAGCATAGGGTGAATAGGGAGTTCAGGGTTGGAGATCATGTTTACCTCAAAGTGAAGGCAAGGAAGAGTTCCTTGAAGCTTGGAAGTTGTGCCAAGTTGTCACCAAGATATTGTGGGCCATTTGAAGTGCTTGAAAGAATAGGGCCAGTTGCATATAGACTTGAATTGCCCGCTAGCACTAGAGCTGATAATGTTTTTCATGTTTCTTTGCTTAAGAGATATGTACATGATCCTAACCATGTGATAAATTGGGATGTGATTCAGGTGGAACCCAAGGGAGAGTTCTGAATTGAGCCAATGCGCATCCTCAATAGGAAGGTCACAATGCTCTGAAACCGAGCCATAGGTCAGGTAAAGGTGCAATGGGAGCACTTCGGACCTGAAGAGGCTACATGGGAGCTGGAGGATGCCATGTGATTGGCACATCCATTTTTGTTCAATCTTGCGGAACACTGAGGCGATACCAGTGTAGCATTTTGTTCAATTTTGTAAAGCACTGAGGACAGTGCTATTGAAGGGGGAGGGGAATGTAACACCCTGGTTTTGACCCTATTGCATTAATTGTACATGATGTATATGTTGTAAATGATCATGGTGAGGAGATAAAGGCCAAGGCCCCACCATTGAACGGTTATGCTATGTTTTGGATTTAAACTTGTCACCGATGGTATATCGGGGCATGCGTCATATATTATGTTTGTCATCCTGTAAATATGCATCCATATTTAATTAAATGAACCCGACCAGCTATGATCGCGGCAACTAAATTGAGAAGAAGCATGATTTTCACAAGGATAAGGGTGGGGAAATTGTCAAACCTTGGCCAATGGGGGTAAAAATCCATGTGTCACCTTTCTTTGTTTACCCAACCACCTCCATTAAGAATTGCTGGTGGTGGTTGAGGCAGTTATGGTTTTGGGAGTGGGGTGGCAAGACTGTCAGCCCTTGCGTCCATGCACACTCCATCCACGTTTGACTTCACTATGGAAAGAAAAACCTTCATGCACCCTCCATAAAAACAAGCCTCACGACTGTTCTGTTTGTTCCTCATGATTTGTTGCTCGTCCTCACGTAGGAGCGGAAGTTGCTCATGCTCACGCACTCCCTACTCACATCTATCCATTGTCTATTTGTGCCTCACAGAAGTCTGGTTGTTTCCACACAGGCCTCTTTCCTGCTTGGGTCTCACGCAGCCAGGAGTGAGGAGTCGTCTCCACTGTCAGTCACATTGTTCCCCAGTGAGGAAATTGGGTTTGTTCTGGAACCGCATTTGGAATTGGGTGTAATCTTATCTCATGCCCTGTGTTTTGCGTTGCTGTTTACTCACACAGCAAGATGGGAGAATGGTAATCTCTTCCCCATTGTGGTCTGCATAAATCTTCCCCAGTGGATTCGATTGTGTAAAACGGGCTGTTGTTTTTCCCATGTTGTGAGCTGTGCTCATTGTTCACATTTTGGACTATGGTTTTCCCCATGTTCACTGATATGTTTGGGACTGTGTAATTGCTTGGGAGTCATTTTCCTTGTTTAAGCTGCGACAGCTGATTTAATTGCATGTGTGCAATGGTTGGTCTTCGGACCGTGTAAGGAGTAGGGATGGGGGCTTAGTTTTGCTTAATAAACCTGGTGGCTAGAAACCACATAGATAGAGCTAGAGGGCTGGCCTTCTTCTCCATCACCCTTGAATAGAACTAGAAGGGAATGCAGGGCTTGAGGGACTGTGTAGCAGAGAAGGGACTGATTCCTTGTGTTGGGTGTGGGTGGGTGTCTTAGAGGTCAGGTTAGTTCTGGTGTAGGTGTTCTTGGCCCTGTAATGAGCTCACCAGCTTAGCATTAAGCCTTTCCCAACTCCTTGATGGCCTGATAAACCCAACTGTGTTGTCTTGGCTGTGTTTTGTATATCCTTGGCTATGTGTAAGCCTGCTAGTTCCCTTATTCCTTGGTGAATCATGCCCAGCTCGGGGGTGGCAGCACTGCTGAGAGATTAAGGAGCACGCTGGCCTATGGTTGGGTGGAACGTTGTAGTGACATAGCTAGTTGCAGATCGACTTCTTCATAAGATAAGTGATCTTGTCCATTTTTACTTCTGCAACCATATTTTCTGTTAATGAATGTTATGAACATGTTGAATGCATGCATGTATGAATGATGTTGGTTTCTGCTGTGTATGATGATTAATTGCATATGTGCATGTTTTAGTTCAAATTCTTATTAAGCATGTCGTTTCAGCAATTATGTGCATGCATATGTTCCTGGGGCTCTCAACTCGGGTGTTTGAAGCTTGTAGTCGCATCCTCTTCGTCGGTCGGAGGCACGGGGACATGACATGGAGGATGACTCCCAAAGTTGTACTCTCAACAATATTGACAAAAATTGTCATTCATTCATCTCCATGTCTACATGTATGTTATGACTGGTATACTCTTCTGATATATTGTCTCATTGGGAGTGGGTGCATCGATGCATTCAACATGCCATGCATAGTAGGTATTTCATATGCACTCCCAGTTTGACATAATTTCATGTTTTGTAAGGTCCATTTCTTTAGTGAAGGGATGGAAGGGCTTATATAAAAGCATATCACTTTAATATAATTCAAGGAAGGAATTGGAATCTTGGCTACAATTGAAGTAAAGCAGGACTAGACATGGACAATTGCAGGGACAATTTTCTTCTTCTAGTTTTCAGTGTTGTGTCCCTAGTTATATGACCATTGATGTGCAAGGATTATAAGACAGAAAGGGCCCAAAATTGGAGGGTGTTGCAAGTAGGCATCTATGAAACCGGATCCATATAAGCAATCAACTAAGTCAACATATACATAATGGAATATTTGGTGACTAATATTGAGTTTGGTGATGGATCGACTTCATGTGACAACGGGTAATTTTTGAAACATATGGCAAGTTTCTTGAGCACCGATGTCTTGATCAAAAATTGCTTTTGAGTGAAAATGAATGTAGGAATATGAGGCTAGGTCCTATGGACATGATGTAGTTGAGACTCTAATTAGCATATGATGTTAGCCCTCTGATTTCCCCTTTTCTTTGGAAGCACATTTGGATATGTATTTTAAGGTAGCATAACATGAGAGCATTGACTAAAAATCAAAATTTGCTTGCCATGTTTGAAGTATGCTAGGATTACGAATGTACAGATGAGCATCATTGCATTTTGGATGATATTTTGTTTTACCCTTTTCATCAATATAGAGTTATAATTCATGTTGCACATTCCAAGAAATTTATATATGCTTTCAAGTGTAGTCCCTTTTCTATGTAGACATCCATTTTCAATGCACTTTGTATGTCTTTATACTCAGTTTAAGAGTTATTGAAGTACTGAAGTGGGTTGGCTGGAAGTATATCAATTGTATCTAGTAAGAAATGGTCATTGTAACCCACCTAGAACTGAAAAATAAACATTTTTATTTTTTGAGAAAAAACATTATGTTAAATGTTATTGTAAAGTTTTGACTAGGCATGGTCAAGGATGATTGTAATTGAATATTTTATTTATTTAAATATATAAAATAAGAAACACCTATCCAAAGAAGACTTTTTAAGAGTTTTCATTGACCCACTAGTAGGAATTATCAGTTGTAGAAGGAAAAATGACAAGTTGTAGCAATAGCATTCACTTTCTAGCTGTTGCGGGAGGCAAAATCTGTAAAAATGTGGTCATGTTCCTTGAGAAGAGGAATTGAGAAGGTGGCTCATTTAATTGCAAAACATACCCAAATGCCTAGGCAAGCATATATACTATCGAATGGAGCAGGAGTCTCATTACATTATATTCCAAGTGATTAGAACCTTGCAAAATTGTTGAAAATTGAAAAGTTAGACACATAAGAGGAATTCGATGAGGGTATAGCTAAACTAATTTTTCTGAGAGTTAAGTATGCAAAGTGAGTTTGCTAATTTGCAGAAGATACTGCATAGGATTCTACACATCATCTTCATCCTGGTTGTTCAGTGAATATGCTCGGGGGTCCTAAAGCATGTGATCTTGGTTGCTTTCAGGAGACGATTGGGAGGAACATTATTCTTTGGGTGCTTTCCTCTTCGACTGATAATATGTTTCTTTTTAAGTTTCTGGCATTTAACTTTAATTTCATTTTATATTCATATCTGTGGAATATCATGAATATTGAGTTTTTCAGAATTATCAATAGTTTCTGTAGTAAGTAGGGTTTAATCCTTTGTCTATTTCATTAACAGTTTATGAATGGTACTGTATAGACATAGTTTCTCAGTGAAAAGTTTACAGAATAGCACATTTGAGAACAAATCACATTTTTGTAGATAAATTGCTTATATTATATACTTAGATAAATCATATTTATCCTTCCTTAGTTTTCTATTAAAAATCCTTACAGTTTAATGAAATAGTTAGGTTAGAGCCATGAATATTTAATTACAGTTAAAGCTTGTATTCTAACTTCCTTTAAAAGGAGTAATATGGCTTACAGCCAAGGAATTTAACCTATATTTTAAATAATAAATATATAATTATATGTAATTAACTCTCCTGGATAAAATAGTTAACATCTATACAACCAACAAACTTCCATGTTTTTAAACTCAGAAATCCATTCAAGAATCCTAGTATATATATTTATTATGTTTAAATATATCATAACTTGTTTCCTGTATTATTTCGAAAATCGACACAGTTGTAACATGATTAACCCCCTTTAAATATACCCATTTAAGAATTCAAGCCTATAAAGGCTAAGTCATTTTCAACAAAAATCACAACATGTAATAACTTAACATTTTACAAATCGATAAGGTTAAGTCATAGCCATATATCCAAATTGAAGGGAATGAACCATTATATCCTTCCTAAATATTATCGTTTTCCAAAAACAATGGTAATATATTAATGAAAATATATATATAACTCTCAAATTTAATAATTTAAGAATCGTTCAGGTCAAGGGTTCAAACCCCATAGAATTGTTTTCCTTACATTTTTTATTTTAAAACAAAACAACATTTGTATAACTGTTAGGGTTTATCTGTAACCATAACTAGGAAACCCCCAACATTTACAGGTTTTACCTAAAGGAAAAACGAAGCAAAAACATAGTTTAGTTGACATTTTAGAATTTTGAGCGAAGGCCCCGAAGGCTTTCTCTATAGTCGGACTTTTTGTTCTTCTAAGGTTAACCATGGTAATTGGGAAGAGCAGTGTTTAAGGTAACAATTTCGGAATTATTGCAGTGGCCTCACAACCCTACAATTATTTTTATATAAACTAGAAACTTACAGTAAGAAAACCCTCACCAGTTATTCAGAAAGACAAATCCAAACTTCCAGATATAGAGTAATAATATAAAGATAGAGACGATACTTAGCTCAAAACTCCTTTACAATCTAAAAGGTAATATTAATGTTTCAAATCCATACTAACTATGTAAATAGAAAAACCATTAATGTAACAAAGAACTAGACAAAATTGAAAGTTTGAGACAAACAACATTACAACATCATATTTAAACTGAAAAATGTTTTGATACATCTTCCCACGCAGGATACAACCTGTCACTTTTCCTTTTACAAGACTTAAACTTTAAACATGGTGAGAAATCCATAAGGCTTTCAAAAACAAGAACTCTGCTAAAACTTAAGAGTTTACCCCAAAACTATGGATAGAGAAAAACCATAACCACCATCGACCAAAGATGAGAAAGAGGGTTGTGTTTCTAGAAATGACACTTCCCAATCAGATGTGTTTTTTCTAGTCTTTCCACACCGTAAATATCGTCAAGGATTAGGGCTCAAGGTCTTACCAAGACCCAAACCATGCCTCATGGGTTGACAACTCCCTGACGGTAAGTATAAATGCAGGTTAAACCAATATTTTGTGCAAATATTTTACAGTATTAAACACTAACAGAAGGTAACAATTATTCATGCTTCTTACCTCGTCGGGGAAACTAAATCTTCGAATCTGGTGACCCTTTGTCACAACAAAGGAAACAACCGTTGCTAAAACCACCAGAGTTATCTTAGGTGAAAAATCAAAGTTTGAACAAAAGCAGGGAGTGAGGAGAACGAATAATTGAGCGCCTTCGGCTCCTTCCACAGTAAACCATATCACATTGACTGAAAGACTCTTGTCTTATTGAAGGGTTAAACTCATGTACCTTAAACAACTGGCGAGCACTTTGCACATGGGAATGAGTATGATGGTTGTCAATGTGGTCATGGCTACAACCATACCTTTTTCATTACAAGCTTTTGCATTAACTCTATGTTTAGTCCTAGAAAGGGAAATTAAAGTAAGGTCGTACAAAGAAAAATATAAATATTCTAGTGAAAGTAGTGAAAGTGACAGTGGTCCTAGAAAGATGAAATATAAACCCTATGAAGAAATATCAGGAGAATTTAAAAAGATAAAACCTCCTATGTTTAATGGAGAAGTGGAAAAGGGTGAAGAAGCTGAGGCATAGCTATCGGGTATGAAAAATTACTTTCAAATTTATAACTACTCATATTGACTAAAATCTTGTATGGCTATCTATAATTTAACTGGAAAGGCTGACATTTGGTGGCAGGATATAAAAAGAGTTAAATACCTTAAAGAAAAATATGTAACTGGGATAACTTTCAAGAAATACTATCAAGAGAAAATTCTTATCTAAACAGTATTATGAGGAAAGAGCTAAAGTGTTTTATGAACTTACACTAGGTTCAATGACTATGAAAGAATTAACTAGTAAATATCTATGTTTATTACGATATGTACCCTATATAATTGACGCAAAGCCTAAGATACAGAGGTTTCTGAGTTGTTTTCCTATTAGTTTCAAGGACACAATTGAGTTTGATAATCCAAAGACCCTTGAAGAGGCAATGATAAAGCTAACTTTTGTTACTAACAAAGTAAAATTAAAAGAGAAGGAATACCTAAGTGGAAAAATAAAAGAACAAGTAACTTTTAGCAGAGAAGGAAAGGTTTTAAGCCTAATAAAAGCTTTGGAAATAATTCCCAGAAGTTTTCTAAGAATAATTACCAAGGAACATATTTTAAAGGTAAAGCATAGCAAAACATTACAGCACCAAAAGGCAGAGACATGCCTAATAATTATGTTAAAAATAATGAACAAATAGAAACTGCAAAGTGTTGGGGATGTCAGGTACCTCACTATGCAACAAACTGTTTGAACATAAGAATAAATTACAGCAATGTACATACCATTCAGGAGGAAGAGACAGTTGGTGATGTAGCAAATGAAATGCCCTGAATTAATGCAGCCTTGGAGAATCAAAAGGCTAATCATCAAACATCCATGGTGGAAATAGAAGGTATGATATAGAACAATCATGTTTCTATTTTGATTGAATCGGGTGCTAGTTTAAGCTATGTGTCATCTAGTATAGCAGAAAAATGCAAATTACATTTGAAAAAGTTTGAAAAGTCTTGGTTGGTTCAGTTAGCTACATGAACCAAAACAAAAGTAGTTAATTATGTTGAAAACTATTAAGTGTTTATGAGTCAATTCAAAACTCAAGCAATGTTAAATATATTACCGTTAGGGTTTTATGATTATTAGTTTTTCAACATTAAGCTAGCATTATTAGGATCTTTAACTGAGAGAATAACAAGCACAACAATCAAACACAAGAGACAATGAACACAGTGTTTTTCCTTGGGGAAACCATAAATGGAGAAAATCCCGCAACTTCCTCAGAGATAGAATCAACACCAAAATAGAAAATCCAAATATAGTAAGTGTTCTCCCAATAGCAGTAACCTTCTTCTTATCTAGCCCCAGTGTCTTCTCCTTCCTCAACTATGCACTACACTTGAGTATGTATGAGTTGTGTGATAAATAGAGACTCCAATTCTCTATTTATACTAATCCCGGCATGACTAAAACCCTACTAGGCCTGACCTCTACTAGGAGAGTCTAATAACCCTAGTGCCCTGGAACTATGGGGACTTTAACCCTTTGACAATTGAAGGGTTACCCACTATGAATTGACATGAATTCTTTACATTATAGATCCTCCTGATCAAAACATCAGGGCATGACAACATGACTCAATTACATAATAGATACATCCCAGAATAAACATCAGGTTACAAGACATAAGATACATAGATGAATACATTCCGAAGTTACAAATACATCAACACTCCCTCTTAACTAGGAAGGTATTCGTTTGACACAATTTTCAACATTGGTCTTCTTCTCTGCATCAACTGGATCATCTCATCATCTTCATCTTCAAGTCTTCTTAGTCTTGAAGTCTTCTTCATCTTCGATTTTTGTTCGTCTTCAAGTCATGTTCTTCTTCAATTCTTCTACATCTTCGAGTCTTCAAGTCATCTTCTTCTTCTTTATCACGGGATCTGCATCATCGTGACTACTGGATCATCACTCGATCTGGATCGTCATCAAGTTTGGATCATCTCATCTGGATCACTTGATCTGGATCTTCGAGTCTGGATCATCATCACAACTGGATCGTCACTTGATCTGGATCGTCATCAAGTCGGGATCATCTCATATAGATCACTTGATTTGGATCATCATCATATGCTATCTCATAATGGTGCTATCTCGATTATTCTCGTCACAGGAATTTCTACAGAATCAATCCTATAGGCCTACCCTTCATGTAGGTCTTCATCGGCACTTATATCTAACACTTAATTCAGAATGGCCTGCCTAGCTCTTACATCTGACCTCATCTTGTCAGAAAGGCACTCCCAGCACTCACAACTGACCTCGTTTTGTTAGAAAGGCCCAGCACTCACATCTGACCTCATCTTGTCAGAAAGGCTCAGCACTTATATCCAACCATGTCTAAGCACACCACATCAGAAAGGCTCTGCACTTACATCCGACCTCATCCTGTTAGAAAGGCACAGCACTTACAATCAACCATGCTCGAAAGCACCGCATCGAAAAGGGCTCAGCACTTGCAATCTGACCATGCACGAAGCACCACATTAGAAAGGGCTCAACACTTACAATCTGACCATGCATGAAGCACCGCATCAGAAAGGGCTCTGCACTTACAATCCAACCATGCACGAAGAACTGCATTGGAAAGGACATGCACTCACATCTAATCATGGAGGAACTAATCCTACCACCACATCAGAATGGCCCCTGGTCCTAGAATGAGCTACCTGGTAACTGACCAGGCGCCTCCATTCCTAGAATGGAAGTTGCCCTTACATCTGATCTACTCATCAGAATGGCCAAGACTCGCATCTTACATGGGAGGAACCTAATCCTTTATCCATGACAGAATAGTTCAGCCCTCACATCTGATCAAGTGGGAACATATCCCTCTATCACATTAGAATGGCTTCTCAGTCCTAGACTGATTTTTCCTGGTAACTGACCAGGTGCCTCCATTCCCAGAATGGTAGTTTCCCTTACATCTGTCATACTCTATAGAATGGCCAGCACTCATATCTGACATGGAAGGAACCAATCCTCTCACCATGACAGAATGGCTCAGCCCTTACATCTGACCATGGAAGGAACCAATCCTCTCACCATGTCAAAATGGCTATGGGTCTCATCACTTTCTCTTGAAGGAAAGCACAATCTGGAGAACACCAAGATTCTCCCTGAAGTACTCAAACTTCAGCCTAGCCAGTGGCTTCTTCAATACATCAGCTATATGTTCCTTTGTCACAACATACTAGAGCTTCACTGCTCCCCTCTGCACCATATCCCTGATATAGTAATACTTGATCTCGATATGCTTCGACTTGTCATGGAACACAGGATTCTCTGACAACTTCACGCAACTCTGGTTGTCACAATGTATACAAGTAGCATCCAATTGGAGATCAAATATATCAGAAAGTAGCTTCTGCAACCATACTGCCTCACAACTAGTTGAACAAGCTACGACATACTCTACTTCAGCTATACTCAGTGCCACACAGGATTGCTTCCTGCTAAACCAAGAGATCACACCTGATCCCATACTGAAGAAACATCCTGAAGTGCTCTTCCTATCGATGGCATTTCCTGCCCAATCTGAATCAACATAACCCTCCAGGTTAATATTCTGATTCGACTCATACTTGAGCCCATAATCAACTGTACCCCTCGGGTACCTCAGAATATGCTTTGCAGCAATCAAGTGAACATTTCTTGGATCTATGAAGAACTGGCTCAAGGTGTTCATAGCAAAGCAAATGTCTGGTCTCATGTTTGTCAGGTACATCGATGACCCAATCATCTGATGATACATCGTAGCATCAACCGATTCTGATGAAGCATCACTCAATAGCTTCAGGTTTGATGCCATAAGTGTGGCCATGGCTTTGCAGTCCATCATCCCAAACCTCTTAAGGATCTCTTCTACATACTTCCCTTGTCCAAGGAAGATTCCATCTACACTTTGCCACACTTCCATGCCTAAGAAATAAAGCATCATAACCAAGTCCTTCAATTCAAACTCAGCAACAAAATTTCTCTTCGTATCAGCAATCAACCCATCCGTACCTGTCACAAATAGATCATCTACATATAGTAGAAGCATCACTGAGTTGATGTCTTCAACCTTGTAGTAAAGGTTGGAATCTGCTTTACTTTTGGTAAAGCCCAAGCTAGATAGAAAGCTGTCAATTCTGCCGTACCAAGTCCTGGGTGCCTGTTTCAAACCATACAGGGATTTCTTCAATCTGCATACATGAGACTCTCTGTCATGTGTCTCAAAATCGAGAGGTTGTTCTACATACACTTCCTCTTCCACTACACCATTCAAGAAAGTAGTATTGACATCTGTCTGGTGTATCTTCCATTTTATCACTGCAACCAGAGCAAGTACTGATCTGATGGAAGTGTATCTAGCTACAGGTGCAAAGGTTTCTTGATAATCTATTCCTTCTTTCTGAGAAAAACCTCGAGCCACAAATCTTGCTTTATATTTTTCAATGCTACCGTCTGTAGCATGCTTGATCTTGTATATCCATTTGGAAGTTACAACTGACTTCCCTTCTAGTCTTGGGACAACATCCCAAACATCATTCTTCATGATCGATTGATATTCTTCGATCATAGCATCCTTCCATTCTTTCCGTTTTGCCGCTTCTTCATAAATGGAAGGTTCTTTATCAATGAAATCACATAGTAAAGCTACATACCCAGAACAAGATCTGGTCCTCTTTCTTTCTCTGTGATTCTCTTCTGGAGCCCCATATCTTTCTGCACCTTGGATAAGTTCTTGTACCCAAGTAGGTTTCCTCTTATGAGGATTCTTCTCCAGAGGTGGATCTATAAGTCTTTGTGGTTCTTCAAATTCTTGATATTCTTCTTGAATTTCTTCGTTCATGGTTGTATCATGAATTCTGGGTGCTTCTACTACTTCAGGTTCTTTAGCAGGTCTCTTTCTGGATTTGTTGTAAGTTGTGTCTTCATCAGATGTCACATCCTTGCTGATGTCAATCTTCTTGTATCCCGAAAAATATATTTTGTAAGCCTTCAAGCTTTCAGAGTATCCCACAAATAGACCCTTCTTTCCTGAAGGATCTAATTTTGTTCTCTTCTCTTTTGGAATGTGTATGTATATAGGACAGCCGAATATTCCAAGATGGCTGACTTTTGGTTTCTTTCTAGAGAATACTTCTTCAGGAGTCTTGTTCTCGAGTACTCTATGTGGAGTACGGTTCTGCACATACACCATTTTTCTGGCAGCTTCTGCCCAAATATGCATAGTAAGATCTTGATCATGAAGCATAGCTCTTGCATCTTCCATGATAGTTTTGTTCTTCCGTTCCACAATCCCATTCTCTTGTGGATTATAAGGAGTGGACAACTCCCTCTTAATCCCCGATTATTTACATAGCTCTTTGAATTCATTCGAAGTGAATTCTCTGCCATTATCTGATAAAAAAGTCTTGATCTTCTTTTCAGTGTGATTCTAGATCAAGGCTTTGAATTCCTTAAATTTGTTGAATACTTCATCTTTGTTCTTCATGAAGTAAACCCATGTCTTCCTAGAAAAATCATCAATAAAAGAAACATAATATGCATACCCGCTTAGTGAGCTTTATGACATAGGAATGCATACATCGGAGTGGATAATTTCCAAGATTCCTTTTGCTTTGATTTCACTACTTGGAAATGTCTTCTTTGTGTTCTTTCCTTTCGCACATCCTTTGCAGACCCCATCATGTTTTGATTGTATTTATGGAAGACCTTCAATAGCTTTTCTTGCAAGAGGTAGTGCTCTGTAATGCACATGTGCAAGCATTCTATGCCAAAGTTCACTTAGCTCTACTGTGTCATGGACCAAAGCTTGTTATGGATGGCCCTTTAATTTGTACAAAACTCCTTCTTATTCACCAATCACTACCACATCATCGATAGTATTTCCTCTTGGCCACATGATGACTTGACCATCTATGAATGCAACCCTCATTCCTTTTGCATCCAATGCTGATATGGAGAGAACGTTCTTCTTGAGTCCTGGCACAAACAATACTTCTTTCATTGTTAGAGACTTTCCAGAGTCTAGTTTGTAGGAATATTCTCCACTACCTTTTATTGGATATTGGTAGTCATCTCCTAGCTTCACCTTGTGAGGTGATTCATTTTCTGAGAGTTTCACAAAGGATTCTTTAAATCTAGTCATATGTTTGGAAGCCCCACTGTCTATAAGCCAATCATCACTTCCATGAGTAATGTTACCTGTGAGAGCGGAGATCAAAACATATTCATCCTTGCTTGAAGAATATCCATTTTCATATCTGGTTCTCTTTGATGAAGGTTCATCATCCTCCGTAGCATGAGCATGATGTCTTTTCTTGCTTCCCTTCTTCTTGTGAGAGCTACTTTTTTTCTTAGGAAAATATCTAGCAAAGTGTCCTTTTTCATCACATGTATAGCAAATGTACTTAGACTTATCTCTAGGATTTCTTGAGTTATACCTATGATGAGAGTACTTACTTCTGTGATGGCTGGATTTGGATTTCTTGGATTGTACTGTGAGAGCTTGATCTTCACTTCCCATATTCTCTTCTCGAGCTACTATCCAATATTCTTCTTGAGAGAATTCTTCCCACAGTCTACTGAACTTGACTAACTTCTTTCTAGCATAGATCATTTGAATGAAAGAGTCCCATGTCCTAGGGAGACCATTCAAGGTGGCCATCACAATTTCTGCATTCTCCACTTCTTCATCTACTGCTTCTAATTGTTCCTTGATCTGAGAAACCCTTGTGATGTAAGACGCGATGGTCTCTGCATTATGGATCTTCACATTCTTCAGTTGATTCCTCAGAGTCATTTTTCGGCTTATGTTCTTCCCTTCAAACAATTTGGTTAGGGCATCAAACATAGCTTTAGGTGTCTTGAGAGAGGAAACTTGTGGGATGAGGTGATCCTTTATAGAATCAGCAATGATCCTCTTTTCCATAACCATATTCTTCTTATGTAAGGCCTTAGCCTCATCTCCCTCTGGAACTGGAACCTCCTCATGGATGTAGGAGTCTAACTCATTTTCTGCCAGGACCAGGGAGATCCTATACTTCCAGGCTCGGAAGATATCAGCTCCCTCAAGCTTTTCATCAAGCTTGGTATGATGAGACATCTTAACTGAGAACCTCAAATGGAAATACAAAAGATTTAGATCTTACCAGTTCAAGATGTCGGATCTAGATTTGGAGCTGAAATCCTGTAGTACTAGATTAGGAGCAAATTAGGGTTTTCCTTTTCTGAAGTTCTGTCCACCCAAATGCCTTGAAATTTATCCCTAACTTTGATTTTGGGGAGGAGATCAATCTAGGCCTGGGCTCACTGAAAAATTCCTCTTCTGTGAAAAACACTAAATTCCGGTAGCAGTGTCGGGTCCAAAACTGAAAAACCTCAGAATTGGGTTCTGCTTCGACAGAAAGATGCGCCCTAAGGAGGAGAGTTATTCCACCTTACTTTTGCTGAAAATCTATGGAGGAAGATCCACAAGGTAGGAAGCCCTAGTTCTTGCAGTTGCACAATGTATTCTTCTCAGGTTAGCTCTGATACCATGTTAGTTTTTCAACATTAAGCTAGCATTATTAGGATCTTTAACTGAGAGAATAACAAGCACAACAATCAAACACAAGAGACAATGAACACAGTGTTTTTCCTCGGGGAAACCATAAATGGAGAAAACCCCACAACTTCCTCAGAGATAGAATCAACACCAAAATAGAAAAGCCCAATACAGTAAGTGATCTCCCGATAGCAGTAACCTTCTTCTTATCTAGCCCCAATGTCTTCTCCTTCCTCAACTATGCGCTACACTTGAGTGTGTATGAGTTGTGTGATAACTGGAGACTCCAGTTCTCTATTTATACTAATCTCGGCATGACTAAAACCCTACTAGGGCTGACCTCTACTAGGAGAGTCTAATAACACTAGTGTCCTGGAACTGTGGGGACTTTAACCCTTAGACAATCGAAGGGTTACCCACTATGACTTGACATGACTTGTTTACATTATAGATCCTCCCGATCGAAACATTGGGGCATTAAAACGTGACTCAATTACATAATAGATACATCCCGAAATAAACATCGGGTTACAAGACATAAGATACATAGATGAATACATTCTGAAGTTACAAATACATCAACAATGATGTTTTAATAGGTATGGACTGGTTGGAAAAACATAAAGTAGTTTTAAATTGTTTTGAGAAAACATTTACATGTTTAGATGATAAAGGAGAAAGACTTACAATCAAAGGGATACCTCGGAAAGTTTCTATTAGACAAATTTCAGCATTACAAATGAAAAAGGTTGTAAAGTTTTTGTCATGCATGTAATAAATGATGAACACTTGAACAAAGAACATAAGTTAAAATTTGATGATATTCCAATATTAAAAGAATTCTCAAATGTTTTCCTAGAAGAGATTCCAGTATTACCTCCAAAAAGAGAATTGGATTTTACTATTGAGTTAGTACCAGGAGTTGTACCTAATTAAAAGGCTCCTTATCGGATGAAAGTATTAGAATTTAATGAATTAAAACTACAACTACAAGAGTTGATAGATAAGAACTATATAATACCAAGTGTATCCCCTTGGGGAGCACCTGTTTTATTTGTTAAAATGAAATACGATACATTATGTTTATAGATAGACTACCGTCAATTAAACAAAATGACAATTAAAAATAGATATCATAGATGATCTGTTCGATCAGATACACGAAGCAACAATATTCTCAAAAATAGACTTGAGATATGGATATCATCAAGTCAGAATTAAAGACGAAGATATTTTTAAAATTGTGTTTAGAACCCGATACGGGCATTATGAGTTTGCAGTTATGCCATTTGGGTTAACGAATGCTCCAGGAACTTTTATGTGTTTAATGAACACTGTCTTAAGTAAATACTTAGATAAATTCGTAGTCGTATTCATATATGACATATTAATTTATTAAAAAACAAAAGAAGAACATGATGAGCATTTGAAGATAATACTATAGGTTCTAAGAGAACATAAACTGTATGCTAAATTCAGTAAATGCGAATTCTTTAAAGATAAAATATAGTATCTAGGTCATGTGATATCCAAGGAAGGAATATCAGTAGATCTAGATAAGATAAAAGAAATAATAGAATGGCATGTTCCCAAAGACGTATTGAATGTACGATTGTTCATGGGAATTACAGGTTATAACCGGAAATTCATAGAAGGATTCCCGAAGATCATGAATCCAATAACATCCTTACAGAAAAAGGGAAAATATTTGTATGGGATCTAAAGTGTGAAGAAAATTTTAATAAGTTAAAGGAATTGTTAACTACTGCACCTATATTAAAAATAGTAGATCCAAGCAAGCACTTTGTTGTGTGCACTAATGCATGCAATGAAGGTTTGGGTGGACTACTAACACAAGAAGGTCACGTAATAGCTTATGAATCGAGAAATCTAAAAACACATGAAAAGAATTATGCCACTTACAATTTAGAGTTGGCTGCCATAATACATGCTTTGAAAATGTACCGACATCATCTGATCGGTAAAAGATTTTAGTAATGCCTGATAACATAAGCTTGAAATACTTGTTTGATCAATAAAATTTGAATGCAAGGCAAGCAATATGGTTATCTTTCCTTAGTGAATACGATTTTGAGATCAAACACATCAAAGGAAAGGAAAATAGAGTGGTTGATTCCTTAAGCAAAAATGCAAGACTGGATTTTATAGCCACCATTAGCAGCTACAAAACAAAATTAGATGATAAATTGGAAGAAGAGATAAAAATGGACAAGGAATATCAAAAACTAAGACAAAAGGTAACAAAAAACGAATCTAAAAATGTAAAAATAGATTTCAGTTTAAATGAAAAAGGTTTACTGCTGTATAAAAACAGACTATATGTACCTAACATAACAGAAATTAAATTGCTGATTTTAAATGAAGTACATAAAAGTCCTTATTCTGGACATCTAGGTTATCAAAAGATTATAACAATGCTAAGAAAAGATTATTTTTGGCCTAATATGAAGAATGAAGTTGCTGAATATATAGTTAGGTGTATAGAATGTCAGCAAATTAAAGATGAGCAGCGACACCCAATAGGTCTTTTGCAACCACTGCCAATTCCATATTGGAAATGGGAAATTATTAGTCTCGATTTTATAACTAGATTACCTAAAAATCAAAAGAAAAATGATTCTATAATGGTAGTGGTATACAAACTAAGCAAGGAAGCACATTTTATACCTGTTAAAACTATTTATAAGGCTACTAATATTGTCGACATCGTTATGAAGGAAATTTTGCAGTTGCACGGAATTCTGAAGGTAATAATTTCTGACAGAGATCCTAAGGTTACTAGTAATTTTTGGAAGTCATTGTTTAAAGGACTAGATACTAAATTAAATTTCACTACTTATCATCTGCAAATGGATTGACAAACAGAAATAGTAAGTCAATTTCTAGATGATATTTTAAGGATGTATGTTAGAGATCATCCAGAGAAATGGGAATATTATTTGCACTTAGTCAAGTTTTCATATAATAATCAGTATCAAGCTTCAGCTAAACTTAGTCCTTTTGAAATAATGTATGGTAGGAAATGTAATACTCCCATTTCATGGACTAATACGGTTGACAGATTGATGTTAAGACCTGACTTGTTAAAAGAACTGGGACTAACAGTGAAATAGGTACAAAGCAGTCCGAAAATTGTACAGGACAAACAAAAGAGTCATCTAGACCTTAAAAGAGATTAGAAATAATTCCAAGTAGGTGAGCATGTGTTTTTCAAGGGAAAACCCAGAAAGAGCTCCTTTAATTTGGGGAGTTGTCCTAAATTATCACCCAGGTCTTATGGACCGTTTGAAATATTGGCAAGAGTTGGACCAGTGGCTTATCAGTTATCTATGCCACCTAATCTTATAATACATAATGTATTTCATATTTCCATATTGAAAACGTATGTGCATGATGCTACTCATGTGATCAATTAGAATGTTATTCAGGTAGAACCCGAAGGATATTTTCAGGTGAAACTGGATCGTATTCTCGATAAGAGGGAAATGTTTCTCCGGAATTGCACCATTGGATAGGTAAAAGTGCAATGGAATCACCTCATTCCAGATGAAGCAACCTGGGAAATGGAGATTCATATGCAAAAAGCATATTCAATTTTGTTCCAGGAAGACACAGAAGACACTTAAGCAACATTGAGGAAGATGTTGAACTTAAGAGGGAGTGTTTGTAATGAACCTAGAACTGAATAATAAACATTTTTATTTTTTGAGAAAAACATTATGCTAAAAGTTATTGAGAAAAATAATTAAAATAAGAGACACATATCCAAAGAAGAATGTTGAAGAGTATTCACTGACCCACTAGGAGGAACGATCAGTTGTAGAATCCCAAATGACAAGTGGCAGCAATAGCATTCACTTTCTAGCTATTGCAGGAGGAAAAATCCCTAATTTTGTGGCCATGTTCTGTGAGAAGAGGAATTGAGCAGGTGGCTCATTTAATTGCAAAAGTTACCCAAATACCTAGGCAAGCATATATACCATCAAATGGAGGAGGAGGCTCATTACATTATATTCCAAGTGATTAGAACCTTGCAAAATTGCTGAAAACTGAAAAGTTAGACACATAAGAGGAATTCGATGAGGGGATAACTAAAGTGATTTTTTTGAGAGTTAAATTTGCAAAGTGAGCCTACTAATATGCAGCAGATACCGCGTAAGATTCTACACAACATTTTCATCCTGGTGGTTCAATGAATAGGCTAGGGGGTCCTAAAGCAAGTGATCTTATCTGCTTTCAGGAGACGATTGGGAGGAATAGTCTTCTTTGGGTGATTTCCCCTTCGACTGATAATATGTTTCTTTTTAAGTTTATGGAATTTAACTTTAATTTCATTTTATGTTCATATCTGTGGAATATCGTGAATATTGAGTTTTTCAGAATTATCAATAGTTTATGTAATAAGTAGGGTTTAATCCTTTGTCTATTTCATTAACAGTTTATGAATGGTACTATATAGACATAGTTTCTTAGTGAAAAGTTTATAGAATAGCACATTTGAGAACATATCACATTTCTATAGAAAAATTGCTTATATTATATAATAGATAAATCATACTTATTCTTCCTTAGTTTTCTATTAAACATCTTTACAGTTTAATGAAATGGTTAGGTTAGAGCCATGAATATTTAATTACAGTGAAAGCTTGTATTCTAACTTCCTTTAAAAGGATTAATATGGCTTACAACCAAGAAATTTAACCTATAGTTTAAATAATAAGTATATACTTATACGTAATTAACTCTCCTGTATAAAACAGTTCACAGATACAGCCAGCAAACTTCCATGTTTTTAAAATCAGAAATCCATTCAAGAATCCTTGTACATATATTTATTATGTTTAAATATATCATAGCTTATTTCTTGTATTATTTTTGAAAATCGACATAGTTGTAACATGATTAACCCCCTTTAAATATACCCATTTATGAATCGAAACATGTAAAGGCTAAGTCCTTTTAAACAAAAATCACAACATGTAATAAATTAACATCTTACAAATCGACAAGGTTAAGTCGTAGCCATATATCCAAACTGAAGGGAATGAACCATTATAGCCTTCCTAAATATTATCATTTTCCAAAACCAATGGTAATATATTAATGAAAATATGTATCAAACTCTCAAATTTAATAATTTAAGAATCATTCAGGTTAGGGTTCAAACCCCATAGAATAGTTTTTTTTTATAACAAAACAACATTTGTACAACTGTTAGGATTTAGCCGTAACCATAACTAGGAAAACCCATCAACATTTACATGTTTTACCTAAAGGATAAATGAAGAAACAACACATTTTAGTCGACATTTTAGAATTTTTCAATGAAGGCCCTAAAGGCTTACTCTACAGTCGAACATTTTGTTCTTCTAAGGTTAACTATGGGAAGAGTAGTGTTTAAGATAACAATTTTGGAATTATTGTAGTGGCCTCATAGCCCTACAATTCTTTTTAGGTAAGCTAGAAACTTACAGTAAGAAAACCCTCACGAGTTATTTAGAAAGACAAATCCAAAATTACAGATACAGAGTAATAATAGAAAGATAGAGATGATACTCAACTTAAAATGCCTTTACAATATACAAGGTAATATTAATGTTTCAAAGCCATAATAACTGTGTAAATATAACAACCAGTAATGTAACCAAGAACTAGACAGATTTGAAGGTTTGAAATAGACAACATTTTAGCATAATATTTAAACTAAAAAACATTTTGATACACCTTTCCACGCATGATACAACCTGTCAGTTTTCCTTTTACAAGTATTAAAGTTTAAACACAGTGAGAAATCCCTAAGTATTTTAGAAACAAGAACTCTACTAAAACTTAAGCGTTTACCCCAAAATGATGCACTAAGAAAAACCATAACCACCATCGACCAAAGATGATAAAGAGGGTTACTTTTCCAGAAAAGACACTTCCCACTTGGAGTTGTTTGTTCCATCATTTCCACACTGTAAATATTGTCAAGGTTTAGGGCTCAAGGTCTTACCAGGACCTTAAACACATCTTCAAACCTAGCTCTCCCAACCACACCTCGTGGGTTGACAACTCCCTTCTAGTAAGTATAAATGCAGGTTAAACCAAGATTTTGTGCGTATATTTTACAGTATTAAACACTAAAATCAAGTAAAAATGATTCACGCTTCTTACCTCGTCGGGGAAACTAAAGTTTTGAATCTAGTGACCCTTTATCACAACAAAGGCAACGACAGTGGCTAAAACCACCAGAGTTCTCTTAGGTGAAAAATCAAAGTTTGAGCAGAAGCGGGGAGTCAAGAAAACGAAGAACTGAGTGCCTTCAGCTCCTTCCACAGTAACCCATATCGCATTGACTGAAAACCATTTGCTTCTCGAAGGGTTAAACCCTATTACTTACACAGATGGAAAGCACTTTGCACATGGGCATGAGTACGATGGTTATCCATGTTGTCATGGCTACAACCATACCTTTGTCATTACAATTTTTTGCATGAACTCTTATGTTATCAATCCATAGGAAAAATTGATAGCAAGGGTCTCACAAACTTTTTGTTTTAATAATTTTGGTAAAGGCTATATCTAGTACATAGGATTTTAGTTTAGTCCGATGTGCTCTTTTATCAAAACCTTAGAACTAGTTTGGGTCCCTTGGTGTCCATACCTAGGGATATTTGCTAGTCAATGTATGAATCCAGTTCTTCACCAAAACCCTACATAGAAAAATGTTAAAGGACATTCGTTAGCCAAAGGGCTAAGTAAGACCTTTCACCTCTTAATCAGACTTTCATTCTAGAATAGTAAGCAAAGTATAAAGACCTTAAGATCAACGACAACTTTTTCTTGCACAACTTAAAAAGTTTACGAAACAAAATACATGTCAAGGAAAACCCATCTTATCAAAACTGAAAATCAAGTAAGATAAATAGACCACTCGTAAACAATGATCAAATCAATCATTATGAATCCGCATTGCAATAATCTAAGTCGAGGTACTAAAATTTATGTGTTTAGAAGATAAAATTATTGTTGGTCTTTTAAAAACCTTATATGTTAAAAAAAATGTTACGATATTTTTGATGTTGTTATAGTCATCCTCAATGGATTGATCTACTTATGAATATGTGTGCCATGATTTACTCTTGGATTCCATGTTGTAACATATTGATCGAAGAAACTCTTTGCAACATTGATTTGATCCGGGTCTTAACAATTTAATGTATCCATGTTAGGAGCTCCATCAAGCCACATGAAACCATGTATTTGTGTAGAGCCACAATATTTCCATTCATGCCTACAAAAGGAATGTTAGCTTGATTAGAACAAGTGAACAAATATGTAAAGCACATGTAAAGGTTCTGTAGAAACACGTGCTGGTAGGATATAATGTGTACCTATATTAGTAATATATTGTGCTTTCTTTTAAGCATCTCCTCATGGGAGATTGAAAATCTCATATTGATGTATAGAACCATAGTGTGGGGCCTATCAATGATGTTACGATTATTCCATTGCTGACAAGATGTCAGGTCAGAAGGGATATCTTGCATAATTGCATGCAGGTCTAGCCATGTTGTGTCTACTGTACTGAGAGTGAAGAACAATGTAGGTCATTGCAAATGTGTGATCATATTTGTCATCTTAAGTAATTTCTAAAATTCTTGAGTCCCACATACGTGCACTTTGAATATCTTGACATGATTCGAGAGGTTGTCTATAGGAATTTCGTGTAAATGTGCATACAACTCCTCCATTTTGGTTGGTGTGTTATGCCCTTAGCTCTACTACTTAAAGAAATTAGTTGTTTCTTAACTCCTATGACGCATTATCAAATTCTACAAGTAGAATTTGAAGTAGGGATGACTATCAAATTTGGTGTCATGGTATCTCATTAAGTGTACTACATAGCTATTAAGTGAAATGTTCTTTATACATGGTTGGCAAGGTAGTGCATCCTAATTTCAAAAAAGAGTTGAGAATGCCATGTCGAATGGATCCTCTGTGTTGTACCCATTGATTGGTGACGAGGCTATCTAAATTTTCCATTCTGCAAGACATACTTCTCTACATACTTGGATCCCGTATAGTGAACAACGACATAGTTGATGGTATTTTGGCCACCAACCAATTGCATATCTCAATAACTATGTAAACACTTGAGCTAGAAAAGTCAAATACACTTCTCTACATACTTGGATCCCTTATAGTGAACAACGACATAGTTGATGGTCTTTTGGCCACCAACCAATTACATATCTCAATAACTATGTAAACACTTGAGCTATTGGATAGAAAAGAAAAATACATTATATAAACCAAATAATAAATAATAGAACCAATAGCCTAAAATAGCTTCAGTCCCAACTATAATGTCAAGATCTTCAATTAAAACATATTTACCACTTCAAAATATATTTTAACATTTGACATAGCATCTACCTGATATATTTGACATAGCATCTACTTGATATATAAAACCTACTTTGCATGGGTAATTGATATACAATATTATCTAAATATTAGATAAATTAATACAAACTGAATGCCACCTATATATATATATATATATATATATATGTATGTATATATACATATAACCTGGTTCATAATTATAAAATTTTAAAATCTTTTAACATCTAAATTAATACATTATTAAATACGAAATTATCTATATATATATTAACAACTTAACTAGTATTATAAATAATCCAAAATGCACATGGTGGACATTATGTGAAAGCTAAGGGTGAAGAAATTGATGCCACTCATATTTACTAAGGTAAGGTTGAGTCTTCTCTTTCTGATCATGCTTAGTGATTTTTAAGATTGACTGTCAAATCCCTCTATAGATCAGAACTCTCTTGAACTTGTCTTAAGGTTTTTTGCAAAGAGTCTGGTTCCTTGTGGGCTCATTGAAACTGTCTTTTGGTAATTTGCTAAGAACCTGGTTCTTCATGTACTTCCTGCTCATGTCTCATGTCAGCATGATAAAAGTGAAGAACTTATGGTGAGTAGAGGGATCCCCTTTGGCTTACTCCCAGCTTAGAGGCCTGTAAAAGGGCTGTCATGTATACGATGTCCTTTGATTCTCTTTGAATAACAAGGCCTGGTATTTTTTCTGCTAAAAAAAAAAGGCTGAGTCTTCTCTTCTATTGCATTCCATTTCATGTAAATTCATTTTAATTTATACATTATTAGAATTTTGAACTATAATGTTTTGAAAATGTTTATTATTATTTGATATTAAACATAAATTTTTAAAAATTAAAATCTATATTTCACATTTTTATAAATATATATTTTATATATTTACATTGGTTAAAATACGTGAAGTGGCTAACTTTATTTTTATCAAGTTTAAAAATAAAATTGTTAATCAAATAAAATTAATTTAAAAATAAAATTTCTCAAAAGTATAATAAACTGCCACCTTGAATGAAAATTTAATTGAATTTATTGAGTTCCTTGCAGCCGGCTTCTGTAATCTGTAACAGATCAATTCACGGCCTCAATGACGAGTACTATGGTCTCTCTTCTGCATACATGGTTATTGAGAGTAAATTTAATGTCACTCATTTCATTATTACATCTTAATTAATTACATTAAAGCCTGCCTCATGAATGCTTTACAAATTTTCCACTGTAATAGTCACACACCCAAATTAATAAATTAAAGTATTTATAAAACATATTTAACTTTATTAATAAAATGAATTTTAATTAATTATTAACTAATTACTTTAATTATATTTTTTTTTGTTTTTTTATTGATTTTAAATGATAAAAAAATTTACTATAAAACAATTGTATTGTTTTATTATTACTAGGGTAGATCTATCTAAAGGGGATCTATCAAGCCTAGGGATCCAATCTTTCCAAATACAAACATGTTTTTAAAGTAGAAATGTTGAGAAAGTGTGAATGCAATATAGAGAGATCTAAATAATTTAAATTTAATTTGAGTCTACATGTTATTTTTTAATAATATTTTATTATTTTTTATAAAGGACATGTGTAAGCTCTAGGATGAGCATGGAAGGAGCTACACATCTCTCCCTTACTGGGTTGTAGAATGGGCATCTTCGGTGCAATAAAACAATTAAATTTTCTTGCAATTGCATTTTTAGTTTTAATAATTTTGGTGTACTAATTTTTTAAGGTGTTTTGGAAATTGTGTTGCTTCTGGCACAAGATCGGTGGTGACATCAATGTCCCTTTTTGGAGGAAGTCCCAGAACTTCATCGAGAAACACGTCCTGGAATTATTGTACCACATGATGGTCCTCCAACTTGCAATTCCATTTTTTGTTTTCTCCAAAAACATGGGTTGGATACAATTTGCAACCTTTCCTACATAATTTCTTCAATTGCATGGCTGAAATCTACCTAATAGAAACTACCTTAGGAATTCCCTTTACAACCCTTTGGTTTCCTTCTTCACCAATGCATTTAAAATTCTTGTTGTAAGAGTCAAGTTTTACTCTATGTGCTTCTAACCAATCTATTTCAATTAGAATATCATAAGAACCAAGTGGAAAAAAAAATAGATTTGCAGAAGTGGAAAGTCCACCCATTTCCAATGGACATTTCTCCACCATTGCGCTAACCTTCCTCTTGGTTCCTATGTCTAGTAGGACTAACCATGATTTACTATGGTTCGATTTCTTAAAAGCACAAATCTCAACAATTTTAGGAGTAATGTAAGTGTGAGTAGATCCAAGGTCAATCAAAATAGAAATAGATTGCCTAGCAATCT
This sequence comes from Pseudotsuga menziesii, assembly GCA_001517045.1. Taxonomy (NCBI): domain Eukaryota; kingdom Viridiplantae; phylum Streptophyta; class Pinopsida; order Pinales; family Pinaceae; genus Pseudotsuga; species Pseudotsuga menziesii. The sequence goes on from LPNX010742948.1 coordinate 301,063, forward strand.
TACCTTCAACTTCAACCACAATTGACTGATGGTCTGCTTGGAGTTCTTCTAGGGATGGTCCTTTCCACTTGACCCATAGTTTCATCTTCTTGGATGTTGTTAACTTGCTTTGCACTCTCACTTTGATGTGGACAATTTCTAACCATATGGTCCTCTCCACATCCCCAACATTGAAGTGGCTGTCTTGGCTTGTATCCCATCATCCTAGTTGACTTAGTCACACTTGAGGTGGTTGCCTTGATTGATTTATGAATTGAGGAGGCTTGAATCCATTCTTGCTTTGGTAAAACTTCTCATTTTTCTTGTCCTTCCATGTCTAATGGAATTCTGGTTTCCTTTTGTTTTGATCGTAACAATATTTGACCTTTATTATAGCCTCATGTAGAGTTTGAGGTTCATTCAACTCAATTCTATCTTTATAGGATTGGGGAATTCCACTTAGAAATCACTCAATTTTCACCTTATCATCCATGGTGTACTTGACATATCTCTACATTGTTGCTGCTGCAACTGCTTCCCCAAAAAAATTTACATTTTAGGGCCCCTCCTTCCATTTTTTTTATTTTAAAAGCACACTTACACCGATTTCCCAACTCAGATAAGCCCTCCTTGCATACCTAGTCTTTCTTAGAAGCTTGAGCAAAAAACATTTCTTAAGCTTGAAGTGTCAATTTGGTAAAAAATCCTTAAGCGCGACCTTGGAAACATGCCTTATATGAAAAAATATGATTTCGATTTTAGATCAATGACCAAGGATGAATCTGAAAAAATCAACGGTCCAAGAAAAAGACAGAAAGGGAAAGGAGGAAGCGGAAAGATCAAAGATAACCTCAAGAAAGTTGAAATCCCGTTTTCTGAAGTCTGCGGTGCAAGTTTCATTTTGTTTTTTGTCATGAAAGTTGGTGAACCCGCTTTCCAATTTCCAATTTCCGCAATCCATGGAAGCGGAAAAGAGGAAGCAGAAATATTAAGTTTGGTCATGAAAGTTGGCGAACCCTTTTTCCTCTTTCCGCAATCCACAAAAGTAAAAAAGATGAAAGCAGAAACATTAAGTTTAACTTCTGAAAGTTGGCGAACTCGCTTTCCGATTTTTGCTTTCTACAATCTGCGGAAGCGGAAATATTAAGTTTAATTTCGAAAAAAGTTGACATCCTGCTTTTCGTTTTTCGCTTTTCGGAAGGCTCCTACAAAGATAAATGGTCAAGAAAAGCAAAGGGGTGCATCCATGGAGGTGGGTTATAATTTTTGGCAAAGCAATTTTTACAAAAACAAAAAAATGTACCTCGATCAAGCTTTTCCTAAACCCTCGATCGAAGGCTTAGAAAACGCTCGATCGAAGTCTTATTAAACTCTCGATTGAGTTTTTGATAAACCCTTGATCGAGGGTTTAGCAAAATCTCAATCGAGGGTTTAAGAAGATAGCTCGATCGATCATCCCTAATCGTTATAACTATAAATAGGCAACAAACCCATGATTTAATTCATTGTGTTTGTTGCATAGAAAAGAGTAATTTATATTCATTTGTAGATATGGGTCACAGAGTAATTGAAGTTATAGATATGATTGATCACATCTATAACTCCAATTACTCCGCTACTAATATCTACACATAAAATCCAGAGGAAGTGGCAGAAGTAATGCTTTTACTTGTTTCTTCTTCAAGGTATGTAATATTACCCACAAGTATCATTCTTCTAGTCGAAATTATGTTTTATTAAATTTTATTATCATATAATTCTATGTTTGATTTTAATTGAATTCGAATACCTTGTTTTCATGAACAATACGAGATTTTAAAAACATTGATTAAAGAAATTTTTGGGTGTCCATATTCGTGTGCACACAGGAATATGGGCACTCGAATATTTTTTTAGTTAAATTTTTGAAAAGCTCGATTGAGCTGCTAGCTTGATTGAGCTTTTCTCTAACCACACATAAACATTCAATAGAGGTATTTGAAAACATGTTTAAAGCTCGATTGATGGTTTTAAATACCTTGATCGAACTCATAGGTTGATCTTGATATTGTATTTCCATATGCATCATGTAAAGTTTCATTTAATGAAGTATTCCAAAAGATGCTTGGACACCTTGTATTTTGAATCCCCATTTGAATTCATGTCATTGAACATTTTCAATTCTTGTCAAAATGAGAATTAGTATCATGTTTAGTTTCCATACTTTTTGTTTTTCGGATCCCACAGTCGCCATAACACATTTTCCTTTATTTATTTTCCTCCAATCTTAGCATTATGAAACACCAAAAAAATTAGTCATGTGTTATTGATGTAAATTCAAATGTCATTCAATAATTTAATAGCAAGATTAACTGCAAATGTGTGGCACAATAACAATTTTGAAGAGTAAACAATAGAAATTGATATAACCCAAGGAAATGAGGTCATATTTTTTTTTCATGCTCACATTTTCATCTCTCTAAAGATACTAAAAATACTTTGCTCCTTCGTATATAATTTTTAATTTTAAAAAACTACAATTATGTGATATGACTTTGAATTTAACACTAATTTTTATCTTAATCGTCATGTTCTATTCTTCCCTGGGCTCTGGGCTATAAATATATGTCTTGAAGATCTATATCGTAGGTAGATCATAGTCCTAAGAATCTAAGTCGAGTGGACACAACTCGCCTAAGTTCAGCTCATCAACTGAATTGGATACATCATTTCTCTCCTTGGTTCAATGCAAAAAGAAACATATCACTTCAATTGATCCGCAATGTGATTCCCTCTAGTCTTACAAGTTACAGAAATGGCCTATTACAAGAAAACACATAGTTGAGAAAAAAATAGCGCGAATCCACTTGGGGACCAACTGAAGTGATATGTTTCTTTTTGCATTGAACCAAGGAGAGAAATGATGCATGCAATTCAGTTGATGAGATGAACTTAGGTGAGTTGTGTTCACTCGACCTGGATTCTCAAAACTACAATCTACCTACGATATAGATCTTCGGGACAGATATTTAAATCCCAGAGCCCAGGGCGGAATAGAACAGGGCAATTAAGATAAAAATTACTGTTTTCAGAGTCATATCACATAATTGTAGTTTTTTTAAATTAAAAATTATATACGAAGGAGCAAAGTATTTTTAGTATTTAAAACCTTTCACTACATTTATGTAACTCTAATTCTGATCCTCAATTCTCGCCCCCCCACTACTGCTCCATTCTAGTGCTATTTTGTGTTATGAAGAATTAGTTTAATGAACATTAAAAGGATTTCAACAATCCATTTCTCAAACCCTTGTCCCCATGGTGGTTTGTACCATGGGCTTCTGGTTTCCAAGTAAAATGATGAAAGTTTTATTGGTAGAATAAGCTAGCAATGTCATGACTATTTTTTTGTTTAAATTTCTAAGAGATTTATTATTTGCAGAGTTAGTCGAGGTGAAGTTGTTGGAAAATTGTACTCGACATAGTTGTATCTATGGAATGGGTAGAATTGGAAAGAAAACATGTAAGTATCTCTATCGCCAATCTCTGCATTTTTCCTCTACAGAGCTAGGCATTAATTCTACAAGTTTGTTATGCTTTTATATGAATCAACATCTCTTAATCTCTGGATCTACATGCAAATTTAAGCATCGTCATAATCATTTTTGTTCTTATGAAAATGCATACTAGATGTTCTTTCAAAAGAGAATATGCATCTTCTCAAAACTACAGGATAGTTTTGAGTTCAAATATATGCATCTTATGTTATCTAATAGCTACACTATAGATTCTCTTGCTAATCGTGTTAATGGAAACCAAGTGTTGGGACAGGAAAAGTGCACAAGAAAGAATTTGACGAGCATGAAAAGGAGGAAAAGTGCACACGCGATGAAGGAAAAGCAGGAAGAGGATAGCTACGATGAGGAAAGGTAGGTCTGAGTCAATGGAAGAGGCGGGTAGAAGAGTTAAAGAAGAAGAATGCAGAAGGACAAACCAACAAAAGATGAAGGACAATTTTGCGGCTAGTTATGACTGGTACAAAAGACTGAAGGATGTTTCCGCAACTAGTTAAGGTTGTGGTTAATGTCATGTAGGACTTTTGAGACTAGGTATGGGCTGGAATTTAATGTAATTGTAGATATTTTGTAACCATTTGAGTATGTAATAACTAAGTTGTACTCAGTCGACCCTGTGTGGTATTGTAAATGCTATAGATAGAAGAAAATTGCTATGTATAAGGGTTATATTCGGTAATCTAGATTGTTAGAGAGTTAGAAGCAATAAGGTTGACTCAGATGAGAGTCTGGTAGAAGTAAAGGATTTTGAGCCACAGATCTTGCAGCTGTGTGCGCAGACTACTAGTAAAGTAGAAGATTCAATCTAGGTTGTGTGTAGATCAGTAGGAGTAGATAGAGAATAAACCAGAGAGCATGAGAGCAAGAATAGATTGAGTCAGATAGACATATCTTAAGAATAGTCTCTAGGTCATAGAATGCAAGGTGCTATAGACATTTCTCGTGTCAGATGAAGAGCACCTTGGTGGTTTTTCCCATATGGGTTTCCATGTTATTTCTTGTGTCACATGGATGAATGTTGTTGAATGGTGAATGTTTATGTGAATATGTTTTTACCTTGCATTATTACAGTTACGGTTGTTGTTGAATGTATATTGCAGTATGAACAATCAATGATTGAATGATTGTTTAAAGCATTGTTGGAATATTATGTATTATTTCATGGTTAAGTTGCTAAGCTAAAAGATAAGTCGCCCACTGTCTGTCAAGTATAAGGAATCGGTTGCGTCGCACCATTGCGCTAGTCGCTGAGTTATGAGGACAAGGTCATGTCGCGCACGAGTTGCGACACATCGTTGTGCTGATGTTGCATAGTAAAAGATTCCATCCCACCGTCTTTGTTGAGCGCCTTATCCATGCTCCAAGGCACTATAATCCCTCTCCAACTACAGAAACATGGTTCTTGCACTTACACATTAAGATATTTTGGGTGAGATTGCGACTGCTTTCCAGGCGTTTCTGACTGGGCGTGCTCTGCCGAGCTGATGTATTGTGGTGTCTTGTTTGTATTGTGTTTTTGTTGAACTACGGGTTGAGACAAGAAAGAGAAAGAGTCCAACAAATGGTTCCATTGGGGGATGTTGGGCCAAGAAAAGTGTACAAGAAATAATTTGATGCACAGGAAAAGGAGGAAAAGTGTGTGCACGACGAAGGAAAAGCATGAAGAGGATAGTTGCGATGAAGAAAGGCAGATCCTAGTCAATGGAAGAGGCAAGTAGAAGAGTTAAATCATAATACTGCAGAAGGACAAACCGATGGAAGATGAAGGAAAATTTTGTGGCTAGTTATGACTAGTACAGAAAACTGAAGCACATCTCCACAGCTAGTTAAGCCTATGGTTAATGTCATGCAGGACTTTCACGACTAGGTATGGGCTAGCATTTAATGTAATTGCAGATATTTTTTAACCACTTGAGTCTGTAATAACTTATTTGTACTCAGTCGAACTTGCGTGGGCTTGTAAATGCTATAAATAGAAGGAACCCACTCTATATAAGGGTTAGATTCGGCAAGCTATATTGTTATAGAGTTAGAAGCAGTAAGGTTGACTCAGAAGAGAGTCTGGTAGAAGTAGAAGGCTGTTGAGCCACAGATCTTGAACCTGTGTGCACAGACCGCTAGTAAAGTAGAAGAGTTAGTCCAGGTTGTGTGTGGATCAGTAGGAGTAGTTAGAGGATAAACTAGAGAGCATGAGATCAAGAAGAGATTGAGTCAGATAGACCTATTTTAATAATAGTCTGTAGGTCACAGACTACAAGGTTCTATACACATTTCTCATGCCAGATGAAGAGCACCTTGGTGGTTTTTCCCAGATGGATTTCCACAGTATTTCCTGTGTCACGTGGATGAATGTTGTTGAATGGTGAATGTTTATGTGAATGTGTGTTTACCTTTCATTATTACAGTTACAGTTTTTGTTGAATGTATGTCGCAGTAGGAACAATCAATGAATGAATGAATGTTTGAAGCATTGTTGGAATAATTATGTATGATTTCATGGTTAAGTTGTTAAGTTAAAATATAAGTCATGCACTATCTGTCAAGTAGAAGGAATCAGATACATCACACCATTGCACCAATCGTTGAGTTGTGAGGACAAGGACATGTCACGCGCGAGTTGCGACACATTGTTGTTCTGTTGTCACATAGTAAAATATTACATCCCACCATATTTGTTGAGTGCTTTGGTCATGCACCAAGGGACTATAATCCCTCGCCAATTGTGGAAAAATGGTTCTGGCAGTTACACATTAAGATATCTCGAGTGAGACTGTTCCTGCTTTGTGGGCGTTACTGACTGAGCGTGCCCTGTCAGGCCGATGTCTTATGGTGTCTTGTCGGTATTGTGTTGTTGTTGAACAGCAGGTCGAGACAAGAAAGAGAAAGAGGCCAACAAATGGTTCTGTTTCCAGGACTGTTAACCATTTGAGTCGAGGGAAATGTTGTGGCATCTGACAAAGAACGAGATAGAAGATTGGCTCGAGTCTAAGATGTTAGCATTCGTGCAAGAAGAGAGCACATGATTTTAGTTGAGCACAGAAAACTAGGTAGACCAGTACATATACACTGATATTCACGATATATTCTTTGCAAAGTTTCCCATTGTGTTGCACGAGTGGTTGTCAAGATTGGAAAGAAGGCAGATAAATTTCCAGAGAAGAGAAGCAATTGAGTGGAGTGATTAGTTTATTCGTGAGGTAACCAATGTAAGTAACACCATCTCTAGAGCTGTTGATTTTTGGGTTAACACTATTTTGCAAGGATACATTACTGAGTTTGCAGTAGAGGCTATAACCTCATATAGTGAGGTTGAAAGAATTTTTTTCCAAGGACCCCTAAGAAGATATTTGTTATCTATTAGTACATGGATCAAAATTCTTGTTTATGAGAATAATATCTTATAGATTGAGTAGTTGAGTCGCATACCCAGGAGGAAGGATATGTCGTAGACGACCTATCAACAAAATGGGAAATGGTGAGTTGAGATGTTCCCAGGAAGTACAAAACCTGAACTAGAGACTGGATTCATAAACAGTGGAAGGAAATTCAAATCTGGGAAAAGAAGAAAAACAAACGAAGGTCAACGAACTCCTAGTTTGTTCGAAGAAGTTGAGAATGAACTTCAGTCACAGGTAGACGAAGGGTCTTACGATGAAGAGGAGAACTATAGCCCGATTTCAGAAGGAGTTGAAGACTCTAAATTGTCTGTTGAGATACCAAGGTCAGGACACAACTATATCACACCAGGAGTATTGCCAGAGGTAAGATCTAGAGCCTCATCTCCTGAAACAGTTGTTAACACTAATAGTGCTAGTACTGTGACTAGCGTGCATGACAATACACCTCCACTAAATCAGTTGTCAGATAACGCTGACGCCAAAGTAAGATTCCAAATGTCGGATGTTCAGCATAAAGAGTGTTTTATTGTTGCACTATTACCACACATATGATGCCCATTCATGCAACAAAAGATCGAGTCACGGACAGAAGCACTAGAATTGGCAATGAAGCTAGAATCCTCCCCAATTGGCGATGGTGCCACAGCAATGGTGCAGAACTAGTCGCAGTTGGCTAATCTGACAATACATATGCAGGAAATCAAGAAGGGTAAGGAAGCCCATGAAGACTTATGGTGCACGGAATGTAGAATGGACGGACACACTAAAGATAATTTTCTGACCTTCATGAATTATGTCTCATCCGGGGGCACCAAACCCATTGAGTTCCCATGGACTACCCTAGTGCCGCATATGCTAGACAAGAGGACATTGCGAAGAGGACTGTTTATACTTACAAAAGATTGTAAGCACTCCAAAAAACATGTTCTGTAAGTTTTTCAAGTTAGTAGGGAATGAAGAGAAGGATTGCAGAGCATACCAACTCTTGAAGGTAAAGACAGTCAACACATACTTAATGAAGAATGTTGGGAAGAATCAGGATGAACCAACGCAAGCATTGTATCAGCCTGCGCAGTTCCCTCCCAATTAGTATCAGAACTAGTATCAGCATCGATATATGCCACAACAGGCATACGCCTAGCATAATCACTATCATCTGCAATATCAACAGAATCAGTACCCCCCACGGAAACCACACCCTCAAAGAAGGGGTGGTGTAAACTTCAGAGGTAGAGGAGGAGGAGGAGGAGGAGGAGGATTTGGTAGAGGAAGAGGTCAGGTTACATGCTATAACTATGGACAGTCTGGTCACTATGCCAGACATTTTATGGAACTTGTAACGACATGTTCATATTGTAAAGGACAGGACCATAATGTGGAGCAATGTCCTAAGTTTATTTCAAAGTGGCAAGCAAGAACCATCACATGTCCTACCCCTGCACATAATCCAAATCCTAACTTGAATTTCTAGATGATTTCCACTGAGCCAAGAGGGTCGAGCATTGCTGTTGTAACACGAGAAGGTGCTACGACCAAATCTGATCTAGATACACCACAAGAACAACTGTAGCCGTAGGTACGACCCATGATGTAAAAGAAGGAGCCATTCGACGTCCAAAAATAGAATCAAGTATTCCTGGATGTGCACCATGAGTTTGTGGATCCAGAAGAACCATTGACATCAGAAGAAGTCAGGGAGATGCCTAAATGATTTCACCAGATATTTCATAAGAAGGCTCCACAAAAGGTTAGTAAGCTCAAGTCATTTATCTCAAGTTGTTTAGCATTACTAAATTACAAAGATGCTATCGTAAAAATACAAGCACTGATTGAAGAAACACTAGTAGAGATGCAGCCTGAAAAGAAAGTTAACTAGGTCAGAAAGAAATTCAAAACTGGGTGCGAGTTAAGAATGATTGCACAGATAAGGGATTATGACATGGATTATATCATTTTAGACCTGGGAAAGTATGTGCAAGCTACACCTGTATTGGTCTCCTATCTAGCTGCAACTTGCAAATTAGGCAAAGGTCCTACCAATTGGTAGATTGAGTCAAGTCCCTGTCGACATTGAGGGGTTGCACACATTTGTAGACTTTGAAGTTGTTAACATTGTTGATGACACAAATCCATATCCCATGCTACTTGGAATATATTGGGCCATATATAATCAGACCATTATCTACTTCAAGAAAAGGATCCTCTCATTCGAGGATAATGAGATGAGGGTAGTGTCGCACATTGATCCATTGGAAGGACAAAGATATGTCGATACTACCTACAATGAGGGGTAGGGTGACTATCTCGACCATATCTACAATGTCACTACCATGCAATAAGATTATATCGATTCGACAGTGGATGGAAACCTGAGCTGGAAGAATGCTAGTTCTTGCACATCCAACTCAAGGGAAGCATTGGAGAACTAGAAAAACCGGTTACATGAGGTCTCTATGAGGAGGTGTGCAAGAATTACAAGGTCTATGCGACGGGTGGAGAATGAATTAAGAGATATTCCCACCTATGAGGGTTTACCTAACCTTGCAACCTTACTAACTGAGTTTGAAGGCCTTGTAACAAAGTCGCAGTGCTTGTCTGCATTAGACCATGTACTGAAGGGTACACCCACTAGATGGTGGGGTAAACACAAGCAGTTCATAATAGAATGGCCACAATGCAAAAGGTTGATGGAATTCATATTAGGTGAAGAATTAACCACCATGAGACACAAGTATGCAGGATTGTCAAGCCCTGTCGAGCACATAAATCAGTGTCGCACTATATTTGCAGAATACTCGTGACAGGAATGGGTCCATCATTTCATTCACACATTGGAAATGACACCTAGAAGCTGGTACACATCTATGGAGTTGCGACAAGGTACTTAGGATTGGGAAGAGGTAGCCAAATAGTTCGCAAACACATTTGATTTTTTTGATGAGCAACATACAGTTGATGTTGCCCTTCAAGTAATCAAAGGAAAGATATCTTCTCAAGTCCCTATCGAGGAGGAAAATTCCCACCAATGCAGCGTGGCCATCCAGCAATGGATGTCTTGTTGCAATATGACTGGAGATCCAGATGATGACCCAATCAACATCAACAAACCAAAGTCAAAGGGTACATGCGTAGTGGAAGGAAGTGGCATTTCCAATGACCAGTTCCTACAGCCACTGAAAATCAAGAAAGTAAACATTGGGTCATCGTAGAACCCAAAGTTCACCAATATAGGAGATTATTGGGATGAAGAGACAGTCGCGAAGATGACAAACTTATTGCATGAATATCAGGACCTATTCCCTACCAACTACTCATAGATGAAGGGAATAGGAGGAGATCTAGGGGAGACGAAAATACCCTTGTGACTAGATGCTAAACCCAATAAGCAGCGACCCTATAGGTTGAATCCAAGGTATAAGGAAAAGGTAAAAGTAGATTTGGATCGCATGCTCAATGCAGGAGTCGTTGAACCTATTGAGGAATTGGAGTGGATCAGCCCTATAGTGATCCAGGATAAGAAAACAATAGGCAAATTTAGGATCTGTGTCGAACTGAGAAAGTTGAATGATGCATGCTTGCATGATCCATTCCCAACACCATTTACAGATGAAGTACTTGAAAGCGTCGGAGGGCGAGAGATGTATTCATTCACTGATGGATTCTCTTGCTATCATCAAGTCAGAATTGCAAAGGAGGATTGCCACAAAACAACCTTTGTCACAGAATGGGGATGCTACCAGTATACAGTAATTCCCTTTGGACTCAAGAATGCACCTGCTATTTTCTATAGAATAGTAGTTTCTTCTTTTAAATATTTCATACATAAATTTCTTGAGGTCTACTTTGATGATTAGACTGTGTTTGTTCTAGTAATATACAATATTGAGAGTCTGCGCATGATGTTGGGTCGATGTCTCCGGTATCACATCATGCTCAATTCCAAGAAATGTATTTTTTCGCACCATTTGGTGATCTATTGGGTCACATCGTATGTTGCGATGGTATTTTGGTCGACCCAGCATAATTTCTGACCATTATTGACTTACAACCACCTACATCATTCACGCAACTCAGATCAATGCTAGGACGTACAGGCTACTACATGAAGTTCATCAGAGGATATCCAGAGATCACTGCACCGATGGAGAAATTGTTGAAAAAAGATGCAAAGTTTCATTGGACACCAGCTTGCAAGGAAAGCTTGGAAAAATTAAAGAACAAGATGGCCACTACGCCAATACTGGTATTCCCAGACTGGAAAAATGAATTCCATGTTCATGTCAACGCGTTGTCTATCACACTTGGCATAGTCCTTACACAACCAAGGGAGGGTGCGCTTGACCACCCTATTGCAGTTGCTAGCAGAAAACTATCAACAACAGAAAATAACTACATGAGGATGGAAAAAGAAGGCCTTTCCATGGTCTATGCGATGCAAACGTTTAGACACTATTTGTTGGGTGGACATTTCCATATGTACACTGATCATTCAGTGTTGAAATACTTAGTCAACAAGCCAGTGTTGGGGGGGGGAGATTTTTCCAATGGCTTCTCATGTTTCAAGAATTTGATTTTGAGGTCATTGTTAAACCTGGTCGACTAAACGTCGGGTCAGAACATCTGTCACAGATAGAAAGTGGTGAAGAGCCAACTAGACTGGAAGATAACTTACCCAATGCACAACTATTTGTGGTCACTATGATGGAATATCAGAACAACTATCATCCAATTTCTAAGTACAAGCTATGCACCTCTGGGATTCTCCATTAATTAGAAGAAACACTTGGTCGTCAAAGTTGTGGACTTCACATTGATTATTGGACACCTCTATAAGTTGGGCGGAGATGAAATACTACATCGTTGTGTTTTTTATTCTAAGTGAAGCACATGCGGTGTCATAGGAGGAAACTATGCAGGAAAATCCACCGTGCGCAAGATACTACAAGAAGGACTATGGTGGCCAACCATACACATGGATACTAAGATCTTCTACAAGCGCTGTGATATCTACCAGAGATAGGAAAACCATCGCACTGAGATGAGATGTCGCTTGCACCGTAGATAACACTGCAAGCATTCGAAAAATGGGTTGTTGACTTCATTGGACCGATAAGCTCACTAGGGAAAAAGACTGGTGCACACTACATTATCATTGTGATAGACTATTTAACCAAATAAGTTGAAGCCACGCCTCTTAAAGATTGCACTGTTGCAACTACGGTGAAGTTTTTATTTAAAAATGTGGTGACTAGATTTGGCTGTCCGAAAATTCTACTAATTGACCAAGGTATGCATTTTTCTAAAAAAGTGATTACTGAGCTTATTGTAGAGTTCCAGATTCAACATAAAGAGACAACACTCTATCATCCTCGAGCAAATGGAACAGTCAAATCCTTCAACAATATTCTGGAGAATGTGTTGAACAAGGTATGCAATGTGCACCGATATGACTAGGATCAGAAATTCTTAGTTGTGCTATGGGCATATCGTTTCAACTTGCAAACAGCTAACAGGACACACCCCATTCAGGCTAGTATATGGATAGGAATTTGTTGTGCCAATGGAGTACATTATGTTGAGCCTACAGATTGCTGCACTGATGGAGATGACTGACAGAGATGTTGTCGAATAGAGGTTGTTGCAGCTCGTTCAAATGGAAGAGGAACGCTTCGTCGAAGGATTTCATCAGACAATCGAGGAGCAAAGGCAAAAAGCATGGAATGATCTCCATATCTGGATTAAACCATTCAAATTCGGAGGACTTTTGTTTCTATATGACAATAATTTTTTCAAACACCCAGGAAAGATAAAGACACATTGGTTAGGGCCATATGTGATCGTGCACATCACTAATGCAAGTGTAGTAAAAATACAGAGACTAGATGGAACATATGTCTTAGGAATTGTGAATGGAAATTGCCTGAAACCTTACTATGATGGTCACGACATTCCTGGCTCAGGTCGCGTTGTGCATGAAAAAAAAGGAAGCGGGAACACAAAGAAACTATTTTATTGCATGTCTGCGGCAGAACCGACCAAAGTGCAGGACAAAGTGGGAATGATAGGTTGGTTGACATTAAAGTACAAATATCTGGCAAAGATTGAGGTGGTTATGATAGCTAAGCGTCATTAATTCGATGAGATACGAGGAGAACGAAGACATTCTTTTTGGTCCCATCAGCCGTGCTTGTCATAACTTTCATATATGTGCTGAAAGGTACATCACAATACTCAAGTAGACAAGTTAATGAAGGAACATGTCGGTCAATAAGCCCATGTGATCTATTAGAATTTTATCTCCCATCAGATGATGACTGTAGGATGCTTAGGCACCTATAAATACAAGTCTTCACCATTAAGCATTCTTTTACGCACACAGAGAGAGAACGAGAAAACCAGAGTCAAGAGTTCAAGGAGCTGAAGTTTGCAACAGAGCAAGAGCCAAAACCCATGGTAGTAGAGATTTCTAGTGCCAGTGAGCTCTCTGACATGAATGTCACCTCAAGGTCTCCAATTGAAGCAGAGATAGAATCACCTAAGGTATAGCAACTAGAACAAGAACCAAAACTTGACCCGATGGTGCGAATGAGAAAGAAGCATGTTCATGTAGTCACGTTGGCCCCTGTTCTACCCCCTGGTTCAGGCCCTGTGTTGAACCCTATTCAGAACCCACTAGTTGTAGCTATGCAAACACTCAGGGAGTCGAGGAAGGCTAGGGAGAGAGCACCTAGAGATTCGTCCAGGCTAAGACTGTCAAGGAAATGCAAGGCTAAGGCTGTTGTGGATAACCCGGACGATGACTTGATGGAGGAAGAATTGATGGAGGAGGACTAACCACCCTGTAGAGACCCAAATGCTAAGAGGGAAGAAGAAAAATTTCCACACTATGTTCAGCTGAGGAGATTTGATGCGGAGGAAGTGTCGCTTCCCAAGAAAGTATGCACATTTTTAGCAACACCCTGGATCCCTAATGGCATCCCCTACTGATGGACATAATGCCAAAGATCACCAGGTTGGTGTTTGAATATGTTGACACTCGCCAGCAACCGGGATTGGAACAAAAGAACTACACGGTTATGACTCAAGCCAGGCCGACTGAGCCCTAGGTCTTAGTACCGATGGAGTTGCCTAGTGGTGTCGACTGTGCAGGATTGTTGAACTTGTTGTTCATGCTACATTTAGGCCACGGCCTGTAGGCCAATATGTATATGAAACAAATCCTGGTCTATTTTCATAGACGACCCCTATGGATTGATCGACCCTACCCGGTCGACGTCGAGCTTATCTCATCAATAACAAGCCTGTCGAAGACAGGAGATGACCCCACATCGTATTTGTGGCAGAACATGGACACCATGAATATGAAGTAGAAGTATAAGCTTCAGTGCGCGGGTAGGGGATTTATGATTTCCCCTATTGAAGACAACATAGTATTGTTCAACGCAAGGATCCTGTCTTGCAAGTTGTTGTGCAAGATGTGTCCAACCAAATGCACCGCCGAAGCCATAGAACTTGCAAAGAAATGCGCAGAAGGTGTGACTTTCAACTGGTCGCAGTTCCTCCTGAATGAACTAGGAGATGACGCTGCACATGCACGGGAGGAATCTAAGGCCAATTTTCACTACTCTTGGCTTATCATCCTAATCTTGTTCATTATGTGGTCTAACCCACCGAAATACAAATCGATGGATGTCCCAGTACTTTTCCTTGGAGCAAAGTATTAGAACCTATGGGAAGATAAGAAAAACAAGATCCACCAGACGGAGAATAACATTGATTTTTTTCTGCATGCCAAGGAATTGTGTGATGTTATCAGATGCTCCCACAGAGTACGGGATGGGATGGTGCATAGATATGTTGCCTTAATAAATTTTCAGGTAGGTGCACATAGCATTATTTTGGAGCCGAAGAACGACCCAACTAAGAAAGTGCACCAGCAAGGATTCATGATCACTAATGATGATGTGGAGGAAATTGTCTAGGAGTGGCCTGATGAATGGCATAGCCCAGTAGAAGAGCCAATGGGAGAAGGCGAAAACTAGGATGCAAATGGCCAATATAATGGCCAAGGAAATGATGGAGGCGATGATCATGATAATCAGTTGCATGATGGGGAAGGTGAAGGAGAAGATGATGATGGAAGTGATGGTGGTTCTAATCGAGGTGATGGAGAGAAGACATCTACTGATGAGTACATACGCAACCTACAGGAAGAACAACAACAACAACGCAGGCCATAGTACAAAAACTGAAAATCTAGAAAAACAACTAACATGGACACACTGACTGAGGAGGATATTCGCACACTAGCAGACGTTGTAGCCGAGGTCACCAAGAACAACCTCGAGGTTCTAAAGACGCAGCAGGAAAACTTGGTTGGTCAAGTTGTAGAGCACCTCAATAAGCTCACAAAGGCCATTAATGATGTCAAAGCCACTATCAAGGCTTAAACATATGGCTTGGATCCCAATGTCCCATTAGTAACACTAAACCTGGTGTCTCCGATCAAGGTAGAACTCCAGGTGAGCATAATGCAGAAGGGGACACTTGAGTTTGATGAAACCATCCATGGGTTTGAGACCCTACATATATACTTCTCTAAGCTAAGCTTGAATTAAGTCTATGAGCTACAACAGGTAGCCACGGCTGAGATACAACTTCAGGAGAATGTTGTTGCATATCAAGAAATGAAGTAGAAAAGGAAGGCCAAGCAATGCAAGATCCTCCGAAGGGAAAAAGAGCAAGAAATCGAGGCACGTGAGCAGAACCGGGATACACTTGCCGAAGCCATCAAGGAATTTTTCACTGAGTTTCCTTTGGAAGAAGGCCAAGAATATATAGATACGGCCTCTAAGATAGAAAGGATATTGTGGATTGCGGTAGACCTTAGAAAGCAGGTTGAGTAATTGCAAGCAAGGCAGGTACCAAGCATATCTCTTGAGGTGCTTGAGGAATGCAACAAAGTAGTGCCTAAGGCTGTTGGGAATATAAGCGAAGGAGAAAAACTCTGCAGTAAGGTAGTTGAAGCCATTTTCATGATATGGGAGGCACTTCTGGAAGATGAGACTGGAGAAAATATCAAGGAATATGTGTGGAAGGATAATCAAAAAATCACCGCAGCAAAGGAAGAGATGAAAAAGCTCAAACTGAAGGAAAAGGTTACGAAGATGGCTGAGATCAAGCAGCTGTAGTAGGAAGTCCAAGATCTCCATGACCAAGAGCGGACTAGGGAAGAAGAAGTGGAGGTGCACTAGTGTTGGAGCAGGGTCCCGCAGCTACAGAAGAAGCTGCTAGTTTTGGCAGAATGATAAGCTTTGGCGGAAAGAAGTTAAGACAGAGCTACGACGCCGTAGCACGTTTCTAGCTGGAGAGCAGAGCCGAAAACCGTGACTTTTTGAGATACGAAATTCAAAGAAAGGAAACAGTACCTGAGCGGCCGAGAAGGGAGAGCTCACCCACTGCATTGAAGGCAGCAGCGGAAGACAGGAGGGCTCAGCGACCCTCATAAAGAAGAAGGAGCAATGAGGCTCAAGCATTGAAGGCGAAGGATAGAAAAGAGAAGCGGTGCATAGTACCCATGGTTAGTACCGGGAAGCATGGAAGACTGTAGAGAGCTGTGGTGTGACCAGAAGCGGCTACCTCAAGGACAGAGAGGACCGACTGTCACTAATTAGGGTTTGGGTTACTGTTGGGACAGGCCCACAGTGTTGTAAATGCAAGACCTTCAGGCTGCTTATAAAAGAATGTAATTTTGTATTGAAAAATGTTAGCTAGTTGGTTGGGTAGACAGTAGACAGTCATGATTAAAATAGGCAATAAGGATAAGTAGACTGTTGTAAAAGCCGAGCTCTGGTTCTGGTCTTAGCTGTAGCAATCTTACTGAAACCAGTAGCGGCTTATAGAGCATGCATGTAACGATCCGCAGGGATCAACTGAGAGGGAAGAGTATATTGTAAGAGAGAAATATAGAGAGAAGAGAGATCTAAGAGAGAAGATCTTGAGCTGCATATGCGGTGCAGCAGAACTGTGTTTTACCTTCCCCTTGAGCTATAATAGAAAATACAGTTCTGTGGACGTAACTTCCATCCTAGAGGTGAACCACGTTAAAACCTGTGTTATGTGACTGGTTTATGTGTTATGTTTACTTATGCATTGCTCAGTTAATTCATGGAATTCATTGCAGTTTAATGGATGAATGTATTAATCAGTTCACCACAGCACAGAAGGATAATCATAAGTTAGAAGCCTTTGGCATGTTGTATGTGTTTCATTTATGTTTGTGTAAACAACTACTGGTTGCAGTATTGAATAGCTTTGTATGTTAAGTCTTGCATGTCGAAACGAGCAATGCTAAGTGCGCTAAACCGCGGAGGTAGGATATCACAGAGAGGTGATACTGCACCGGCAGAGAAGCTGCGGTGCTCAATACCACAGGTTGAGGACTTCGCGTTGGGCAGGAGCTGCGTGTCACACGGTGTGTGGCGTTGCGGTAAGGCTGGAGATACCGCAAGATAGGGGAAGTGCACATCATAGAGAAGGACCGCACGGTGGTGTAAAGGTACATCTCGCGGCTAGAAGAGCTGCGCGACAACGGGATCACGCGACGCGAGTGAGAGGTTGCATGACGCATAGACACAGAGGGAGATCTTGCAGCCAGAAGAGCTGCGAGCCGCAAGTAGGATTGCGACAGAACCTGGTCCAAGACGCTTGAGTCCTTGGCCAACCCATTAGAATCACTTTGGGTGAGACTTCAGGCCGCTGTGCGGTCTGTCGCCGAAAGGACCAGTGAGCTAGGGGTGTTGTTGGTTGATTATAGTAAACCCGGGTCTGCCCACGCAATCAACAAATGGTTCCATTGCCGGTTTGAATGACTGGGAGTTAATGTTCTGTTGGCATCCTACCAGAGAAGAGTTTCACCAGTAGCTGGATTCATACTTAAGGGAGTTTGCCAAGAAAGAAAATCGAAGCCCTAAACTGACCACAGAGGCCTGGTTAGAAAAGCATATCGCTTCAGATATACATGCTATATTTTTTGCAACCTATGGAAATGAGCTTTTCGACTGGTTATCCAAGTTGACAGATAGGAACACATTCAAGAAGAAAAGAAACATTGTCTGGACACCGAAGCTGATTCAGACCGTGCAGAACCTTGACAATCCGATTACGAGAGCAGTGGACTTCTAGCTTACCAGTGTGCTAGATGGCTTTGTTATAGAATTTGCAGTTGACCAGAGAAAGAGCTTCAGCGAAGCCGAACGATACTTCTTCAGAGGATATCGCGGTAAGTACCTAAGATCTCTAAACTTGTCCCTTAAGATGCTTCTATATGAAAAAAGAACAATGGATCTAGTCTCAGATGAATAAGTAAAGATAGTAATGTCACAAGAGTTTGAAAGTGATTTTGATGACATTGGATGAACACGTAGTGGAAAGAAGTATAAAGTAGATTTTAGCTCTCCTGTATTTGAAGACAGTTCAGACAGTATTAGACAACAGAGCCCTAGCACCACAGAAGAACCAGAGGGGGGTATCCCTTACCACCCCTATACTCCACAGAAATAGACAGGGACTCAGAATAACCCCATAGGTACTCCATCTAGTAGTTCATAGACAGTACCTACTCCCGCTACATCACCTTTAACTACACCGCTGAGTGGTAGTAACCCAATCAGTCAGAACCCACCACAAAGAAATAGAATGGGAGACGACATGAAGCTACCTATTTTTAAAGGTACAGGAGCAGAAGACCCAGAATAGCATTGGTTCCTATGTGAAGCCATGTGGACCATTAAAACAATCAACGATGATAACCTTAAACTTATACAGTTGGTCACCACACTCAGAGATAGAGCCTTGACATGGTACATAAAGTATACTACATTGCCCAAGACACTTGCCCAGGTCAAGAACGCCATGATCAAAGAGTTTAAGAAACCTAAGTCTGAGTCTCAGTGCATTACAGAGCTTAAGGATATTAAGCAGCTACCATCAGAGTCAGTATGGGACTTTGACCAGAAAGTCAAAGCTCTTATAGACCAAGAAAGTTTTGAGTTTGCACCAGAGCAGCATAAGGAATGGTTTATTGCAGCGCTGCTCCCTCATATCAGAGTGCCACTAATGCAGCAGAAACTCACTACTCAAGATGAAGCGCTGGAGATGGAAATGAAACTAGAGGCTTCACCTTTAACAAAAACCAGTACAGGCATGACAACTCTACAGGCCCAGTTGGCCAACCTCACGTTACAGATACACGAACTTAAGAAAGGGAAAGAGGTTATGTAAGACATATGGTGCATAAAGTGTACAGCACAGGGTCATACCAAAGACAACTGTCCAGTCTTTGCAGAATATTTAGCATCAGGGGCTCCTAACCCCTTACCACAAACACAAGGGCCATGGTGTGAAATATGTAAAACACAAGGACATCCACCTCAGCAATGCCCTTTGCTTCAGAAATATGTATAGACACCTAAGAATCTATACTGTGTCTTCTGTAAATCCGTCGGGCATGATGAACAGGACTGCCGAGCCTATGATCTCATGTTAGATAGAAAACATGATATGTACAGAGTCCAAGCAGACACACAGGGTCCAGTAGCAGGACCTCAGCCGGATCAGGCTTACGGAGGACGAGGAGGAGGATTCAGAGGACGAGGCCGTGGAGGAGGCTTTGCACGTGGAGAAGGCTTTGGCCGAGGAGGAGGTTTTGGCCAAGGTCGTGGGCCAATCACTTGTTATAATTGTGGAGTTGTAGGACACTATGCTAGGGACTATCAGAACACCACTACTACTTGTAACTACTGCAAATCTTATGATCATACTATAGAGGAGTGTCCTATATTGATAGCTAAGATCAAAGACCCTAAACCAGCCGCACACCAAAACATCCAACTTATCGTTGCTGAGCAGGAAGAACCAGAACTAAGAGTCAATATTGTGACTCGGAGCGGTGCTTCCACCAGTGGCACATCGCAGGAGATCGGAAAGAACACAAGTCAGGAGTGGGTGTGCAGAGCTCCTAGTAAAGCAACAGCACTCGACCTACAACAGAATAAAGAGACCTTTCATGAAGCCAAGGATTCCTTTGATGAACCTACACTATCAGGACCGTAGGTACCGCTGTCTAGGAGCGTACCGCAGCAAGCACCTTGTGGCGATAGCCCTGAGCAGGCACAGCAGGCTACCACATAGGGAAGATGCGACGAGGATGAAACAACAGGAAGTGTACAATCCTTCTTGCACAGCTGCTTGAAACTCCTGAGAAATGACAAAGCTGTCAGTGAGCTACAGTGCATGATAGATCAGTGTCAGCAACCCTCTCTCTCGGGCAGTGCACACCGTGCTGTCCATAATATTACAAGACATACAAGGACCGGAAGAGAGATGAAATTCACAGCGCAGATTGGCGAGTTTGAAATGGATGAAGTCGTCTTAGATCTGGGATCAGAGGTGAATGTTCTAACTAAGCAGACATGGGAACAGATGGGTAGTCCTCAGTTAGCCCTATCGCCTATCGACCTAAGATTAGCTAATCAGCAGCAAGTATCACCATTGGGTCAACTACCGCAGGTGCCAGTTGATATTGACAGAGTTCATACTTTTTCAGACTTCGAGGTTATAGAAATCATTGGCGACAGTCGACCATATCTAGCACTATTAAGTATTGATTGGGCGATTGGTAGAAAAGCTGTCATTCACCTAAAGAGAAGACAAATGACCTTTGAGGATGTGCAGATCTGGGTCATCGCACCGCTGGATCCTTACCAAGGTCCTAGATATATTGAACCTATCCGAGCAGAGGAGGAGGCACATAACATCGATAGTCTCTACCAGATGACTGCGAACCAGAATGACTACATCAATCCAACCACAGAAGGGAACATTAGTTGGCGATGCGACAGCTCATGCGCATCGGAGTCTGATGTTGGTCTAGAAAACTGGCAGAACAGACTTTACGAAGTCTCAGCGCGCAGATGTGCATTTATCAGTAAGTCACTACAGTGGATTGGCGCAGAGACCGCTGAGATTCCATCATATCATGCTCTGACAGATATCCAGGATTTTTTTGAACAGTTTGAGCAACAAATTCCTCATGAACAGAGGATCGCAGCTATGGACCTTGCAGTTCGAGCTACACCTGCAAGATGGTGGTGTGCGCATAAAGAGAATATCGCATCATGGGATAATATAAAAAGACTGATGGCGATCAGATTTTCTGACGACAGAGAGTATGTCCAGCAGAAGTACACAGGAGAAATTGACCCCAGGGTACACATTCAGACATGTGAACAGAACTGGTTGGACATTACAGAGGATGAATGTGTTCACAGATTCATTCACACATTGGACACAGTTCCAAGGAATTGGTATACAGAGACCGAGCTGCGCAAGGGGACGACCACATGGTCACTTATGATAGACAGCTTCTTACTCACCTTTGCGTTTGAATCAGAACATCCAAGTGTTGCTTAGGCCCTAGACATAATCAAGATCAAGATATTTGAGGACTGTACCATCTCAGTGCAAACTCAACCTGAGTGGGCCACCCAGTTGCAAGACGCGCTCGAATGCTATAACTTCGCAACAAAGCCAGACAATGAGGAGGAGGATGAGGACCCTCGTAACACCAACATCCCGGAGTCAGAAGGGACTCGCGATGTGGAGGGACCACAGTTAGAGATTCCAGCAATCACTGAGCCCATCAAGATTAAAAAGATCAATATTGGCACAGAC